>OX377622.1:148455708-149011708 GCA_947397865.1 Polietes domitor
ACCATTTTCCAATTAATTGTGTCTTGGAGAGGGATGGTGCGTTCGTACAACACAAATGCGGTGCACCACAGTGTTGCCAATATTCATTTCAACTTTTGATATTTTTAATATAAAAATGGCCGACCAAACGATTAATGTTAGCAGTCGGATAGATGTTGTCCGTACGAGATATGGAGGAACTTGTACAAATTTCACCATTTCTGGGAACTGAGTTACCATCTATACGAAGTGAACCAGGAACCAGGGCCTTGTGTATTATTAATAAAGTTATATGGAACAATAACTTCGGGCGTAGGGATTATCAGGGAAAGAATGAGATTCTATATAGGAGATTACAAATTGTATACTTCATTTTCCAGTTGTGGCTATAGTGTGTATAAAAGAGACCGATATTTTCAGCTGAGAAACCTCATACAATGATGGAAAACAAAGCGAATTTCAACTTTTTTAACTTTCCTATTCGTACTTAAATTAAACAAAGTTTAATACGACCCTTTCAACTACTGAAGTAAAACATAAAAGCTTGTGGCGAATATTATCATTAAAGGGACCCTTCACAGTGAAGTGTTACATTATAGCCGACTACCCAGAACATTTTCTCCTGTCAACAATTTGGTTTCCAAAAAAAACTTCTTCAGCTCTACTCACTCCAAAGATTGTCTGTCGGGCGAGTCAGCCGTGCGTACAATGCTGATTGACACTTATAATGACATGGCTGCTTTTAAGAACTCAAACTTCAGCCGAAACTTCCGCATCTCAACATGAAAAATGTATTTATTTTGTGTTCCGCTGTACTGCATGACAGCACCTCATATTTCTTCAGAGATATTTCCTTGGAGTTGCTTCAGTGCTCCTTTTAATTAATAGTTAATGTTCGTCTTTCCGACACGCACATATTCAGTAAACCGGGTCGGTTTGGATGGAAGAAAAATGTTGCGGTTTGCCGCGCCTAAAATGAAAGCTTCGGCTGCAAAATGATTTGATATTTTAATGGAATTTTTAAAGAAATTCTCATAAATACATTCCAAACCATTCATTCCATTTGATTATATAACATTTTAACATCGTTGGACGTGGAATCAATCATTCTTTATTACCCTAATTTTTATTTGGCCAAAACACAACCGTCGCTTTTGAGATGTTGCATAACATCTCACTCATGAAATATATAGCCGAGGTGTTCTCAGCTATTTAGAAAACAAATCACTTTTAGGTGCTGAAGCCGCAAATTATGTTTCCGACCCGGTTTAATACTCAAGCGTACATGTATATATGTACATAAGAGTGTATACTAAAAGTGTTGGATTTAAGTTTCCAACATATTTCCACACTACTGTTTGAAATCCAGAGATTTATGTGCGGCTGTTGTTTGTGACCCACTCTAATGCTTGCAGTTCAACGGAACTGATTTTTTTCAAAAACATTTAGTTGTACATTGCATTGGACATTGGACACGTTGTCCAGTGCTCTCATCGTACTGTATTTGACAATGAGTCAATGAGTATTCGGTTTAAGCCTCTGGAGGATTTAAATACTTCCTGCTGTTCTTGTTTTCGAAATTTTTCATAAACTAACAAATAGAAATACAAATCATAAACAGATATTTATGAACTATGACAGGTTGAAGGCTATCGAAAGAAATTGATTCACTGGAATTAGAATTTGTGTACCTAGTGCTTTTCCACCATGACGGGATTGCATCGTGCGATTGTGGTAGAACATCGAAATTATATTGAAGAAGTATTATGCGATGGAAATGTAAATTTTAAATGCAAAAGAACTAAAGCAGGGAGTAAAGTCCAACCGAACTTCCCTTTTGTCATACCCCGATAAATAACTACCAATTTGCTTGAATCGAAATATAGTTGGGACAGATTCAAGTCATTATTTATTAGAAACATTAAATGCTAGAGTAAAAATCTATTTGTTTTATATTTCAGTAGTTTTATGTTTGGGTCTTTACCAAACATACATATAGTTTTTTGCAGGCAAACATATAATAATAAACATTTTCTCCATGCCTATCCGTGTATGTACATCGTCGTATATTAGTTTCAGAGCGGAAGTATGTTGGACTATTGTTTTATCTGCGTGCGTGTGTGTGTGCATGATTTTTATATTTTGTTTGAGTTTTCATTTTGTGCATATATGTATGTATGTAAGTACCTACACACTTTCGCTTAAATAAATAAGATATGTATGTATGCACATGAGTATTCACATACAGACATATGTTCAACTTTTTTCTCATCCTATAGATATTAAAGAAAATATTTAACTTTAAATATTTTATGGAATATGAAGAGTTATGTAAACATTTTCGTCTACGATACAGGGGGTGACAAATTCTAGCAGAGATGATTGTCTGATTCAACACCCTTTAAGTAGCTGATGTTTGGCTCCACTTTCGTATACATCCGTACAGCGGAAGGTAAAGTTTTGCTTCAATTTAAAAAGTTTATTGGAAAACCTGGTATGAAGAAACTCACTTGTAGATCGTTGTATGCAAATGCATTTAAGTAAGTTCACTCAAGTCGTTTGTCGACAAAAATAACAGAGAATCGGCCTTAGACCGCATTTTCTTCAAACATGCAGAGGACATGCACTATCCACGATATTTAAACTGAAGATAAAGGAGGTGAAAAAATAATTATTGGAAATGGTAATTTGACATGAAATAAACGATATATGGAATTTGTATGCATTTGTAATTTATTTCTTAACAAAGTAACGCCAATTCAATAAGATAAGAGGACAGATTTAAAATTTTCGAAAATTAGCCAAGAAAATCGCCAACTATTTTATAAATCACCAAAAAATCGCCATGTCGCCAAATCGAAAATAAAGTCGCCAAACATATTTAAAATACGCCAGGTTTGGCGAGAAATCGCCATATCTGACAGGCCGGGTATGCTGTTGAAAAGTCCATGTGAAGCCACCTGAACGAAACCTTTGACAGGGTGGAAATCATGATAATGGTAGTCTGCAGCCAAGTAATAAATGTCACCATGCCATTTGCATTCTATTAAATGTAGATGCACAATGGTCTTACGCCAGGACAATATCCCAGTTCAATCAAATATTTATTACAGACCAAAAAAATACAAACGAAAAAAATTCTTAAAATGAGGGCTAATTGTCTCGAGAAGAATTTTTATGATTTCTATTAGATTTGTTTTTAAACTTTCCACTTTAAAGTGATGCTAGGATCGGCTCTATTAAAAAATGGGTTAAAACTTTCATGAAGTCATAAGGAGCTGATTGCTGTGAAGACAAGGTTTGTTTTGAATAAAGGTGATAGCAGGAGCCCAGCTGACTGACATTTTTTTCATTCAATCCCATATATTTTGCTTTGACAGTATGACTCACCATTCAAAAAATTACTTGTGTTTTGCTGTTGCCGAATTTGTTTTTGCTCTGCTGCTATCACCTGTTTAAATACGCCTTGATAATATTTTAACTATGTCCCGGTTATTATTCAAATATTTTTCTAAACACATTGAAGAGTTTTTTTTTTATTTATTAAATAATTTCTCATTTTCTTTTTTAAAAACCTATGAATTTTTCTACCACAAAAATATGAATATGTACCTTGGGAATGCCACCTAAATTATTATTTCGAGAAGCAGGCGACTAAAATAAGTATCTGGATATCTGCACTTTGATGAAAGGAAACCAACATCAATCAACCACCTGATTTTGAATTTTGCTGCACTTCACCTTCTCTCACTGGCCTCAGTGACTACTGCGCTAAGCACTCGCGTCGTATATCATGTATCAAATTATTTTTATTGTGAAGTACTCTGGGAAAGTCATCACATGTTCCCATTGCTAGCTGAAACACCTGAGGCACCCTGCTCCCTACCACACACAAGTATGTCCGTATGTATATACACATGACTGGCTATATACGTACAAAGCATTGAAACGAAATGAGTATGTGTTGAAGAGTTTACAATAACAATGGAAACGATTGAAGAAAATAAATGATTGTTGTAAATAATGGTCTTATTATCGATTTGATAAACGAGTGTTGTGGTATTTTTAGGTTAAGCCAATGGCTAAAGTGACACCTTTCAAATGGGCAGAAGTCAATATACAACAATCAACACACACACACATATATCTATACATGCACGCGAAGTAAATTAAGGGTGTTGTACACAATGAGCGACAAATTGTCATTGAATCTGGGAACTAAGCTACGCCCGCCGCAGTAAATTTGCTCTGCACTCAACCTTAAGCCCTAAAAATCCAATAAAAACGAAACCTGTTTTAAAAAAATCGCGGAACTCCGTTTCGGTTTGGTAGAACCTATGGTCGCATCCTGTTGAAAACAGTTATCGCCGTCTCAATTGAATTTTCCAAATTTCGTCTTTTATTTACCATAACATCGGATTTTGTAAAAGACGCCTATTCTGCCACTTACATTTCCATATTACTCTAAGCACTGATTGTGTGTATGTATGTACATATACTTTTTTAGTTTGTTTGTTGACTTTTTGAAGTGGAAATGGAAAGGCCAAATATTTAACTGTTACATTAGTGTCCCTTTTTGCTTTTTTATGAACTTTCGCAGCAGAGCCCAACGTAGATGCAGATAATCAAAGCGGAAGTACGACCCACGGAACGCCTAAATTCACAGGAACACTAAAGACCAATTACACAACAATTATATGTCGGTCGGAAGGACACAAGGACATCCTTGAAAGTTCCACTGTAACACGTTTCCCTTTAGCGGAAAACTATAATTACGTCGTTTGGAAACAAGCGTTCTGCGTCTGGTTCTGGTTCGGCGTGACCCACACACAAGTCATGACATTTGGATACATGCTGATGTTATTGGCCATTGGCCGTCGGGCCTTTTTTATGGCGATTCACGAGAACGTAACAAACTATTATGTGGCACTTCCTTTGAGGATAATTTTCCAACACGACAAACGAGTGTATGCGATCGAGGAAGATGATTTCTATTGTTATGCCCTCCATCACAGGATGGAGGGTATATTCATTTTATCATTTGGTTTGCAAATATTCACGGATATGCATATTCTTGGTCGTGGTTAATGAAAGACGTCTGTACAAAATTCCGAACGAAATGAATGAGACCATCCAATCGGTCCAGAGAGAAAAAGCATCTCTAACAAGCACTTATAGTACCTTTAGTATAGGGAGGTTTTTGGAGTATAGCACAACATTCATTTCACAGCAGTATATTCAATACACCAAAGTAATGATTGTAGTTTTGTATAGATGGAAGCAGTCGAAGACTGAACCACTTGAATTGTGATGGTCAGAGTTATTTGATTGAATTTGAATCGTCTGCCACGAGTGATTTCCCATACCGAATACAATTTGAGAATACATGCCCAGTTTTGGCATTATTTAATTTCATCATCAGTGTAATTGAACGGAAACCAGCCTGTAATTGCCATGGTCTTGAATTTCTAGCGAATATTAACTTATACTTGTCACCTAAATCTATCTACTTCATAACTGCCTTTTTCTCAAGCCGTCTATAAAGGACAAAATTTCACAATGCGAAAAGATCTTCAAATTCTTTTATAATCATGTCATTGTTGATTTTATTTAAAATAACGTTCATGTATTCTTTTGAGAGGAAATTGTGGAAAATTTGCTAAATACGGTTCCTTTTATTAATTAGACCCTTCCGCTTTATACCCTATTTAATTAGTTCAATTAAAACTTAACCAACTGGGAAAGAATAACAAATTCAAAATATGCACTTTTCTGCAGCTAAATTCTCTTACTTGCATACATATAACATTTAATTTACCTAATACATTCAATTGTAAAAGTTTGAATGTTTCGAATTTTTATATTTAAAACTTTTATATCATAAGTTTGTCCAATGGATGCATAGAATTGAATCTGAAATAACAACATGAATTGTTAAACATTAACAAAGTGTTTTCATACAGGTGATTAGGGACAGAGTTCGGGAGGGTAATGACGTCCAAATAACTCACAACATCATGAGAGTATGTAAATGGAATGTTTCCGATTACCTTTCCGTAACGACTATGTTTTAGCCAGGAATTATTTTTCTTCTTCTTTACAATATTTTTTAATGAAATGTATACTGTCTGAAGAAGAATGAGAAGTATTCAAAGGCAAACACCCTACCATTGACCAATTCAAGTTTGGTTGACAATAACATCGTCCAACGATACGATTAAATACAACTAATGTGGTACCTATTATTGTCTAATGTTTTTTCAAGCTGCTCACTACAAGTGAAATGAGCGAAAGTAATAATGATCAGTGGGGACACTTCCCAAGATATGCCATTTCAAAAGTAATTGACGAAAATGAAGTGCATACTTGAGTTTCGTCTAATCGTATTTAATATACACACATATATATGTACATACATATATGTATCTTAAATTGTGTATTTCCCTTTAAGATTCAAGTCCCCAGACCCCTTTCTTCGATGTCGTATGTCTATACATACGTACATAAATATGTTCATATGTATATATGTATTTTCTAAGGCCATTTCTTTCCATTGGTGTCATTTTATGTTTCGTTCAGTCCTTTTGATATTTCTACTTTGCGTATTGTTATTGTTTGCTTATTTATGTATGTATGTGTATGCGTATACTGATGCGTATGCATATGGGTGTGTGAGTGAGAATTTTCTTTTGTCACTTTGTGATTGTATGTATGTGTGTGTGTGTGTACGACAATCGTTGTTGGGCCGTGATGACAGTTATGTTTATGATAGGGACGACGTTATCTCGAAGTTGACACAGTCTTTAACGCTATTTCATTAAACTGGCAAAGCTTCAGTCAGACAACTACACAAACAAAACAATAAACACATTTTATAAGAATGACAAATAACGTAAGAAAGCGGCACCGCATCGCATCGCTTCACAAGGAATCTTGTCAGCAAAAAATAAAAAAACGTACAAGGACTCGCCCACAGTGAACCTATTCCCACATCCTTCGCAGACCGAGCGCGCCACTCTTTAATGGCAAACTTGATGTAACATTTTCAGCATGAATAAGCATGACTAATCAAAAACATTACAAACAAATGCTTAATAGGAACAACAACAAAACCATTAAACGACATTAACAATTTACATCTACATACACACCTACATGACATATACATGCATAGCTTTGCATGTGTGCATATTTACATAGCCATGTACAAGTACGAATGAATATGCATGCATGTATGTATGTATGTATGTACTTACATTACAGTATCTATGCGTAAACTCACGTCACAAAACTTTGTAGAGTCTGCACACCTTGAAAGTTCATGCCGAAAGCCAATCAAACAATAGGCGTGTTTGATTCGCAGGTTCACTTGTTAATATATTTAAATTTTTACTTTTGTATGTATTTACATATGTACATACATACATATATGTATATATTGATTTATTTCATTGAACTTTGCTTTTATTCTCGTCCTCAAAGAAGTGAAGAATTTAAATATGTATGTATGAATATACATTAGGCGGTGTCGCAGCATTAAAAAAAAAAAATTCAGAAACGTATACCCTCTATTTTTTCTATTTGACTCCAACAGCTGAAATAATAAATATTATTTCGATCGGACGATAACGATAAACCGTACCGACTTGATGTCAAACATGTTCAAATCAAGAAGAGGTGCAACAAATATTACATTTAGCGATAATCGAATGAGAACTGGTAGGAATACCAGACAAACAATTGCTTTGGTGGTTTCACGATTGGATTTTCTGGACCCAATGAATACTGAAATACTTTGCCTGATGTTTTGAAGAATATAACGGTTATTTAAACATAAAAAATGTTACAATAAAAAATATAAATTCATAATTATTTTTTATATATACATAGATATTGAGAGCTTAATTTTTGTATTGAATTCACTCGCTTAACAAGAAAGTAGCTTACTACTCTCTTATTTTATTTTACTACTCTCTTGTTTTTTTTAGAAAATAGCAACATCTGTGTTCTATATATTCTGTATATTTCAAAGTGTGCTTTCAGAAGTTTCTAAGATATCACACAACATACTATACGAATACTGAAGTGAAGTATTATTATTTAATTTTTAATAGATTTCAATATTTTAATAGATTATATCTGGTTGAGTAAGCCCCATTTCGCAAAATGTACAAAACTTCAACGTTACATGGTTGCCATTGTTTTTAAAAAATCATCTTTCATGTATCTTGCAGTACCAAAAGCGTTCACCATATTTTATCAAAATCGAAAAACATTCGAAAATTTTCTCTGAAAGCCTCCGAAGGTCTGAAGAATTGAAAATTTACGATGTATGTGGGTCGGCAGGGATTACCGTGATTCTAAGTACATCAAATTATATTTGCGATTGTTCTGGCAAATTTGAGGGTATGCGCTGAAAAAACTTTTATTATACAGTTAGGGACAACCTAATATTAGCATTTGTGTCCCAGAACCAAACAACGAACGAATTTGCTCTAGAAATTGCGTTTTTATGGATTTTGGATAAAACATTAGTATGTATGTATGTATGTTCTTTGCTGTATCCACAATATAATTAATAATTAACATAAACATAAACATGCAAAAGCAGAAAACCGTATAAACAATCAAGCGCATAAATACCATTCAATTCATTAAAGGGTGACATCGCAAATGTTCAAACCGACGCTAAAGTCAAAAATAATCAATTTAAATGATCCCTTTTTAAGTTAAATTAAAAGTGGAAAAAATTAACACAAAACGTTGAGGGCGATGGCGAGGGAATAAAAACAAGCGCCAGTGCAAGTGTCGGTGGAAAGGTCATAGGGTAAATTTATGGAAAATTAATCCCCTAAACGGGTGGTTGTTTAGTGGAATTATTGGAATGTTTAAATATTTATGTACATGGGAGGGTATATTTATAAGTACAACACATTGGTGTGGGTGTAACCTACCATACTAATTAATCCCAAATGCACAGCAGCGATTCTTTAAGCCATATGCAAAATATTGAAACCATATTGTTGTTAGTCGAACTCACACACAGCTATGCATACAGCTATACAACCATACATCCAAACATATGTGCACAGTTGGTGGTTTCTACTAATTTGACCTGGATTATTTTACAACAAGCACATGCACACTTTGTTTATATACCTATACACTGAACACTGTGCAGGAGCATAAATAAAACAGCAGGATCCGCCCTCTACCAACCTGCGTCTAAGGTAGACACGTATGTGTGTATGTTAAATCATAGCTGAAGGTATCTGCGTTTGAATCTAATATCCTGACATAAATAGTTTAAACCTACATCTCCATAGCTCCGCAAACACAATAACAAGGAGACAATGTCTGCGGCAAAGAACACTGACTACATGGAAACAGAACACTGCAGGCGTTGTTCATTCAATAAGGTGGCATCCGATCAAGTTTTTTTCTTGTAACTGATAAATATTTAATTAAAGCATTTAACATTAGAGCAAAAGAGAAAATAGTATTATTACTCCCATCACATCTGCAGCGTTGCAAGATCGTATGCGTGAAATCGTGAACAAGCTGAGTGATTTCCGAATGCCTGTAGACACAGCAAACCAAAACTTAATTTATTGAAATCATTTTGTGTTGATTACACTGCGTGAGAATTGGGCCCTATGGATTAGCTTAATTCACCGAGTATGCTGAATCCAATGGTAATAGCCGATTTTCTAGGTCAGCTCTTGCTTTCGTGAGGAGATGAACTCTGCTAGGCACCATATGGCACTCTACGTTTCGTTATCAGGCGTCAAACATGTTTTCCAAAGTCTTCTGCCTCTTATTCTGTTTCGAAAAGACAAGCCTTTTAAATATCCCAGCAAATTTTTGGGGCCCACGGTAAATTCATTCGATTCTGTATTTCCTAGTCTTTCGATATACCTTGGTTTAACTTAGTATACATTTTTGGCTACATACCGCCCTTTCTACTTTTTACTTTTGTATGTAAATAGACGAGTAGCCTGAGACTTCCGGTATTTTGAGATTTTATATTAATTTTCAGTATGACCGCATGAGAAACTAATCTATCGCTATTTGTTCTGCAAGGTGTGAGTCGGTGGCGAATGATTAACATTATCTATAATAAATGTAACTCATACGGCACCCATACTGTGATGTGTGTAATCGACGATAAGTGTTCCATCGATATATGTAATTGATATAAATTCGCTCTTAATTTTAAATTGGGAACATCTGGACTAGCATAACTGAGCTAGCATGCAACATTTTATAATTAACACACTGTCCTGCGAAGTTAATCCATTTAGTTTTTTCGTGTCTGTCCACCACCACCACCACTTAGTTTTAATTAAAAATTGGAATGGAAATACATCATTTTCCCGTCCACATTTTTGCTCGAATCAGAGTTGCACTATTTCGTGTTTTTCCCGTTTGTGCTCTGCTTTTTTACTGACAGATAATTAAATAACAATTTCCTCAGCTTATCGTTAGGTTTTAATGGAAGCCAACCCCCAAAAAGAAGACGTCACGCCATCCTCAATACTTTCGGGGCAATTGCTCGTCGATTATGAGGGCAAACTCAGAATCGTATCGTATCGTATCCACAGAGAGTATCAACAATAGTACATATTAGTGGAGAAAGAAAGTGTAGAATACACAGAATAGTATTTGTAGGAACAAACAAATGGACACCAATACAGGAGTATTGGAAACATTCGACAATGACTAAGGACTGAAGTCAAGCAAACGCATGACCTTTGGAAAACTCTGTAATTTTCAATGGTCTCTAGTGGGCAAAGAGGCCCAATGTTTCAGAGTTTTACCAAATTTTCCCACTGCCAGGTTTTTGTTGGGTTCGCCTGCTACATTATGTTGTTTGTAATGCCTTCGGTCTTTCTCAAATCTCTGCGCTTCATTCGAACAATTCGTTGCCTAAATATCTGTATATACCCACAATAACACCCCCTCATAGTCATTACCCCCTACCCCCATCGCGTTAGCACATCCCCAAGAAACGTAGAGAACAAGTTTAAACTGCCTAAAAGCATACTTCATTAATTCAGCTAAAACTTAGCATTTCCGCTGCCCGGCCAAAAAAGAGGGCATTTGTTTTGCTTTTGAACACAAAAGAGCGAACGAAAAATGGCCATAAATTTGGGAATAAAAGAAAAAGATTCTATTCTAATGGTAGCATGACCGCCCGTACGTAAGAAGACGAAGAAGAAGAGAAAAGTGAGTTCCATGCGAAACGCTGCTTTGGTTAGTTAGTGAGTAGGTTTTTCTCAAATGATTGCTTGCAATTGCTTTCAATTTTCTTGATGTTCTCCACTTTCAGTAAAACGAACAACAATTTAATGTTCACATTCCGCCAGGCACGTATAAAATTGTGAAATAAAATCTTAGTTGATTTGGTATCACTTTAGACGGCCACAAATTCGTTTAAATGTAATTAAGTTAATAGGATTTGCACAGCATTTTCGTGTTTCGTTCGTGTGTCCACTGTGACCATTGGCAGTCCTTGGGCTGCTCATTGTTACTGCGGTCAACTGGCTGACTGGGTGGCTGGCTATAACCTTGATTCGCCAAACACTTGCCTTTTCTCGGTTCGGCTGAACGAAATCGAAAGACAAATGACTATAATTAATTGCGATTAAGGCAAGGAATCGAACGAAACGAAGAGAAACGAACAGAAATATTTTAAATTTAAAACCTCACCTTTTTGGGCTAATGGGTAGATAAATTGATTGAAATCTTTGGGACTAATTGACAGAGTGGAAATGGTATTGGTTATTAGTGAATATATACAAATAGCTCGTCTACATGTTAGTATTTTTAATAATAGCTTACATTATGTATGTATACATATATAAGAGCTTGTGGGAATGTGATTATTAAATTAATTAAAAACTTTTTGAATCGTGCATTAGAATTAGGATTTTTAATTAAGCAAGCTGATGACCCAAAAATGTAGTCTTTTCCGTTACGCTTCAAAAGTATACATATATAATTCCTGCATTGTGAAAATTTGAAAATATTCCCGTGAATTTTTTCGTTTTGATGAAGTTTTTACAAAATGCTTCTTAACTCTGTCTCTTGGTTGTCAGGTGGCCACTGAAACCGTGTTTACTTCAGTTTTGCTTAGGTTTTATATGAAACGTAAAAGTTTTGGTCCACATTTGTGATGACCAATTCATTATAGAGTGAAATCCCCATATATAGGAGTAGTTTGAGATAGGGACAGAGCGGAAGTACATCAGAAATAATTATTTGTTAACGAGTCTTTGTATGCACACATGTATATGCAATTATATTATTATGTTGGTACATGTGAATGCCAAAATAATATCATCACATTCATTACCACCCCCACCAACAATCGCACCATACGACTTGTGGAAATCGGTGTACTTATTCTTCGTTACAAGGATTTCGAATCCCCCATATCCACGAAATAAAGCGATAAAGCATGACTTAATAGCTTGAAGTGTAATCATCGTCAAAACATCATCCCCACTCACTCATTCACATATACGACGTCTACCCCGACACTATCAACATCGTCATCGCCATTGCCATCGATTAAAAATGTTGAGGCATCAGCTAAAATAAGAGTGTTAAGTAGGTTTGATAAAAGTAAAGTGCAACAGCAAGCAGCATGTAGCAATCAGCAACTACCAGCACCACAACTACAACATCGCCATCACCATCATCGCCTTTTTCTTCTCTGAGTTTGCTACGTTTGTACTCAGCTGAAGAGCGATTAGTTAGCTGCTACTCAGCACCAATGGAGGCCTTCAGTGGTAGGCAGGCTCTTGTTGTGTGTTCGAATTCATGCTGTACAATAATTTCTTCGTGCCTTTCTAAAAGCCTCAATGGACATTATGTTACACTGCGATTTAAATACCGTGGAAGGGGAGGGTGCGGATATACAAATTCAATTTGAGAATTCAGTGATATCAAAACGATAGGTGTAGCCAGGGACAGACAGAAGGCACAGAAGTGAGAGACTGAAAGGTATAATTTGCAACATCTTAGAAGTTCGACTTCCGTTTTTGAAAAAATTAAAAAATCTCCAGACAAAGCGTTGGGTAGTGAAATATTTTCTTAAAAGGATAGGCAAAAATGAGGTGTATCAAAGGTGTTTGAAACATTCCTCGTATAGCCAAATCAGCTTCACCTTCCACATTCATAATCCTCATTTTCACTTCATTCTCAGTTTTTAATTATAGAAAATAATAATAATTTTGGTCATTTTGCAGCTGGACCTCTAATTAAAAAGGAAAACGACAACAAAACTATAATTTGTTTAATGCCGAAGAAACCATGAAAAGATCTAGTTGTTGCAACAGATATGTACTCACATTTAACATTTATAGACTTTAAATGGTTCGACAATTAATATGTCCCCAAGAAATCACCGATTTGGAATTTTCACTTCAATCAAAACGCACAGTGGGCCACATGAAATGTTAGCCTTTAGTTACTGAATATTATTATTATCTACTGCGGATCGGTTTATAAGCTATATTTGGGATTGGATCTCAATACAATATAAATATATTTTTTTCCGAAAATGTACAGATGACATTAACCCGACTAAAAACAAGAAGTGATTGACGGTTATTATCAAGTGGGCGCACTTTTTAAAACGACAGGCAATTTTTTGGAAAACATTTGTTAAAGCTCAGCTCTGTCGCTGCAAATACCAATCCCTGGATTCATAAATTAGTAAAGATTATTCCTTTTTATTCAGTACCAACAATCGACAAGTTTTCGCACGGTCAAAACCAGTGTCAACGAAACACTCGAAGGCATTGATTGTTTTGTTGTTTGGTAACACATCTTCTATAGAAATGAAATGTCTTGTATTTCGAGATTAAACGGAATAATTTGGACGTCCGAAAACATTATACGTTTATTAACCTCAAGTTTACAATTCTCCAAGAAATCATTTCTTGAAATAAAAAGCCGTACACTCCCAAACATTCTTTTTATCTGAAGTAAAAATATCACTGGCTGTCCTGTCAACTTTATATTTTAATTACATTAGAGTAATGATTGGCGATCTGTTGGTAATTTTGAATTCTAAGGACCTAGCTACTTCGTCACGAAATTGTTGTGCATTACAGCCAGATTAAGTGGACTACCCGATATTTCTAGTTCTTAGCTGTTTCTGCATAAATCATGGAACCTTCATCCCAATAAAATATTTTGAGAAACTAAAGTATCTAATTGAGGCGCATTTCGTACCACCCACGCAAGAACTTCTCCAGCCATGGAGTTGTGCATCTAATATTTGTTCCGTTTCCGTTCGTACGCTTGTACGACAAAGCAAAGACAGTGGGTTATTCCTAAATGAATTATGCTTTCTGCAGAGGCTAATACTTTACAAGTCTAATGTGGCATTCGTGATAAAAATGTGTTATTCGAAGTGTCAAATGTGCCCAAGTTGGAGGTATAAACTCACTATGCCAGGTTCTCTATCGTGACTGTTTTATTTTTTGGGCGAAGTTGCTTGGCAAAAAGATGGTCGTCATTAGGAATCAATTAATAACTTTGTTATGGCTATTAAACACCTGGACGGAAACATTAATAACGCAAACAAAACAAAGCAAATATCGTTATGCTCACGACACAAAAACGGGGAAGGGAAGGGGACTCGCCATTACCGAAATAATAATACCCGACCCTAAACGTATGGCGCAAGTGGCAATAGCCACGTTTTGTTGGCAACGTGATTAACGTGGTCGGAAGAGACAAAATCATTTCGAATCAAATCTAATATTGGATCTATTATTGGTATTCATCGTTTTGGTTATTCATAAATTTGGTAACAAATATACGAGTACATAACGACGTAACTTATATATATATATATACCTATGTATATATGTACATATGTATTTATGCTTTAATGCTAGCTAAATACACACATATGTACATAAATATTCATTTAAATGAGTTTAATTAGTGTATGTATGCATGTGTACGTACCCTTTAGCTGGAGTTAGTTTGCAGTTGCTTGACTTGAAACAAACAATATTGTGAAGCAGGAACTGACGCGTTGTATTTCCGTTACCGGTTTCAATCGAGCTGCTGGGGTCGTTGAATTTACAAATTTAAATTGTGTGAAATTTGCAATTAGTTTTCCACCAACGACTAGTTGGGTATGCTCGCGACGAAACAGGAGCTATTGTGGTCGCTCCTTTAAGGCTACACTTGCAGATAGATGTCAACGGGGCTTCAGATTTTTTTTTTGTTTTTACAAAGATATTGCTTTCGCACGGTCTGAGATTTTTTGGTTGGTACAAGAGGAGGAAAGAACCTTACTCGTCCAACGTTTGAAATGGTTTTGTTTGTGACAGTGGCCTCGTAATAGTTGTACAGTGTTGATACGCTGGTAGTTGTCGTTGTCGTTGCCGTTGTCGTTAATGTCCGTCCGTCGTACTCTGGTTTTGGGATAGTATAAACGTTGTCTGATGCCCCAGTGTTGTTGTTGCTGCTGCTGTTGTTGTTGAGGAGAGACAGGCGCATAAAGCAACTACATCGACAGTGAAACACAACGATGGTGGCCATGGTTGGAGATGTGTTCCACAGAAAAAAGGTATAACAATACAACAACATGTGCAGCGTAAGAATAATAACACCAGAACGACAAAGAGGCCTAAATATACATAGGTAAACTTTTGTGTGTGGGGCATTTGTAAGGAGAGCGGGAGCAATCAATTTATGCTCTTGTCTTGTTGTTGTTGTTGTCAAGCAAAAGCTTGTACATTTTACCTCTCAACTAATTTCGAATTTCGAACGACGAGAGAATATATTAACATTAATACTCTCCGAGAAATCGTAACTAATCGTAATCGAGCTTCCCAGCTCCCTTGCAAGCTTTTACATAGTGAACGATTTTCTATTTTTCTGGGGAAACTTGTCTGCACCTGAACGCGAATTACATACACACATACACATATCTGTATGTAAAGCAAGCATGCCTAGGACATTACAAATGCGGCAACACAATAGAAACACTTGCTCTCCATAGAGCCTGGATGTTGCCTTTCATATTTCATTCCCATCTATGTACGGATATGTATACATACATATGTATGAATTGATATACCACATATATATGCGGATATATATGTATATGGAAATGAGAGGAGTGGGGCTAAAAGGCTTTGTGAATAAAGCTTTAGAGGGTTTTATAGTTCGAATTGCCAATTAGAGCGAGATGAGTTATCAGGCTAAATACTCATATAGTGAATTTAATTTACCATATAGAGACACGAATGCGAAAGCTTCCCGCAGATGGCGTAAGAAAATTACTGAACTGTTATACAAAGCTTATAATTACATAAATACCTGTTGTCTGGAATATTTGAAAACTTTTAGTACAGAACTTTCATGGCGAAATTACCTGCAAATAAGAAATGCAAAGATACAAATTACCAAAAGCTTTCTCATTTCGCTAAAATCAAAACAATGCAACATCATCAAAAACATACAAAGAACAGAACAACATGAAATGAATGGCTTTTCTTAAAAACAACACTTTTAGACAATCTTAAAACTCTGTAATGTTATGAGAAGAAGAAGAACAAAATATTGTGGTTGGCTTGGCTAGAATAGATGCTTTCATTGTGGAGAGCTTTTGATGAAACAATGAATGGCAATACTGTTATAGAAATGAGCAATCTGAGAAAAAGAAAAGAAAAACATACTAAAAATCATAATTAACTTTGGCGAGGAATCTCAAGAACAACTAACAAGTCGAACAATGGCGGCATGACCAGTCTATAGAAGATCACAAACAAACAAACGCCATCTAATCTGGAGTCTTCCATCATTCGACTTATCATACCGCCCTCAAAGATACAACATACGAATGTCTCACTCGCCATAACGAATAAATTTTCGGACGAAATTAATGGTTTTATAATTTACGTTGTGTGTTTAATTTTCATTATTATGGTGGATGCCGAATAAATATGTTGTAGCCCTGTCACACTGCAGGCCGATTTACAAATGTCAGATCTCATACAAATTTGACATTTGAAAATCGATCTTATGTCATTTCTGCTAGATTTCGCATGCAGTGTGACAAGACTATTACAAATAAATCGAAAATCAAGTGATTGCGGCAGTGGCAGAGAAAGGATTTAGTCGTTTTGGCTTTTGGATGATATCGCATTGGTAAGCATTAGTGATTTTTGGAAATTATGATGTAAGTGTTGATGAGCCGATAACGAGAAAAAAATAGAGCACCCAATTAGCAGAAAACTTCTTACGGAGACAGTTCAATAAGTAGCCAATCTGAGCACGAAAACAAGATTTTTATCTAAATTTCATTTTATTTTTCAACATAGTCTCCTTCTCTTGTAGTACGCATACTTAATTCCTCTGATCTATTTCCACTACACCATTTTTCAGAACTTTGAAAACGGGAAATAGTCACAGTGGGCTAGTTCTGGAGAATATGGCGGATGGGGTAGGTGTTTAGTGGCAGCAACAAACGCAACACCCATCACTTCACACTGCCCCCGTTAGTATAATTTCAATGTCAGTTGCATCAGACACTTTCATTGGGAGATCTTTTAAAACGATTTGTTTCATCACACCCACGTTTAGATGTATCAAAGCTATAATAATAGCAGATATGCCAAATAAAACAAACAGATAATGTTGAATCACTGCACGAAATTCATTTGTATACCTTGGTTTGAAAGAGGTCTGACGTTGATCGCACTTTGCGGCTGTCAAAAAAATTGTCCTAGAGAAGCCTAGAGAGTCTGGCTCTTGGAAATCTGTAACTTACTGAACTTCCCTCGTATTTTTCATCAAAGTAGGTTTAGAAAATCGTTTAGAGTAATTCTAGTCCACAACATTCTCCTCAAAGTTCCAACAAAGAAACATCGCTATTCATATGTTGTTGAACGACACACTGGACGAATAACGCGAACAGACAGTCAACTCTTAATTTAAATAGAAAATTTCTTACAGTGTTTTAAACATTCCATCAATTCTGTAATCAACAAAGAACACTGCGTACAAAGCTTCCCTGTACGTATTCTATCTTTGTACTGAGTGAAAGGGACCTACTGCTTAGAGCCGGGGATACTTACCACACCATGTACACATGTTATATAAGAGGGACAAAATCCGTCCTCGATCAGCATATACATATTATTAATATATCGTACACATACAAACATACGAGTATGTTATTAATATGTATATGTTTGTGTGCTACTTGCGATGAGACACCTTAATAAACATGCTTTCTTAATGAAATAGAAATAGAATTGATGTAAATGACGATGAGGTCTCTACATTCCAACTGGTATGAATCTAAATACACATGCTGCTCTACATACACACATACATACATAGCAAAAACGAATAGAATAGATAATTACATTGAGAAGTTAAAAGGAGGTGATGGGAAGAAGAAGAAAAGTTTAGGATAAAGAAGGCAACATTTTGATATTTGAAAAAACATAGAACTATAGTAGACTGAATGAAACAAGAATTGAAATCTCACTCACACACCAATAGTATGTGCCGTTGACGCTAACGCTGTCGATGCAGTTTGGCATGTCGGCTAAAATGAATTAACGTCAAATTTGAAATCGAGATCCAAATTTTTCAATGGATTCCGTCGGATCTTGTTACTGCCGTGTTGATGATGGTGGTGGGGTCTGTGAATTTCCACTTCCGTTTCCTCTTCTGCTTTGTTCATTATTTCAACATTTCATTCAACATTTTTCCAACATTGGCGTTGTTGGAGTGCGCATTAATAGCAATAGCATAGTGCAGCAAAAGTCATTGTCCGTTCGTTTATTTTTGTTGCGTTCATACATATTTGAAAATACGAAATAAAGAGAGACAACGACAGGAATAAAAAACGGCATAAATAAATTCGAAAAAAAAAATAAAATAAATAAATTATCATGAAACTCATACGATACAATTTATCTAATTAGTGTGGTCCAAACTTATGCTCTAGGAATGCGAATCTTTCAAAAATACGACAGATTGTGAAAGCGACTTCCCGCATAGTCTACGAATAAGGACACGAAGCACAATAAGGTTGGAAATAAATTTCGACAAAATGGAAATAAATCAAGAATTTCTCTCTGAAGCAGATATATGTGATTACAAGGGGTGCCTACTCTATGAAATCAATACTCGAGCCTAGTTCGGTATTTTGTAAATATCGCATCTTCTAAATCATATCGATATTTCTTTGAGACAAAACCACAGTCATTTCAAAATTTCAAAAATGATACCAACACTCTAGCGCATTTAGGAAAATACTTTGGAGATAACATAAAATAATTTATGGTCTTATGGAAAATATTATAATGGGTTCAACTACATAGAACATCAACCTAGCCGATATACACCTCTTTGTCCGTCTTTATACGCGAAATTTGGATGTTATCCACTAATTTATCTTGGTAGTTACTAGCTTCTGGCTTCAAATAGTTCTAAATATCCCGTCGTCTTACTAATTGTGGACTTATTGCCTAACCTAATGAAATTTGACAGACATACGAACTATTTGTAAAGTTTGCTGTTATTTCATGTAATAATGACTACAATGAGTGTCATATTTCAAAAAGCTCGCCTTAGATATATTCGACCAGGCCAAATTTTTGAAGCAAAATTAACAAAACTTGTAAAGTAATAAAGGAGCCACCCTTACATATCCTATCATTTTTTTGCATTTGTTCATGGACTATTATATCGTCTTGATGATACATTTCTTTATGTTGTTTTCTTTAAAGCGGAATAAAAATCGTTTAAATATATATTTGTTTTTCGTGAGACATTCTTTCCTCTAGATATTCAGTCACTACATCTTTCAACCGGTAAATAATTCTATATAAATATTGTCGCAAGCCCAGCACTTAGTAAAGAATTGCAGCTCTCACGTAAAATTGCTCTTAGAATCAAACTGTAGGAAGGTGTGTATCCAAATCAGTGTTCCTACTTAAGGAAATAATTGAAGTTTCTCGTTATTTTTTGTTTGTTTGAAGATGTCTTCGCCTGTTCCTCAGATGAGATTGTCTGTTCGAGTTTTTTTGCCTTATTAGTTTTACAACTTCTTCCTACTTCTGTGCTTTTTCGGTATTTTATGCGGAAGTAGAGACAAAAGTTTTGGTCCTTCCTTTAACATTTCGACATGTGGCTGCCAACATGTTCGTCTAACATTATGGTTTTACTTGCTCACAGATCAACTCAATTTCCACTTCCGCCTCCGCCTCCTCCTCCGCTTCTGATATACATACCTACAGACAACTCCCGGTGGATTCTGCTGCTGACTTTAACGCAAATTCAATTTTCATTTAATAAACTTAATTGTATAAAAATGATTTCATTTCATGCATTGTTTTGTTGTTGTTGTTCTTGTCGTTGGAACCACAACAAAAGCGCCAACTGAGGCATCAGGGATGTGCGCAAGAAAACAACCAGGAGCATCAGCACCGACAACCAGCAGCCAGCAACATTTGAAAACAAGCAAACAAAAAAACCAACTGGCGCCACTTTTACAGTCGTTCTGTCTGATGCTTTCAGCAAAAATATCGAATAACAACATATAGCATACATATGTACATACACACATACACACATTTATATACATATGTATACCGCCATTGTATTGTGCTTTGTAACAAGAGCAAGAGAGAGCTGGAAGAGAACGTGTAAGAAGCAACTCTAACTGATGCTGCGAAAATAACTCACAAAAAGACAATTTATTTAAAATGGAATTTAATTTCTCATCTAAATTAGATAAATCATATGTCCGACTTTTGTATTTTTTATTATAAACGAATAATAGTCCTCTCAGACTGACGACAGAATCAATTTCGTTCGATGAAAACAATTTCCAAACATTCATTCAAACATTTCATTCAATATATAATTTTGATAGAAAATACTGGATTTGTTATACCCTCCACTAGGGTATAATGTCTATGTGCATTTGTTTGTAACACCCAAAAGGAAACGATATAGACACATTGCTTATTATACAGATCGACTTAGAATCACTTTCTGAGTCGATTTAGTTTCGTGAGCCAATTACGAACGCTATTTAATTTGAAGTATATCGGTTCAGATTTAGATATACCCAACAATACAAATATCCCTCCCGATTTGACTTATTCAGCTTAATAACCACATACTTTACTTAAAATTTGGCACAGTACTCCCTAATTCCACTAGAAATAGATCGGTTCAGATTTAGATATATGCCCCATACAAATTTCGCTCTCGGTTTGACTTTTTCGCTCGAGAAACCACATGTTTACTTAATTTTCTTCAATTCTAGCACAGTACCTTCTATTTCAACTAGAAACATCAATGGTGAAAGTGAGTCAGATCGGTTCAGATTTATATATATCGCCATACGCTCTCGATTTGACTTTTCCCGTTCTAAAGACCACATATTTGAATTGATTTTCTTCAAACTGGGCAGAACACCTTTCTAAAAACATCAGCTGGGAAAGTTAGTCAGATCGGTTCAGGTTTATATATATTTCCTGTACAAATTTCCATCTCGATTTGACCTTTTCCGCTCTAGAGACCACATATATAGTACCCATACAAATATCGTTCCCGATGTCACTTTTTCCCCCGAATTCAATTTTAATGGGGTGGAGGGTATCGTATAGTCGGCAACTACAGATAAACAATTTCGTTCATCAAGGGTTGCGTTAATAGATGTCCCACTGTATTAAAATATTCATAAAATTTTGCGCTTTGCAATACAACCTTTACTTATGCCATTGGGAAGGTGAGAAAACTATACACACAGTGAATTAACTGATGCTATGGAATAGATCTATCCAATATCATACTCAAAAGTTTATAAAAACTTTTTCTAAAAGATGGAGACGGAAGAAAATTCTCAGTCATTAGCTAGTGAGTGCGACCATTTTCTAACGTATACTACGGAGTTTCTGTGACGAACGAATTCACGTTGCCTAATTTTTTTTTTAAATTTCTATTTTGGCATATGTTCGAAAATGTAGACACACGAAAACTTATCGAAGTATCATCGCGTTAATAGTGTTCAAATTTCGCAAGTCACTTGCCTCATGGACAGACTGCTAATGTAACATTTTTAATTACGAGCTGACATCCTGCGCTGTTGTTGTTGTTCTTTTGAATTCATTCGCCTTTCACCTCGACCCAACCCCCATAAATTATATCTGCTTTGGTGATTTTCGTTGTTGGCATGACTTAAGTGACCACTGTCAACAAATAATGATGAGATGGAGCCACATTTTGATCACTCTCGCAACCTGTTCCTTCGTTCGTTTATTATTTGTATTTGCAGGTATTTTTGCTTTGCGTATAAACGCTCTTTATTGTGAAATTACATGACATGAAGACATTAAGTCGATTTTACTTAATTTCGGAGCAGCCATCGCTCCCCTTTAAGCGCACTTTCCTCTACTCATTTGCACAAATAAGAATTTGGTTGTTTGATTTGTAGTTGGAGTCTAGTGTTCTCTTCTAAATATTGTCTTTTATTATAGACATTAGTTCATAGCAGGTAGTACACATTTGTTTTGTTATTGCTCGTTTGAGGGGGACGGCAGGCAAGGCGGAATGGAGTGGGTCGTATGTAGCGAAGACTTTCCTTGAAAACTTTTCTGCTTACATAGGATTACGAAACTAACGAAAGGTTTACATTTGAGTAAAACGTTCTTTTGATTATGTTGAGATTTGGCAGCTAAAATTAATTTTCTAAACAAATCATATGTACATATGTATGTGTGGGTGCGGAAAAGTTCTGGATCTTCTGGGATTTCTACAACTGTCGAGTATATCGAGTTTTGAATTAATTTTTAACTCAAACTCATAATCTAATTTGTATCAAAATACATTTAAGCTATTTAAGTAATCTAAGCTATTGAGTTTAGGCGTGTTTGTTAATTTCATTATGAAAATCTCTCGAAACTTTATCCCTGGCCTAACTTAACTAACTTATGAATCATAACATCTTGCCTGATGAACGTTTTGAAACTTCTAGCGTCTGAGAGCTCTTCCACTGACATCGAGAAAACTTGTTGCTGAGAAAATCTAATCGTTCTGAGGATAAGATCTACAAATATTTTAATTTAATGTTTCAAATGAAATTATGTTTTTCGATGTAATTTATTTCTCGGCTTTCATTTTAAAAGCCCTTGACAGCCTTGACGCGCCGCAATGAATACTTTGCTTAATTTGAATTTTAGTATGTGGGCATCAATTACACACTCAAGTACTTTCCTTGCGTACTTTCGACACATTAAGACTGCGACGAGTATTACAATTTTCTCAACATATTCTGGCACACAGTTTCACTACCCATGGTGTTCCAGCTATATGCACATCCATCCGTCCGTACATAGAAACACCAATACCATGTACGTATACTTGATGTTGAAATAAATATTACTCACACGTCTCATAGGCCTCACACCATGCATGAGAAGTAGAAAGGGTGGGTGAAAAGAATGTCAGCACTTCCACATTGCCCCATAGACTTTTTGAAATATTGCGCGAAATATCATCTGTTTAATGGGGCGTAAGGGTGCAATTAACAGTCAAATATTTTAGAAAAAGTAATAAATTGAACTTGAAGTAGAAGTAGAAGTAGATGACAAGAATTATTGAAACAAGTCATCAGGACTGACTGACGAGATGAGAGAAAAGCAAAAAGCTCTTAAAAATAATGTGATACTCGTATATTAATTAAATGGCTGAACAGAACCCAATCATAAAACTTTTACTCCGTAGAAATAAATCAAATATTTATGGTTCATTTGCAGAAATACGTTCCCATCCAAGAATCACAGGTCTCATGTCGCACACTTGGAGAGGATTTTTCCACACACATGTTGCACCCGATTTTCTTCAAATTAGGCAAGACACCTTATAATCGAACTGGAAATGCCTATGGTGAAAGTGGGTAAGATCGGTTAAGATTTAGATATAGCTCTAGAAACCACATATTCTACTCGATTTTCTTTAAATTTGGCACAACATCTTATAATCCAACTAAAAATTCCTGTGGTGAAAGCGGGTAAGAACGGTTCAGATTTAGATATAGCCCCCCCTACAAATGACGCCCCCAATATGTCTTTTTCGATCTAGAAACCACATATTTTACCCATTATATTATTACACAGTACGACAAAATCAATTTTTTTTGAGTACACATGAGAAATGTTAACAGAATATGAAAATAGGCTTAAAATAAAGAAATGCGTGTCTCGGCGTTTTGCTGTAGCACGTCAGAATTTTGAGAAAATCGATTTTAAAGATTCGAAGGACCGTGGAGGTTCACTTGTAACGTAGTACTATTATAAAAAGTTCTATAAAAACAGAATGGGAAAAAAATGTTTTTTTTTAATAAAAACAAATCCAAATTTAATTCCCTTTTCAAAACTGGCTCAAGCACTTAAATCGGTTCACCCATTCTGTTTTTATCGAACTTTTTATAATAGTACTACGTTACAAGTGAACCTCCACGGTCCTTCGAATCTTTAAAATCGATTTTCTCAAAATTCTGACGTGCTACAGCAAAACGCCGAGACACGTATTTCTTTATTTTAAGCCTATTTTCATATTCTGTTAACATTTCTCATGTGTACCAACCACTGTCGTACTGTGTTATAATTAATTATAATCGAGCTAGCAATATCTATGGTGGAAGTGGATCAAATCGTTCCAGATTTTAATAAACCTCCATACAAATGTCCTTTCATACTTTTGAATAATTTGCTTTATATTTTACCTTGAAACATACATTATGAGTTTGGGTAACAATGGTCCATGATTAGGACCCATATAAAAATCCATCACGATATCAGTTTTTCCACGAATTCAATTGTAATGGGGTAGAAACTTTAGCCTTTCCTTACTTGTTTTATATGATTTGGATTTTTAACATTGAATATGAACATTTCTGAGAATGTTTTTAATATTTTTCCTTTGTTTTATTAATATTTGATTTGAACTTATTTACAAATGGCATGTTGGGATTTATTATTTGGCTGCACACTACCACTATCATGATTCCTGGCCCGTGAAAGCCTTCTGAGAATTTTTACATTTCATAAACCACCATTATAGAATACCACAAATATTTTTGAGGGAGGAGAATAAAACGTGTCCTTTTCTGGTGTCCATGTGTAAATTGTACTGATTATTGTCATTCACAGTTCTAAATTCAAATTTCTAACATGTTTAAGGTCATAGATCTAATTTGGAAGTGAAGTCCACATAGTGGATTATCGTTGGAAAATATATTTGTAGACTTTTTTCGTGCAACGCTGTACAAAATGTTCATTTATGTTTATTATATCTTGGTATCGCATTTATGTACATATGTATGTGTGAATGTGTATTTATTAAATTGAATGTGATAAATTGTCATCAGAGAGTGATAAATTGTCATCAGAATAATATCTTCGTCTTTGTTTCCTATTGTATTGTAGTGTATTTGCATTCCTATGTTGACAGATGACGGGGTGGGATGGTATCACAGATCACGAATTGATATCTTTATTCTCTCATCCGGTTGTTGTCGGCCAACCGGAGATATGTTTTATGTAAAGAGTGATTTTTTTGAGGTTAGGATTTTCATGCATTAGTATTTGACAGATCACGTGGGATTTCAGACATGGTGTCAAAGAGAAAGATGCTCAGTATGCTTTGACATTTCATCATGAATCGTCTTACAAACGAACAACGCTTGCAAATTATTGAATTTTATTATCAAAATGCGTGCTCTGTTAAGAAAGTTCATTGCGCGCTTCCATTTTATGGTCAGTTTAATCGACCCACTGAAGCGGCTATTCGGGCTATTGTGAATAAATTTCGCACCAAATTTACATTGTTGGACATTAAAATAAAAAAAATATCGCAGCTGTATCGGCCAGTGTTAATGATGACCACCAATTTTCGATTCGTCGCCGTTCGCACCAATTGGGTCTCTGTTACTCAAAAACGTGGAAATGCCAAAATTGGACTAAGCGGATGGACCACCTAAGACGCAGCCGCGGTCAACATTTAAATGAAATTATCTTCAAAAAGTAAATGTCATGGACCAATCTAACGTTTCAAATAAAGAACCGATGAGATTTTGCAAATTTTATGCGTTTTTTTTAAAAAAAAAGTTATCAAGCTCTTAAAAAATCACCCTTTATATAAGGGGTTTCCTTATATTTTAAATAAAAATAATGATATTACAAAATTTCAAACTGAAAATTGACTTTATTGGAGAGATAACACCGGTTTTTGAGATCATATCTCTTATAATCAAGTTTCATTTCATTTCTGACTTGTTGTGAGTGTATTCGTGCTAATGGAGAAAGGAGAAGGTGCTAACTGTAGAGGATGTTACAAGTTGTCCCATAAATAAAGCGAACTATTTCTTGTATTCATTGTACGCTCACCATACAGGGTGTGAGGATATATATCATTTGATACGAACAAAAAGTGAACGCATCGCAAGAGTAACACAATTAACACTCCCCTGATGTTTTTGTCACTCCTCTTCTATTAATTTCCACGAAAATTTTTCCATAAATTAAATTCAATTAATGGCTTTTGTGTGGATGTCCTACTTCCACTATAATTTGACATTTGATTTTGATCTATAATTGTTTTATACCTGTGGCAAATTTTAAACTAAGGTCTGGCTAATGACACCGAATGTGAACCCCTTTCAACACTGTGTGGTTTCATCAGGATGATGCGACTTGTTACATAGCCAAGTCCTGATATGAGAGAATTATTGCGAATCATGCAAATTATCTATTTGTGCCTGCGCAGTCATACATTAACTGGAGTACCTGTGGTCTGGTATGTCTTATGTCCCTAGTTTAGGTATTTTCAGCTATCCAGTGAGACTAATTAAAAAAGCCCAAAGTCAAAAGACTGAGATCGCCTGGGACCCACGGAAAACTAGTTTTTTTCACATCCAAAAATTAGCATTTACGAATTAGCCTACCGTAGAACTTTGGTAAACAAACAATTCCGATGGCTTTCATTAGTGGTGCTTTTAAAGCACCAGTCTGCTCAGACAAAGGCATCGAAATTATAAGTACATACATATCCATCCATTATACGTGGCCAGACAAACTTTGGAGAATTGCATAGTGGAATAGAAGCAGCAGAGTAGAACGAACGAGTACGAGTTGTGCCAAATAATGTACATATCATCAACTAATCCCTTAGGGCTAACTTGGTGGTGTAGGGAGTGGAGTACACACACTCACAATCACACTCACAGACATACACAAGGACAGTTCCTAGAAATGAAAAATATTTTACGCTTACAAGGGATAATTGAATTTGAAAATGTCTGGAAGGGGATAAGGGTGGAGGCGGCAAGGCGAGCATTGGTATCTATACAAAATAATTTAAGAGGAAACTCCCAAACACACCTTTTCTAACCAGTAAAGCGAGGGTGGGGTTAACATAAAACCGCATTAAAGTTGAAAATAGAAACATAAAAACAAACGAAGCAAACATTGTTCGACGTATCCTAGTAAAAGCAAAACGATAACGATTTCGGCGGAGAAGGAATTTTTAGCGATTACAAAAATAAAATGAAGCCACATTTGGTTTGTATGCGAGATGACTCACTCACCTTCATCTTCGCCCAAGTCATCCATGTCATTGAATTCCGTTAGTTCGGCCTTGTTGCAGGAGGTTTGTGGTATGGAACCGTTCTCTTTGGCCGGTGATGGTATTGTTGACTTTGCGTTGGAATTGGCAGAATGTTTAGTATTGGTCGCATCACCGTTTGATGTAATCGAACTCGTTTTAGAATGTTGTTGTATTGTAGTTGTATGCGAATCCGCTGTTGATGGCTTCGATTCGGTCAGCGTTTTCGAACCCTCTTGGCTACTGCCACTGTCGCCCTTCTGCTGTTGCTGGGCATCTTCTTTCTTGCAGTTTTGTTCGCAAGTCGCATTTTCCTCATTCTGCTCAGCAGCTGCAGCTGTGGTCCCATTAACGCCGGCTGTTGAACCTTCTTTTGTTTTTAGCTCCTGACTGGTGTTACAACCCATTTTGCTTCAATAGTATTTTCTTATTGTTATTTGAAACACACACAGTTCTTTGGGAATTCTTGTTGTTTTCAAAAGAAAACGCGGAGGGATTTATTTTAAAAATATATGTATGTATGTATGTATGTATTTCAAAAAGTTTCAATACTTGCAAGAACACTTTCAAAGGCGAATCTCTTGTTATAGTAGTTTATTTTATTTTTGTTTTGTTTTTAATGCAATACTTTCTATTTTAGTTGTAATTTTAATTTGTATTTGTATTGTTAATGTTAATGGGGTTTGTGTTGTTTATCTGTCGGATATTATCTATATTTTGCCAAGGCAACGTTACTATGTTTGCTTTTGCTCATAAAATTGTTTAATCAATTCTTTTCTGTTTGCTTTCTCCTTTGTGACTAACAGCACGGCACGGCACGTAAACTTTTTTAGGAATTCTGGTTTCGACAAATTTCGTTAATCTCCATGAACATTTCTCAGAATCCGTTTAAAACACACACACACACAGTACAAATCTCTTTTAAATTTTAAAAATGTACAACCATTTTTGCCAAAAATAAGAGTCTGCTGATGTTTTGCTGGCCGGAACGTACTTTAAATGAAAAGCGTTGTCTATACTCTACTTGTTAACGTCTAAAAATAAACTAAAGTGTTTGCACGGAAATTTCCCACAGGATAACCGTAAGCACACACACACATAAACACTCGCAATGATAGAATACTCGTGCACTCTCTGAAGCACGCACGAATCCTATTATCACAAGTGCGAGACAATGCGAGAGAATCCGAAGAGAGCGACAACGGGTCTCTTATATAGCGGTTGGCTTGCATTGAGCAGATATATAAATTGAGCACTTGTTTGCAAATAAATATACTTAAATCATAAACTCAAACATTGTTTTCGTTTAATTTCTGTACACTTTTCATTCGATAGAATGAAAGAATAATTAATAATTCAAATAATAACTGGACTTTTTCAGTTAAAGTTCAAACACATGGAATGGCTAGTATAAATGCACGGTGGTAGTAGTAACTTATGCAAAAGGATATCAGCTCCTATCGGACAGACCATCGGCAAAACCCGAACATGACAGTACATACATCCATATGTTTAATATAAATCGGGATTTTGGCTACGCCTTTATTAATGATGTCTTAGAGTATTTCTAAAATAAACTAGATCATCTAGCTACATACTAAATGATCATTTCGACCAACATACGATTTTTGTAGTTGTCAGCTACTCCCTTCCACTCGTAACACCTGATCTTCGTGAAATTCTATAAATTCTATATTCTTGACCTCACACAATCATTGGTTCAAAATTTCCAGATATGCGAAATATAACCACCCTTATCGCGATTAAATGGGGAATTTATTCACGTGGAATGAGAAATGAATATCAAATTGAACTAAGAAATCAGCTGTAACTCGACAAACTGACCATAACGATCATAAGGGAACAATTTATTCACAGTGAAATGATGATAACTCTACTGGTACATGCTACATAGGTTGGATGTTTAGTTTGTTGCACGTTCATATATTTGTGTGAGGTTTGCAGGTTCGACTTCCACCAGTGGTTCTGACCTGTCGCTGCAAAATTACATAGCAGTTCTTTGAATGTATTATAAATAAATAAGGCCTTTAAACGTTTTTCCATATGACATTATCTGATTAATGATGTAATAACTTTAGAACGGGTCTTCAGATCTTAACGATATTGGCATCGCCTTAAAGGTTTTCATCCTCTGTGAATCTGAGAGGAAAGTAAGACTCCTAAAATTAAAAAAAATCCGTATATTCATAAATCCTTTTATGAATGTCATATACGGAATCATACTAAAGTTTTACAAAAAATAGTCAATGCAAATATTTTAAGATGAAAGCTATTAATAGAAAGCCAAATCAGTCAATTGCTGTAATTGTAGTTTTTTGAATATTTTTCTCCCACAACCACTGTTCGAGCACTACTTTTGACTTGTCTTTCAGGGAGGGATGAACGAGAGCTAAAAGAGAGTTTACTGTTGCTGTTGCTAAAAAGGCACAAGGTTAACAATGACACACACACACACTATCAGAGTTTACTGGTACTCGCATTATTAAAAGAATTTTTATTTTATGGACATTCCCAAGAACATACACATATGTATGTATGTATGTACGTGTACACAAACCATACTCGTGTCCATGCCAAATACATATAACTGTGGTGGAGCGTACTCACACATACACACACGTATCAAGCGGAATCTCCAACGTGTCTGTGTGTATTTTAAATGTCTGTCTGGCTGCCGGCATCCCAAAGCCTCGTATATTCATCCCTTATACATGTATGCGTGAACGCACAAATACCTATACATTAGGACTGGTCTTTGTTTGTTGTCAATCCCGAGCAAAATCGACTCTACATAACCTCTAAAAATCCAGCTTTTCTAAATAAAACAATGTTAATTTGTGATTTAAGTTAACATTTATGACCCAAAGATTCTGAATGTATTGGCAAGATGTAGTCGAAATATTTTGTGGGCCGCTCGTAGATGAAATGAAGGTTTAATTTTAGAAATTGAAAACTGCAACTGGTCTCAATCCGGCTTACTATAAATACATGTGCATGTACATGCATACAACAATCAAGCACTTACATATGTATGTACATTGTACATACACATCATGTTGGATATGAAACTAGTGCTCCAACTGCGATATCAAACCACATATGTGTACATGTACATGTCTATGTATATAATATGCACACATTCATAGTGTTCTATGTAGTTATGAGGGCGTGTGTGTGTGAAATGAGAAAATACAATCATCTTGTTTTCCTTTTACCGGCTTCCACATACATAGGTCCCTTTAAAATATTTCATTTAAATATGTGTACAAGCAGACATCCACACACATGCATGTGTTTTTTGTTTTGATTTGATTTGGAAGAATTGTTGTCCTTAATCTTAATAAATGCATGTGATATAGTATATACATATGTATGTATATACATATGTACATGCGTTATTATTTAGTAAATTCAAATGTTAATGGGTGTATGAATGTATATGTATGTACCTACATACATACATGTCTGAGAAGATGGTCTCGATACATGGCTACGCTTTCATTCCACGCCTAGCTGTGGGTGCGTGTGCGTATGTATGTATTCATAAAGCCACTTAACATATCAATGAATGTAAGACTTCATACGAACATACACAGTAGGCATCTACATACATGCATACATGTGTACAGTATATTTTTGGAATGTATCTCCTTTTCTGATAGAGCATTCTTCCTCAACATTATAGCGTGTCTGTGGTCTATTTTAAGTACTGAACTTCGTTAAAGTAAAAGAACAAAACCTTTATTCACTGTGTGCGCCAATATGAGGTGTGCACGGCTAGTTTCAAATGCCACGGTGGCTAAATTTAAAGGAGTCGTACATTCAATTCTACACACATACGTTTTTTCTATGAAATGACACACTGCTAAGTGGCATTTGACACCAGAATAGCGTTAGTCTGGTACACTTTGTACTTACTATTGGCGCTCATTGTATATAATACATACATACACATGTGTGCGTGTGTGTGGATGTACGTATTGTAGCTTGTTCTGGGCGAGTGCGTCTTTAGTTAAGAATGTTGTGTCAATGATTGTGTCATTTTGGGGAAAATGTATTCAACAAAACGGAAACAAAGCCATAAAAATGAATCATTTGTACCGTGGGGTCGTATGTGTACTAATTAATTGTAAGTATGTATCATCATACGCCCCAGTACACACACAATGTATATATTTACGTATGGCTTGAAAAGTTCGCTTTTAGATTGGATATTTAGATTTCCCATTAAAGAGATTTACACACACAATTCAAATGCTGCATTTCCTTCAACCACTGGTGCGTGCAAAATATAAACGCAGCACTTGTTCAAAATTGTCCAAATCCCCAAAAACCCGGCCAATGATCAGCATATTATAATTCAGTTTTCTAAATGAATACTACATACAAAGGACTTCAGGACTTGTATATTTTTGTGATTTCGCCTCCAACGGTGCCAAAAAGTTCATATACATACACATGTATATGTTTAATAGAAAATTTAAAAATTTTGTAATGCAGGTATAAAGTATTTTCAATACATATACAGACGAAATATTTTAGAAATAGTCGGCCTAATATATATATAACACTGCACAGAGGTAACAAACGACCAAAAGTCCAAATATAAATATAGAAACAAAAACATATATTTTCTAATATAGGTTTTACAGTGGTCAGTGGTACTTCAAAATTCTAGTTTGCATATGGACATTTCCACAGAAAGGTCCACCAAGACCAAAAAATTAAAAGTTCTTGTAAACATTTTGTTTTATCACATTTTCATAGAGAAATAATCAAAATGAAATAATGTAAAAAAAAATTACATTAATTCATTTCCTATCTTGAGATATTCGAATGCAAAGTCGCGCAAGTACAACTTTGATACAAATTCTTAAAGAGAGACATTACGCATTGACTTTTGGTCTCTAAAATCTGTCAGGGAGTACAATGAGTCTAAAATGAAAGGATACGGAGTTATACGACTGCTATTAACTGTATCTTTTTGCTTTGTATTATCACATATTTCGCTGTCACGTTCGACGTGCAAATACAACATTTGTTGCTACTGTATCCAAAGTTCATGCCGAAAGATCATAAAATTTTGAGTACAAACAGAGATTTTTATGCAATTTAAATAAAAAATAGCATTACTGGAAAATAAGAAAATCTGTGACCTTGATACTTCATTAAAGTTAGTCACGTGCGACATCTGAAGTGTGAAAATTAAAAATTTGAAACAAATCTTACTTCAATAATTTATTTTTGTAAAAAAATAATTTATGATTTATTTATTAGCAAAAACGGAGGCGAAAAAAATAAAGAGAACTGAAAACTGTGGTGAGAAAGTTGAAAGAAGATCAGCTAAAATTTCAAAACAATAAATTGAAAAACAAAATTTTGTTTTTTGCTGTTATTATTTGAGAATGAATATATTGAATACTTCTGTGGATTACAAAAAATATATTTTATCTATAATTTCGTAAAAAGTGCAACTGGAACAACATAAATACCATGATGCAAAAAAATGTCACGTGCGACATGTCACGTTCGACCGGGCTTAAAATTAAATTACAAAAAAAGTATCAATAATTTTTGGATAAAATCAAAGCCATTTTTAAGAGACATCGGTACACAACGTTTTAAAATTGGTCACATTGAAATATTGCCACAGGTTTCGCTTAAATCGGCGTTTGAATTGTTAGTCGCGAAAACGACTTCTGTTTTGGTCACGTGCGAATGCCTTAGTTTTTTAAATTATTTTGAAAACGAAAAATTACCCAAAATCCACATTAGCACCAATTATACAGTTAATTAAGAGCTATAAGTTAAGCATATGGTCAAAATAAAAAACCGTTATATTTTGACTTTTTCGTCACTTTAAATGTGTACGACGGTCACGTTCGACATCATGGAAATGCCCATATATTCTAACTAAAAAAGCTTTATTGTAGGCCATGATTTCTGTGTCAACTTTTTTGATGCAAAATTAAGCATTTTCTGTAATCTTCATTTGTTTATACTGTTTGTGAAATTCGCGTGCGTACTTACTTGTATTTTAGGTGTTCCAAAAAATAACCTTTTAAAAATAAAAACATCCAACATTGATTGGTGTAAAACTATAAACTAAACTTATCAGCCTGCCGGTGAAATTCTGGTAGTTGAAGTTTCGATCACTTTTTTAAGCAATGAGTCTGTATCTCGGCAACAGTTACACTACGGTGTGTTCAAACGAATCCAAAGTTTCGGTTTATTCCCATAAACCAATCACATCGCACAACCCCAGAGAAAATAAACTAGTGGCGTTAAATCGCACGATCTCAGTTGCCAATTGTTGATGTTTGACACGGAGAACATGTATTGGGGGTACTAAATAAAGGAAAATGGAAAAACATCAGACACAACGGCATCTCAAGTGAATAAGTGCTTTTGCGTCGCGCAAAATGACCACAAATATGACGAAAAGGCAAGAATTTTTTACATTTCAGTTAGCGCACTGAAGTCTTTCGAAATTGACTCCAAACTTTCCATATTTAGGTGCACTACTAAAAAATCTCTGGTTTTTTAACTATTAACCACCAATATTACTTTCTTCCTCATAATTTTTCTTCGATTTCATAATTTGTTATTGTTATTAAATTAAGTGTTTTTTAGATCTGAAAAAGAATTTTTGCATATGCAAATATTCAATTTTATAATTTTACAACTATATGATTGATTAGTTTTTAGCTTTGTTACATAATCATTATACAGATGAAAACTATACCCATTTACTTATTTCAGACGTTTATGATCAAAATATTTTTTTATTGCATGTATAATTTAATTTTGGATTAAAAAGCTTTGGGATTCGAAAACGAAAGAAGATGGAAAAGATTTTTATACATGCATTTTGTAATTTACTTTATATCGGTCAATGGGCTTGGAATTACAAGTCATGAAGAAATAAATGAAATAAAATGAAACCGTTTTGAATATTGTGACAAAGCAAACAAACGGTACAATTCTACAAATGTCATACAATTCGAATTTTAAGTCCGGAGGGTTTGACTTTCCTATATTGTACAATCACACACGATAATCGGTGCTATACTAATTGCACCGTGTATTTTCCACTTCAAAAGTACTTTCAGAAATGTAGTTCAACTCTTACAATCTTTTCCTCGGATTCACATTCAAAAAGTTTGAGTGAGAGCGTATTTTTCACGGTATCATATATAATGTGATTAAATAAAAAGAGATCTAAAAGTCGATTTTAGTCGTTTAGCAAAAGTACAAAATAGCCTTATTTAGAGTCGAGGATGCCAAATGTGGCAATATGAACCTGCAACCTGTAAATAACCAGCTCATAGATTGTCTGGGAAAAGTCACAAATCAAAGACACATTGAATTAAACCATGATTGCAAAATTTACCTTAGTTCATACTGTAAAAATAAAAAAGAATGAATACGTATTCAATTTGGTTTGTTTATGTTACACGAATAATATAATTAATTACAATAAATAACACATTGTGCATAAATATTTCAGTGCAATGAAATAAAATATAAAATAACGTACATACATATGAACTAAAATGAGAAAATATAATATATCTTAAAAATACGCATGTAAAAGAATATCATTTCAGAAAGATAGCTTCTTACTAGTGTTGAAGAATTTACAGACTTTTAGATTTTTGGGTAGGGTAGGGTATGAATATTTAATGGCAACAAATCACTCTAACGATGAATCACCATAACTCCAGGGTTTCTGCGATAAATACAAAACCACTATCGTTGATAGTGCGCTTACCAGAAATATGACATCAAACCAACGATGGTAGAAATTGAAGTGTAAATTGCCTAATACTTCTGTAATTATAACACGATACTCGGCGGGCATATTCATGCGCATCAGTAAAACGGAAGAACAGAAGTACATTCCCATAATTTGTGCCAAAATTAAAACAATAATATTGGATGATTTGCTTGATGAAATGCGATAGAAGAACTTAAATAATAGAAATGCAGTAGTTAATTGTTAAGTCCTGAATTGTTAATTCCGTTCATCTTACCTTAGTTAAAGTTAACAATAAACCTCTTATAGATGTGACCACTATACAGCCTACCAACAGGAAAGAAATATGTTGATTCCAGAAAGCCAAGTCAATGTCAAAGCCACACCAGTGAACGGCTATCTCCAGGCCTCGGGTGACAGGATCTTTTCGTCCGACTCTGTCAAAAATTATGTTGACACAACACTAAAACATCGAATTAATAATAATACCCAAAATCTTCTTACTATATGTATGTCAAGTTTAGCTTACTATGAATATTTTGTACAAACAATAGACACTGAAAAAATGTCCGATCACATTGAAGTATTTGCCCTGTAATGTTTGTGACCATTTTTGTCGTTCCTGCATATTTTTCAAATAATTGATTTCCAAGAAGAGTTGTCTTAATAGTTCTTCCAATCCATAAATTTCCATTCGTAATTGATTTACATCTATTAAAGAACAGCTTTTTGAATATGGCCTCTTTCAAATAGTGACTTTACTTACTTTCTCCTCCAGAATCAACTCTATTCACCGCCGAACTTAAAATATGCCATAACCGAGGTCGCGATTGATTCGATTTATTACGCCGATGCATTTCTAATGCAATTCTTTTCTTTTTCCCTGTTATCATATCCACAGTTAGAAGGAGTCTACGCTCCAAATTTAGTATGTCACTTTGTGAAACAGGCCTACAAGGAAATATGGAGTCAGGACAAAAAAATAGATAGTTGGATCATTAGATATATTACTTACCTAATAAAGTACGTCATACTTTGGTATGGACAATTAACAGCACCAAATCCAGATAGTATGGCCATAACTGTTACTCCTATTACACCTATGCGTGATACCCCCTGTTCTATGGTTAATATTCCGTTCGAAACGCTAAGAAGAGGAAATGGCTCTCCAATGCGCCATAAGCCATAGAGAAATATGAACCAACAACAAATGGTCATAATGCGAACCCATTTTTCAGAAACTTGGGATTATAGAAAAATTATTTTATAGCACCGCAATCTCGATATTCACTCCAAAAAGATTCTCTCCGATCACTTACCGAAAGATATACTATGAATGACCGAATACAATATATAAAGTGGAATGACCGCTATTACCATAAGCAGAAGGGATGTTAAACCCAGGCGCCAATGGAAATAACGAGAACTACTGTCCAAGACGCCCAAAATCTCGAAAATTATCAGTTCAAACATGGTCAACGACAAGGCAAATGTCACCGAAAAAATGAGCTGCACTGACATATGACGAATCTCATAGTTCTTGAATAACTGCTTGACGAAAAACGTCCAACCACCTGCAAAAAATAATACCTGCGTGCAACATAGAAAATATTGAGAACATAGAATGTATTCCGCCGGCATAGACGATAAGAGTCACTCACCTGAGATACGAAAACAATGATGCAGTCTTCTAGAAATGCCACCATTGTCGCGTGTCGCTTATGAAATTATGATAAATTAATAGATTTGTCTATGACCCATATACATCCATCAAACATTTTCTTCTGTAATATAAAAGATTAGGCACGCTAAATTTGTTTCAAAAACAAGGTAAACGCTTAAAAAGAAAGCCAACACCTCTAAAGGTAAATTCAGATTGTAAACATCTACTGACAGTTGACTGACGTCAGATAACATATGTTTCCCACGAATCGAGTTACCAGATAAAATTTGAAATGTCGATGTGGCATCGTTGATCTAACAAACAGTTGCATTATAAAATCATTAGACAAACGTGTTCGTTTCGTGATGTCTCACGATGAATTTATGTAGGTTTCATACCCAGTCAAAGACCGCTTTGTACAATATTTTGCGTACGTGGGACAACAGCAAAGTATGTAAAACGTATTATCTCAGAACCACCAAACGTGTCTGCAACGTTGCTACACATTGGTTTTTCGTAAATGGATTATCAGGAAAAATGTGGCAACACTGCTAAGAGAGTAGTAAGCTAAGAAAGTCTGCACTGCAAAGGCGTTCACACGTTATAATAAAAAATAAATGTCAAAATTCCGCTTCGACATCTAGCTGAAATGACACTACGAAATCTAGCTGAAATGACATAAGATCGATATTCAAATGTCAAATTTGTATTGGATTTGTAATTTGTCAATAGGCCTGTTCGATTGGGCTTACTAGTTTACGATTAAGAGACTTGATAAAGTGGCAACATTGTTGGTTTCTGTTAAATGAATCAACAAGAAAAATCTAGCAGGAATGCTAAGAGAGTAGTAAGCTACATTCTTGTTAAGCGAGTAAATTCCATACAAAACTTAAGCTAGTAAGCCCAATCGAAAAGTGAGCGTATTTTGCTGGGAATTATCTTAATTATAAAAAGTCGAAAATCGGTATTACAAATCGATTTTGGTCGACTTACTAAAATACAAAATCGACAGCAAAAGTAGTTTTTGGATTAGAAAGTCAATATTTGATTCGAAAGTCACAGGATTCTGCACAAGTTCTACATGGAAACAAATATAAAAATATGAATCAATACTTATGGAATTACAAAAGCCCCACAAAAGTGTCGTTAGATCTGGTATCTCTGACACCTTTTTTATCATCCACTTTATGTGGATCGTGGATCTGACACAACATTGAGTGTGTCAGTCGAGAAGAAGAAGACACGAAAGTCGACTAATTTAGTTTAGAGAACAACAAATACTAAATACTTTTAATGTGCAATAAATATTTTTAATTATCAAAACTCCGTGAAAAGATAAATGTATTATTGTTAATCAACTGATACCGTGTCCTTGAAATTTGTTCGTGGATTGTGCCTCTTCCCCAGTCCTTTACCACTAGAAGAAGAAACATATCATGTCTTGCTATTTTCGACAAAATTCCGATTGCGAAATTACAATACCAACGTATCGGGAAGCATCAGGAGTTGTTTACTACGACATCAAAGTTAGAGTCGCACAGGTCTACTGGTTTGTTGAACGACGTTTCAAGTCTTTCGATGAAATGAATGAAAAACTGGTTGAAGATGGTATATCCAAGAAATTACTCCCACCAAAGAAGGTATGCATTTGAGAATATTCGTTTTAATGGATTTATGGGTTTGGGCCGATTTGTATTCCACATTTGGACATGGGACTGCTGGTGAATTCAATCAGAACCAAGTTTTACCAAGGACATAAGTGAAACAAAGCCAGAAGTACGATATCATAAATTGTCTGATATGATATGATGTGTTTCAATATTTATGGACTTGGATTACCCCAGTTCGATATATCATTTTGAATTTGTTTCCAACGACAGGACGACGAACTGACATGTCAAATGTAATTTTTTAACAATTGCAGTGTTTTTCAGTCAGCTGAAATTGTAGAAAAAAATAGTGCCGACAATTTATTGATTTGTTTCGTGTTTATGTATTCTTCAACCCATAAACCCAAATTAAACGAGTTGGCAATGCACAAGAGGTTTCTATTTCATATTCTTTTCTTTTAGATTGTTGGCAATAAAAACCCATCATTTCTTGAACAGCGACGTATGCAATTGGAAAAATATCTTAAAGAACTGCTGGTGTATTTCCGGATACAACTGCCAAGAGTGCTGGCGGAATTTTTAGAATTCAATAAATACGATATTGTCTATCTTTTGCAAGATCTGGCCAGACTTTTTAATGGAAGTGGCGAAGCTTTGCTAAGTGCAAAAAAGGAATTTAATTTTTCAGCTCTAGAGGTAGGTCAACGTAATAAAATGGAAAATAATAAATGTAGCGTTGTTTTTGTAGGTGTATGCTATAAGTGAACGTTTAAATTTGCCTTGTCCACCAGAGAGTAATATAGAACAGAGGGGCAAGTTTGATTTTTCGCACGTATTAGACTTTAGTACACAACTAGAAGCTATACAAATTACACCAGTGAAGGATAATGATGCTTTCAGTAGTGATTACAATACGGTGGACGTCCCAATCGGCCGAAGTAATATTATTCCGAAGAATTTGAAATTTAATTTAAACGCGTTTCGCAACCTACAATGCCTGAAAATTTACGCCCTTCCATCGGAGAATATATTTGATATAGCATTGCTGAAGCCATCGCTTCAACGGATTTGCGTTTACAATACCACAATAACTTCTATAAATCAGGTACTATTGTGTGATAATGTCCACAAGAACGCAACTATTGACATTCCATCGCCCGAAGATATATCTTTAAATCGCCCCACAACATACGCTAACAGCACGCCTTCGTCGACAACTAAGGCATCGATGACTTCGAATTCTTGTACGTGGCGCAATATTATAGAACTTGACTTTACCAGCAATTTACTAACACAAATCGATGAAAGTATTCGTACAGTGCCACAGATAAAAATTTTAAATTTAGAACAAAATCGCTTGCGTTCCATTAAAAATTTGGCCGAATTGCCACACCTTCAAGTGTTGAATTTATCCATTAACTTGATATCAGAGTGTACGGACTGGCACTTGGAATTGGGTAATTTGGTAACGTTGAACTTAGGGCAAAATAAATTAAAGTCTGTGAAGGGACTAAGAAAACTCCTCTCACTGATAAATTTAGACCTGAGCTGTAACCTTATAGATGATCTAGAAGAAGTGGATAATGTGGCATGTTTACCCTTATTAGAAACGATAAGATTAACAGGAAATCCTTTGGCAAGCAGCGTGGGTATGTCGCTTATTTAAAGACTATGGAGCTCCTTAAATTATATATTTGACAAATTACAGATTACCGGCCAAGAGTGTTGGCTAGATTTCATGAACGGGCTTCAGAAATTATATTGGACAGCGAAAAAGGTACCCACAAAGAATTGGATACAGCATTGGTTCTATCTGCTCTTCTTACATCGCAAAGGAGACAAAAGTCTCAGCAATAACATAAGATCTCCTTTTGTAGTGACAATCGGTTTTCATTTTATTACTTGTTCATTCTCTTAAATGATTCCCATTTTCATTTATTGTAGAAGACATTAAAGCGAATATTTATTTGTATTATTTTGATTATTTTAAATGTATTTTATAATGTTACCATGTGCATATGTCAAAGTTAATTGTACGTTTTTAGTTTTCTAAAATGTGTGTAGTTGTCAGTTTCATTTTAGCTTCCTACCGCCATCCATAACTAGATAATTATAAACTGTCCTCCCTCCCTCTTTATTGCATTATACACTTCTGGTTTTATATTTGCAAATGTTGTGTAAAATCTTGTTTCAGTTACTCCTTTGTAAAAATTTGTATTCAAACCTTAAATATTTAGTACATTTTAAATATTTCATTTACAAAATTATATCTGTTTTACGGTATTTACAGATACGTGTGCATTGTGTAAATTAAACTTTTCAGCCCACACAATGTATGTTGAAATTTTTAATAAATCGAAAAAAAAAACAAAAACGATTAAAATTCATACGATCTTGAATTGCTTTCAAGGGCTCAGTGGAGTACGAAGTTCAGTAATATTGAACCTGTTCGTTCAGCTGTTCAATAATATTGCCAGGGTGGTATTGAGGGCAAACGGTCCCTGGCATTTTTGGGTCATTTTCATTGCTGCTGATGGTGTTGTATATGGGGATGCTGCTGCTGCAGATGATGTTGCTGTTGCATCATTTGATGGTAGTGCTGCTGTTCGGCCGCGGCTACGGCATCAAACATTGGTGTGTGAACTTCACCCAGAAATTGTGGGGTCGGAGGTGGATTTGGGTCAGCCAATTCCCCAATGAGCGGCATATCTATATCGGCCGCATTTAATGTGTGTGGTGCTACTTCGGTTTGTGCAAAACCCAAATGATATTGCTGCTGTGCGGCAGCCTGAAGGTGGCTGTTATTATCAACAATGTGGGCATAATGTTGAGGAGTGTGCTGCTGCTGTTGATCGACCGGAGTGGCATCCATCTGTCCGAACGGTATTGGGGTTTGATCGGGTGCTATGGAAGGTGACTGTGTATCCATGGTTTCATCCGATTGTTGAAGATTTTCCTCGCTTGCCTGAGCATTATCTTCACTTACTTGTGGTTCTTCAGATAATTCGTGGCTGTCTACGACAGCACTGACTGCAGAGTTCTGATCCGCTTCTAATTCTCCGCCCAATTCACCATCTCGTTTAACCAGACCCAACATATCGAGCATATTTCGTTTCACGGTGTTCTCTTGTGCCATTTGCAATGTTGGATACGCCGATTTCTGCCCACAAGTTGCTAAATGGTAAGCCATATTGTTGCCATTGGCCGTAGAGAAACCGCATATGCAGTGCATTTCATTGGGCAACGGCATTTCCATTACATCCTTTGAACCGCTATGGCCACTGCAGTCACTCGTGTGCTGGAACATTGCACGCTCGCATGAAGTCTTGTAATTGCATTTATTGCATTTTAAATTGCCGCTGAAGAGAAATTCGTTGAAATGTAAAATTGAGTGAAATGAGTAAGGATAAAAACGAATACTCACATGAAATGATTCTCGTTTATGATTTCCATATTACATTCAGCGCATATAGAACCATCAATAAAAGCGAAAAATTCACCCAATTTCGATTGTATAGCAAATGGTAAGGGCTCCTTGTGATGGCTACGAACCTAGATTGTAAAGTAAGTTAGTTACACGTTCAAATATATTTCACAGTTCAAAGTTTTACCTTAGGAGGTTGTATAAGCATCGAATTCCTTAATAGTTTACGGACATTGGTAGCATTCTTCAGCAAACTGGGATGATGATTCGAAATATGTTGTTTTAAAGCACCTTATTAATAGGATGTGAAAATTATAGCATTTTTTAAAAGAAAACAATTGAAAAAGGAACACTACTACACCTTTATCCAAAAATGACAAAGAACATTTTGTACATCTAAGATTAGCGTCTTTCTTTCCCATATGTTGTCGCAAATGCATGTAATAATTCTCAATGTTACTTTGATTAACTTGGCCCTTATATGCAAAACGATAAATCTGAAAAGAAAGAGGTGAGCAAACATCCTTCAAGGAGATTCCGTAATTACTTACGTCCAAACAGTGTGGACACTGCAGGAAATTGTGATGCTTGTGATCATCATAGTAATGACGCACTGCATCGCGATGGGACGACGTCCTGTAACCACACGCCTGGCAATAATAGGGTAGTTCCAACATGGAGTGTTTATTCTGCAAATGTGAAGTCAAGAAATTCAAAGAGTTGAATCGCTGTTGACAAATCAGGCAACGGTACGATGCCGAATTGGAACTCTTAGTCTCCTCCGGATGCATAATATTGTTGTGTTTCGTCAATACGGATTCGGAATCCATTTTCTCCAAACAAAATAGGCATTGCAAATTGTGATCTTTTCCGTCGATATTGATGTGAGAAACCAAATGAGTTTGTAGTTTGTCATTGGAATCAAAAGTAGTGGCCGTGTCACAAATGGGACACTCCACGTGAGTTGCATAAAGTGCCATAGTGCCTTCCTCTAATTTCGTTATTGGCTTCAAGGGGAATTCTTCATAGTAATAATCGCGACCGTCTTGGATGCCATAATACATCTCTTCCAATCCCTTAAGTTCATCGTCGTCCTTCTCTTTCTCCTTTTCCTTCTTAGACGGTTTAGCGTCAATTGAAGTTTTTTTAGGTGCAGCCGCCGATTCCTTCTTTGTAGCTGAAGCAGCAGCTGTCGCTTTTATTGAGCCCTTCGCTGTCGGTGTGCTATTTTTATTAGAGCCTGCCTTTTTGTGTTCTTCCTTTTTAGCACCTCCTTTTTTGCTACTAGTAGTGGGAGTGGTTGTAGCTACATCATCTTCTTTCTCTTTTTTAATCTTTACATTCACCTTTTCGTTATTGACATAATCTGCTTCGTTTATTGCTAAAATTATAAATTTGAGAGAGAAAAAGTGATTTAAATCAAATAGTTAAACAAACACATCAGACATGATTATTAGACGAAAATTATTGTTGGCGGACAACAAATGAGTCGAATGTATTTAAATCACTTTTTGACGTTTAATGACTTGTTTTTATCTCTTGCTCGTCTCTCACCACATCTCCTTTGAAAACATGTTACAACAAAAAGCATAATCCAGTAGAAGAATGACAAGTCTTAGTATCGGAGAAAATCTTACTTTCTCAAAAGAGATTGAATAAAAGAAAAATGAGTTTACAAAACTGTTTTCAAAACCAAGAGTTTATTCATAACAAAACAGAACAAAACAAATTTTAGGGTCCAAACTAAAACCCCGATCAAACTCAATACTCAAAATAGAATAAACGTTATATTTTTACGGCCTCAACTAACGAATTGCGTCGAATCCAAAAAAGCTTGTGTTGCACTTTATAGAAACATGGATAATTTATATTGGTTTGCTCAATTTACAAATTACAAACAATTTATATTTTTTGGTTCGACTCACCCCGTCTTGCTTACGTTATTTTACAGGTAGTATATTAATTTAGTTTATACAAATAAACAAGTGTACTCAATATTTTGAATTTGAGCGACGTTTACGTTGGTCCTTTATGCTTTTTGTTTAACAAATTTCATTTCATGGATCAAAGAACAATATTTGGTAAACAATAAATATTTTCCAAAATTAATAACATACATTTAAATGACTGTATTATAGACAATTAATATATACTGTCTCTACAAAAAAATAATAACAATAGCAAGAAATAATTAACCTAAAGAAGTTTCATTAAATAAAAAAAAAATAATTCTCAGGATAACCAAGGAAATACCCTGAAGGATTCAGTTAAAATTAATTGAAAATGAAATGCTTTGAAAGGATTATGACCAGGAAGAAATAAAGTAAAGTAAAAGAAAAGAAAAAAATTAACTATATTTTGTTTTGAAAGAAAATTGTATGTAACTCAAATACATGCGATTGGAATGGAGAATGTTCATCCAAATGACACCAAAAATTAGATAATGTGAATATCTTCTCAGATTTGTGATGAAAATTGGAATTATATGAAAATCGGATCATATGAGATGCCCAACGACGTAACCCTCACATTTATAAGAGAAGCAAAAAAACGTAAGTACCATTGTGGTATAATAGCGATATTTCAGAATACTTTCAAAATACAAAAATGTAATTACATTTAATGTAAGTCGCATTCTATCAGATTAATTCGTCGTTAGGATTTTTGAATTTCGTCACTGAAGTCGCCATTTTTTACAATAGAAGTATATGAGGATGTGCAATTTTGCTGCATTTTGCTTATGCTCAATCAAAAATTAAATTTTCGATTTTTTTGATGTTACGCCCTTGGCCATTTCAGGTGACGACTTTTTTGTGAGTAATATTCACAACATAGGTATCGTTTAAAAGACTTATACTTAAACAGAGCATACAACTGCAAATGTCAGTCAGAAAAATTAAAAAATATTGTCTAATTTCAGCCTCTATACACAAGGTGTCCTGAGTTTCGTTTTCTTAAAAACATATGACTACTAACGTTTTTTCAATCTTTTCGGCGTTGTGTTTGCTGGAATTTCCTTAGCATTTGCCGGTAAAACACTCCAGTCCTTAAATGGATTTGTGGCCACCTAAAATTACAAAAATATACATTAGATCAAGAAACAATATTCTTGATGAAATTGTAACACAAATGTACTTACGTGATATAAGCGTTGCGTCAATGATTCGTTGCAATTTATACGAGTTTGCTCTGCAATATGAGCGGTGATGTTGTTGAATGCCTGCAAAGCATATGTACCAAATTGCTCCCGCCACACCAACTCATCAAGGAACTGTTGAATCATTTGCCGCGATAGAAGGGACAAGGTATTCTGGAACATCCTAGGAACAATACGCCTTAAGTAGTCCATTACAGCTGAGTTAGTATGTTTTGCCGAATTATCTGTAGCTGCAGCTTGGACGACATTTTTAAAGCCCATGGAGTACAACGTCATTTTGTCCACGGTTAAATCAATACATATGGTACTATCCTTGTGAACCCAACGTTGGAGAGGTTCTAAAATTACTTGGAAACGTTTTTTATAATTACGATCAGAGTCCGAAAGAGGCTCTACAGCCCGCAAACGTATAGTTTTCTCGGCATAGTCAAGAACGCCCAGAACTTCCACCTTCAACTGTCGTTGTTGACCATCTTGCGATGTGGTACCGAAAGAGATGACACCAACCTCCACAAACTTTTCCGGGCCTCCTAATTTTTTGCACTTTTGATGGACAGCTAAAGTACATATAGCCCGTAGCCAGGTGTAGACTCCTTTTATATAGACATTGTCCACTTTGACCCATTGCACTACATTTTGAATGTTTGTCTGACAGGCCCAATGATAGACAAGCTTAAGAATGCACGATGGAGGATGAGGAGCCCCCTCAAAAATGGATCCGTGGAAAACGGAAACAAATCGTGTGGGACAGCATTCGCTAATCCAAACATAGCCGCCTGTGTATGGAAACTTTGAAGCATCCGAATAAACCCCTAGATGAATATAAACAATTAACAAGATGATTTGTGAGCGTGTTCTTTTAGCGAAAACAATATGCGAACATTGCCTTTGCTTGTTTTGTTTCCCATCTACTTACCCAGTTTTAAATCATTATTCTTATGATTTGCACATTTTTGTTCCGCCTTGAGTAGCCCCTCTTGGATTAACCACTCGGTAAACTTATTCGGTGTTAGCATCAACACCAACTTAACTTTGGAATCCAATTTGTTTCGAGTTGCCGACATATCTTTGACTTTGAGCCATGGTTTAGCCAAAACAACCAACGAGGGAAACGTTTTACCTTGCAATTTTCCCTCTTTATTTTCTTTGGCAGCTTTGCCGTCCTTGTTATCCGAACCAATTATCAATCCACCGACAGCGGAATCCTCTGATGGTCGGAAATTGGGTGCTGGAGGTGCAGAAGGTTCCGTCTTCACAGCCTTTGCCTTCGACTCTTTCCCACCTTTGCCTCCCTTTCCTGTTGTTGCTCCATCCTTTTTGTCATTAGAAGCAACAGCCGCCGATCCTTTTTTCCCGCTCTTTACTGATGGTGTAGATGTCGCTGATTCGCCACCTTTGGCGCCTTTAGCATTTGCCGATGCTATTCTCTTGGCCAAAGGAACATCGTCATCCTCCTCATCAGATGATTCCAAGTAAACGAAATTTGGGGCTCTCTTGCGTCCCGAACGGGTATACGATTTGTCGCCTGCAGAAGCGTTTGGTGTGGCGGCGGCGGCTTCTGCTTTCGGAGTCTTCTTTGGCACCGTAGCCTCTTTCAACTCCTGAAGAACTTTTCCTTTGAAAGAATACGCTTGGAATACCTGTCCATTGAAGAGCTCTTTGCCCTCGTTGGCATTCAAGGCATTCTTAAGAGCATTCTTTATGGCATTATGTTCGTTTGCTACTTTTTCATAAGCCGCTAATTGAGCCGGCGATAGGTCTTCTATCCAACAGTCCAGTTCTAAAGTTATATCACTTTTAGAAGCTTTCATTCTCTCTTACAGACTCCAATAATTAATTGTTTAATTAATTAATAATTCACGGTTTTTACTAGTTTTGCTATGATAAAATTTTGTGTATGTATACACTGTCATATGTCAAAAAACGTAAAAAATGTGGCTACGAAAAAAGACCGCGTCACATTCAGAGATGAAAAAGTTCGTACTTTGGTACTATTTGAGTAGTACCAAGACAATTTTGTACCCGTGTTGGTATTTGAGAGATTAAATTTTGTACCGAATTTATGTGTAAATTGTGCCAAGTTAGGTTCAATAGCTTAATTTGTATATGGCATTTATTCGCTTAACAAGAAAATACCTTGCTTCTATATACTATATTATTGCACTATAGTGTTGCTGCTAGATTTTTCCTGTTGATTCGTTTAAGAAAATTCAATTATCTAATTGTAAGCAAGTAAGCCCAATCAAATAACAGGCCTGTTCGATTGGACTTACTAGCTAATATATATTTCCCGTTGATTATTTTAAGAAAAGTCAATGGGAAAGAATGGTGCCAACTTATCAAGTCTATTAATGGTAAGCCCAATCGAACAGGCCTAATATAAAAACACACGAATACTATACCTGCAATCAGCAACAAAGCCAAGAAGAAGAGGAAATATCGAAGAAAATAGGTCCAATAGTCAGGACTGGTTTCAGTACTACGGCAGGTTTTATAAATCGGATATGTATACATCTCTCAGATAAGATGGGTCAGAGCCAAATATAAGAAACTTCGAGATCATGAAAGCAATTTTTAGGAAAAGTAAATATGTACAAAAACAAAAATGTGGCAAGAGTTAGATTGTGCCAAAAATATATCATACTTTACCAGCCCTGGTTCGGATCAAGACGTATTTAAAGAGTGATTTTTTTGAGGTTAGGATTTTCATGCATTAGTATTTGACAGATCACGTGGGATTTCAGACATGGTGTCAAAGAGAAAGATGCTCAGTATGCTTTGACATTTCATCATGAATCGTCTTACAAACGAACAACGCTTGCAAATTATTGAATTTTATTATCAAAATGCGTGCTCTGTTAAGAAAGTTCATTGCGCGCTTCCATTTTATGGTCAGTTTAATCGACCCACTGAAGCGGCTATTCGGGCTATTGTGACTAAATTTCGCACCAAATTTACATTGTTGGACATTAAACCACCAACACGCTTACGTAGAGTGCGAACTGAAGAAAATATCGCAGCTGTATCGGCCAGTGTTAATGATGACCACCAATTTTCGATTCGTCGCCGTTCGCACCAATTGGGTCTCTGTTACTCAAAAACGTGGAAATGCCAAAATTGGACTAAGCCGATGGACCACCTAAGACGCAGCCGCGGTCAACATTTAAATGAAATTATTTTCAAAAAGTAAATGTCATGGACCAATCTAACGTTTCAAATAAAGAACCGATGAGATTTTGCAAATTTTATGCGTTTTTTTTAAAAAAAAAGTTATCAAGCTCTTAAAAAATCACCCTTTATATAAGGTGATATCAGCAGAGCAAAAACAAATTCGGCAACAACAAAATACAGGCAATTTTTTGAATGGTGAGCCGTACTGTCAGTGCAAAATATATGGGATTTGTCAGTTTCGGTTACAATCGAATGAAAAAAATTGGGAAAAAGTGGATTTTGGGTGCATCCCAACATATATCCTTGTGCGGAAGTTCTTACAGAATCCCTTTTTTGTTGAAGATTTCTAATCTATTAGAGCCCAAACACAATGCTACACGTTGGAGTCGGTAAAACAAAAAATCGCTAGCGGCGAAACCAAACAAGAGAGAGAGAGAGCGGCTAGAATTCACACATTTTCTATTTTCATGAATATTCAATATTCGTATTTTAATTTAAAAAATTTAATCATTTGAAATGTGCGGGGAAACAAAAAAATACTAGATAAATTATAGTTAATCATAGCGTGTTGAACATACTATATGAGTAATGACAATTTATACAAAATATGACATTGTTTTCAATAAATCTGTCCTCCTGCATAATTTAATATTTAATTTTAATACTAGAAAAACAAGAATGGCATTCTGCTGGCGAGACGCTAGCCGCAGCGACTGGCGATTTTTCATCACCCATAGGATGATGAAAAAATATAGAGAATTTAGTACTCGGTACTTAATATTCGGTATATAATACTTTTACAACTCTAGTTTTTCCACACAACTAACTATAATTTTTTGTATTTTTGTGTAGTCTGGTCTATAAATGGGTGGTTCCGAAAGGTCCTCAAGTTCAAGGCATAGGACACGTTCCAAGTCGCGCGACAGGGAACGGGAGCGTAGTCGTGACGATAGGAGGTAAGAATGCATTTAGTGGAACAAGTACATTTCAAATGTCCGATTATTATAGGTATCGTGATAGGGATCACAGGAGCAGCCGGGACAAGGACCGCGAAAGAGATAGAGAACGCGATTATGAGCGCGACTACTACTCTTCGAGACGACAGAAAAGTAAATCGAATTCAAAACATTCAAAGAAATCCAAATATCACCGGAGCTCCAGCAGTTCTTCTTCCGATTCATCGGCAACCTCAAAAGACAGTCGTAGCAGCCACACATCCAGATACTCAAGTTCTCGTAATAGTAAGACTAGAGCTCCAAGTTCGGAAAGTAATTCTAGAAGTGCTCCCATAACTACATCCGTGGTTTCGAAGTGCATCTTAGATACTATAGAGGAAGATTCATTTAAGCCGAAAGCATTTTTCAGTACCAAAGATCGTGAGGCTCCCGAAAAATCTGAAAAAGTCATTATAGATCTTAATGCGGAAACTGTTACATTTCCCATGCCTTCTGAATTTTCACTCGAAGCGTCATCTAAAGAAGAAATATTTCATCAGAACGTAAGTAATCCATGTTTCATGTAATATATTGATAGATCTATATACGCCATATTTTTTAGTTCCTTGGGGACCAAGAGCAAAAACAGGAAAAATGGATACGCAAGTTATTGATGTACCGCCAGAAATATATGACTGAATAATTCTAGTTTTCAATAAAGTTTACTTGTAGCACAATCTAAATTAAATAAAGTATTAACAAAACGGTCTTAAAATATATCGGAACCGGTTTTTCTGGCCCTTTGCAGCGCCTCTTCTGCCCCTAACATTTCGTTTTCTGAAGGCTCAACTGGTGAATAGTCGTCCTTGAGTTTGCCTTCCTTGAAATCCTCTATGACCTTTTTCGAGTAGATAGCATTGAACAGATCTAAGCTCGTATATTCAGATTGTATAACATCGGGGGCTTTATAGGAAACATACGGCTTCAGTTTACAACCTTCCAAGTTGGGTACGATGAGCTGTGGAATTTTCTCGGGAATCTCGACGTAATTGCCATTCACTAGCATGCCGGTATCACGCACTCCTCTCTTATGAATAGCCACTGGAGGGTTTTCCAGGTTGCGCTGAGCTTCCTTCACTTGCCTCGTGCCTCGTTTATTGTAAACCAAAAATTTTCGGAAATTTCGTTTACCTTCCAAGGGTGCTGTCGTGCTTATTGATCGACGATGACTTCTTAAAGTCAACGCTAATAATTGTTTGCAATTTTGCATACTTTTTATGTGAGAAAAATACTATTAAATAACAAAATCTTCGTCTGAATAACAAAATCTAAGTAGGAATAACCATGCAATTAGTGTTGTGAAAGTATTTGAATACCGAGTACAAAAAATCGTATGTCGTTTTCAGACTGCATTCTAAATCTATCATAATCGATTTCTAAACGTCAGATCCCATACAAATCTGTCGATTTCGAGTGCAGTCTGAAAAGACGCCACACGTGCCACATCAGTTCAATACATTCACAGAACAGAAACAGAATTTTGTTGCCAATGAGGCAGCAACTAGCCACAAAAGGGTGTATACATTAATAGAAAATTGTGAATAGAATGTCAAATGTAAAGGCAGCGTTATGCTGCGTTGTATTTCACTTTTTCCGGATTTTGGAAATTCTTTCATATGAAGGTGAAATTCGGAGAAAGTGATTAGCTCAAACAGACAAAGATTTTTTGTACAACTTGGAATTCAATTTTAGTTCTATTATGTAGTAGATCTAACCCTTTAGTTGCAGATAATAGCCTTTTCAGACTATATGCGAAATCAGGCTGAAATCGTACAAATGTCAAATTCATATGGGATCTGACATTTGTAAATCGACCTTGATCGATTTCTGCTACAATAGTCTTTCCAGACTACCGGTGAAATCGAGGTTAACTCTATTTGACATTTGAAATCGATCTATTGTCACAAATTCACATATAAAAAACAACAGTTATTCTGTAATGCAGATTTAATTATATAAGAAATGTCACTTTTTTGGTTATGTTATCGCAGCTTTGTTATACAGTCTTAAAGAAAACAGCCCTAATATCAATTTGCAAAAATCCAGATTTTATAGCAATTTTTTATTTGATTTGATGTTGTAATATCGCGTTTTCGCAAACGCGATATTTGTAAAATTGTTATGCTTGGCGTTTACAAATACACCAATGAAGTTCACTTTAAATTAATTTAAACAAAAAAAGTTGATATATACAATGTTTATAATATTTTTTAACGAACATTACTTTTTTTAAGAAATATTCGGCGTTATTACGGTTAGCGTTGTCGTATTTCGAGTCATTGGCGTTGGAATTATATTTCGGTATCAAGTAAAACTTTCGACAGCGACATTTTGTAATATTAATCTCAATTTTATTCAAACATATAACTGTTTAGTGATATTATGAGCAGAAATGCAAATAATTTTATTGTAATGCATATATGTAAAATAAAATGTGTTGATGTGAATTTTTCTCTTTATCAACCATTTCATTTCCTGGGGTGACTGGATATTATTATTTTTATTTGTATGTCCGCGACCCACCCTAATGTACGTACATATGTAAGAAATGCAACAACTTTATCAAAGGAATAACCCCTCTCCCCATAATTGGTTAAATGTCAAACTCTCTTTAACAACAATAGAGCGTTTAGTGTCCATTGAATTGCGCTAAGTCCGAGTGCATTTATTACTCATGCTTTGGCAATTATATATTATATTGTGAAAGCACGCATTTGAACGAGAGCAACATCAGCAACTTAACCAGTGTTGCCAGTTTAAGGGGTTTCCACTAGATTTAGGGAGGAAGAATTTGTTAGGATATTTTAGAACAAATTCATTTAGAGCATTGTCTAAGTGTCACATTATATTTGACACATTATTAAATCGAAATAAACCGTCAGTGTGAAAGTATATTACATAGTACGACTCCCTTCTCTAAAAAATCGTTCATACAATCAAAAATGAAATTAAAATAATAAACTTCTGTCTGCAGAACTCAAAAATGTATCAAAAAGTTAGGGATTTTTGACGATGTAGGGGAAACGATGAGAAAGAACCTGGCAACACTGAACTTAACCTCTGTGGAAGAACAGCGACCAACGAATTTTCGAATTTTACTCAGTCGCCGTTAAACACGTTAAACAAGAAGCGTCGCGGAGAGAATCGTCGTGCTTGAAAGAAAGGGAAATAAATGCAAATAAATTTGAATTTTCAATTAAGAATAACGCGTATTTATTTCTATAAATAATGTCGGACATATTGCACCCAAACCCAATTATATGGCAACCTGAAGATTATGTTTTGTTTTTGAAATGTGGTGATATCACCATATCTCCGGATGCTTCATTGTTGGGATTCAATTGTTCATTTTGTTGCAGTAGCATAGCGTTGCAACTAGAAGCTTTCATTTTGCACCTACAAGACAAACATAAGGATGATATTTTCAAAATGTATCAGATACACCCAACACTCAACAGTGAAATAGTGCGACTACAAGAAAACCAAATGTTGGATCAAAATATACATTTAAATAATAATAACATGGAGTGTGTCCTCATTCAACATTCACAGGGAGATATCGTTACGCCTTTAACATCCGGTTTGAATGTAGTATATGGTCTTGAAAACGTAACTGCCGCAAAAAACAATGCATTTTGGCCCAAGGCCGAAATGGAAAATCTTATAGAAATTAATCCTTTGGAAAACCTGAGTATGTTCACGGTAGAAAATGCCACCACAACCCAGTACTCGTCTGCCTGTTCTTCATTTTCCTCCCCATCCTCGGGCACAACCATCACCTCATACCCTGTTAGCGATAGTGAAATTGCTGATGGCGATACTGGCATTGCTCTTGTTCATACACCCTGCTCCGTGGACGAACATGATGGTCGTGGTGGAGATGAATTGGTTGGGGTTGACGGTGCCAGCACTGGATTTAGTGATGGCATGTCACTTAATGAAGATAGCAGCAAGGTAAGCAAAACATTATTCTAAATCCCATCGCAAACGAACATTGGTAGGGCCAACCAGAAAAATGTAAATAGCAAATGTAGCAAACTGCATTCTCAATTCACTTCTCATTGTTTGGCGCTCTCACTTTCTTAGTTCATCGTGTGAGTAATAAGTAAAACATTTATGTCCAGTTGTGTGGTTTCACAAGTAATTTAAGTAAAATGGATTATTTTCTTTCATACAGAATATGTTTATATTGACCGGGCAAATAATATACAACACATACAGTGTTGAACAAAATCCTTTATGTATTTCAATAGAACCTTGTGATACCCGCCTTTTATTTGGATTAACATTTGTAAAGCTCCCACATATAACCTGTGTATTAAAGCTGTCATTATATTTTAATAATGGTGGGAGCAGAATGCCTCATCAATTTTTTTGTGAGGCATAGATTCTCTTTAAATAGGCCTTCTTTTCTTCGTTGAGGATTTTATCGCGCTATTTAAACAAAAATAAATAGATAAACTTTTTCTTAGCATGAATGCTATTTATTAAGAGATAAAATAAAATAAAAAAGATTTAAAAAATAAATTTTTGGCGACTGCTCCTAACCACTGTTTCACTGCGAATGAGTTATATTATTTATTATTTAATAAACATAACTCATACGTCGCCAATATGGTGAGCATCGCACAGTTCAATTGCCCAGCCAAAAATAAATGAAGTGTGTAATTCCAAATGAATACATTTCTATTTTCTTCATGTCATGCATTTAATAGAATTAATTCATAATAATTTCCAAGAAGTCCTTCAAAGTCACTTTTGAAAATGTTATTTTTTAGAAGGTTTAAATGAGAATGTTATACAATGAGTTTTGTAAGTCACAGGAATTCAGTAACTTGATGGAAAAATGTGAAAAGATACCAGAATGAAGACTTTGCCAAATGTTTGCAACTTCAAGTGATAATTAAGCTAAATCGAACTGGAAACATCTGCGTGAAGTATTTAAAATCATATCGCACCAGTTCCAAAAGAGGGTAACATCTAAAAGTTAATTTTTTTGTCGAAAACAACATACAGTGGTCACATTTATCCACTGTAAAAGTCGCGCATTGTTTTCCTACGCCGTTGTGATCCTATCTGTGTGTTTCAGAATATCATCTTTAGACTCAACTACAGAGATACATTTTTGTTATTTAAGATTTTTTCTTTTATATTTTGAATTGTTGCCCTTTTGTGGAACAAGTGTGATATACATTTACCGATAGGTTCAACATACAATACACTAACATTTCAATAAAGAATAATTAAATTTAATTACTAAATTTTAAAACATTCCCCACATTTTGTTCCTTTCATTTAAAGGAGCATATTAGCTAAAACGAATAACAATGGTGTTTGTATTATTGAATGTTTTCGAAATTTACTTTTACATATGGGCATCTCCCAGCGGCCCGAACGCGACATTCGCACTCCTTAAACTACGCCCAAAACAAGAAAGAAGACGAAGAAGTCGATCAGCCTTTTTAATGTTCTAAAGCACTTCATGAGTACTACATTTTAAAAATATATCGTCAGGATTTAGTACAAAATAATAAACAATATTACATCGTAACGGACGCGACAAAAAACAGAAGTACTTTTCTTATAGAAATATACAAAGTTCAGCGATTTTTTGAGAACTTTGTTTTTCCTTATATACATGTAAATGAAGGTCAGAGGATATATTTTGTTCGTTGATTTATGAAATATAAGAATTATCCCTTAGATTTTTTAATTAGGTACAGCAGAAATACGGACGCGACAAAACGGACGGGACAAAAATTTCCACTCGTAGTAAAAAAATTTAGTAATTTTCGTTATAACACTTCAACTTTTAATAAAAATAAAAGAGAACATGTTAACTTCAAGTTTCATAATAAAAAAAGTTGACCAAATAAGGAAAAAATAAAGTTAAAAGCTATTAGTGTGGTCTGATTTCATTTTTTTTGGTGGACTTTTTTTGGGAGATGCCCATATGCATATTTGTATGCACATATATCCAAAATAATGATTGGATGAGTAGTTCAGTCGTGAAGCAATTGTTTATTTCTATAGACCTCTGACAAAACCACTCATCTTATCTTGTAAATTCGTCCATCTTCCATAAGTATAAAATGATGAAACATTATGAAATCGTAGATAATTCCGAGCATAATAATAATGGTAATTTTGGGGATAGTATTACGAGGGGCGTGACCAAATCGCCGCACATCTTTTGTGTATATCGATTATAAAAACATTCCCGTTATTCCCAAGCACATACAAGATTTTATAGTTAGTAAAAAGCTTGCTATTAATAGCATTGTGTGCTGCCTATCTGCAGGCACTTTTCTGCTATTGCAGCAATTTTTCTGCAGTTTTGCTGCAGCAGTCCCACTGCTATAGAGTTTGCAGTCTGTTAAAAATGGTTGCTGTTAATTAAAAGTATTTCTTTATAAAATGTCAATATTTTAGAATGACTTTGATTTCAGAAAATAGCTAAATTATTTCGCAAGAAACAATTAACGTAGATCAATTAGTGGAAAGCCTATTGAAAAGCTGAAACTTGGCTGAACTGAAATTCCCTACTCGTATTAGAAGATTTTGTCAGAAACAACAATACGTATATTTTCATGTGCGTCCAGCGCATATATTTGTATCTCATTTCTATCTCCCAATGTACACACATTTCTTTGTTTAAATGGGGGCTTAAGAAAAATACTCATTCAAGTATTCTGTTGACATCAACGACAGAAACATTAAATTAATAATCAACTAAATAATTTTTTAATTAATGTGAGTTTGGTGCATGCACAAACACGAAATAAAAGAGGCACAATTTAATTGAAGTGTATTGCAATTACAAGACTAGAATATTATATGCACATTAGGGTGAGTTTTTTTCAACATTTTCAAATTTGACAATCGGCTCTAGTGTAGACAATATGAAATCCGCAAAACAAGTGCCTTGTTTTTTCTCGTGACCAACAAGTTTCATTATAAATTACAGTAACTAGAGAAATACGTTGGATTTTTTCGATATATAATTTTTTACAAAATGGCCGAAAGTGTTAATATCTATATGTTAACTGTAAAACCATAAGGAGTATAAGATACTCGACGAGTTCATTCCATTTAAGACTTCTCCTGCTTCGAGTTGGAAACGTACACTTCTTAACAGCAGCGATTGCCTGCTGCCTTCGATATTCATGATTTTCTTCAAAGCTAAGGTCACACCCGTGACGCTGTAGTTTTTTTGTATATCTCCAATATTGAAAACGCCAATACATATTTATATTTGCAATAATATTCCGATTAACTTGTCGTTTTCAATTGGCAGTATAGTTAAAACCTCCGTCAATGAATATGCGAGATATTTAAACATATTTAAGTAAAATTGCCACATCCGTTCCAATGGAATCACCCATTACATTAATTACAAAATGTTTGTAAGAATTTTGATTTCTTCCGTCTTGTAGAATGTGAGCAAAGCCCCACAATATTTTTCCTAAATACATTCGTACTTAATTAATTTATTGCACTATTTCTTTTTCACTATTTCCCAATCTGTGTGTAAATATGATAATAAAGCGCAAACCCACATATGTGTTCATATACAATATGTTCGTATGTACATATACCTGCATGGTTGTGATATCAATCGGTTCTTTTATTCGTTTTCAAATAAAACAATTTAATTTTTAGTATTATTGGTCTTAATAGAATTACCATGAAATTTATATTTGGTATTTGTACAACATCAACAGCAAATCACACCCGCCCACATGACTTAATACGAAAATCAAACAACGCCATAATAAAGAATGTTCTTTCCAACCAACTATCATTAACAAACTCTAATCTCGAATAGTACGAATAGAAATTTCGTTGTTCACCATTTAAGTGTACACATTTGAATTGAAGTTACCCCCATTGTTGCTGTACTCGTACATATGTATCAGTTATATCTATCAGAAGTCCTTTAATACCAAATGACACTATCGGAAAGAAACTATGTATTTAGTAATAAGGCCATCGTTCAATAAATACGGGCTAATGATAACATTCACAACCACCTTCTTATATCGAAATGCTTATTTGCTACCATTTAGTCTATTATTTGTATTTTTGGCTGTCTCCGACGATGTATTTGTAAAATTTTACTAAACTTGTCTGTTGGTAGAACCAACAGAAAACGACGGATCGGTTGCGATGCTGACCGAAGGGATTCGAAGATAGGTAACAGGCTTATAACCTATTTACGTACTACGGTTTCGTTGACTCAGTTGTAATGGCATGTTCTTTAAAACAACGAAATCTATCATAATTATAAAGAAACATTCGTTGTATCAACGAAACCTATCAATGACAAATTTTGGTAATCGTAACAAACTACACACTCTAGTACACACTTTGCCCGATTGCGTAAGGTATAATATCGATTACCAATTGTTTGTTAGTTTTTTTTGTACCCCAGTTATTAATGTTTATTTAAATACCAAAAATTGTATTATAATCACTATGAGACTAGTAGCAGTTGGGGTTGTTGTTTTTGTCGTCGTTATACACGCCATCACAAAAATCAATAAAGCCTATAAATTGGACGTCTTGAGTGTGTTACGATTAATCATTAATCAGTAAATGGTGCGCTGTTCAAACTATCTGGCCACTCAAACGTTAAAAAAAACGATGTTAAAAAAGATTATTGTTTTTGGATTAATTGAAGGTGTAAATTAAAATGTTAAGACCATTTTATCAAGTGCCTGGAGCTTCTTATCATTTTTGCTGCTCATACAATAACACATTTTTATAGTTGCGGTCAACGTAAGAAGATCACAACAACTATTACATCATTGAATGTAATGGTCAATAAGAATTTTGTTGTACCATTTTCATTTAAAAAATTGGCATTTCGAAAATTGGTCATTCGAACCTTTCGGGTTCGGGCTTCGATGTTCGGTTCTATTGAGAAAATATATGAAAATGAAATCTAAAAATAAACAAATATTGTAATAAATACAAAAAAAAAACATTTCAAGATAATAACCGAATAAAAGGGGAATTTGTTCACGCTTAATTTTCTATTCCCCTGTAGGCGTAATATGGTAATATGAATATAACACGGGAATAAGTTTCTCTTTTTTGTGTTGTTTTAGAAATAGGGCAATCAATTAAGAAAAATACCATAAATCACGATTAGAAATTTAAGGGAACAATTCACTCCCAAGGAAATGATAATCGCGATATCATTTTCAATGTTGAATTCAAATAAATCTTAATAATAATAAACAATTCTTCTCTCGAATATATTTATCCGCTTCCATAAACATCAACTTGTTTCTTGAAATGTTAAAGCAATGTGAAATTCAAGTACAGTCTTTCTTGAAATTCACATTGCTTTAACATTTCAAGATATAAGTAGATGTTTATAGCTTTATCGAAAAACTGCAGACGAATTTGGTGCTCCCAAAATATTAAATAAAAATGTTATTTGGTTTCAAAATTTGCTATTTCAGCAAATACAATCTGCAATCTGCTATCTTTAAGCATTTACTGACATCATAATTAAAAAATTACAGACCGTGGATCCAGACGTCATCGTAACAACGCTGCATAGCCGCCATTTTTAATAAATTTCTCTAAAAAATATATAATTAATTTCTTTATTGTATAATAAAAGCCCTTTGCCAAAGAACAGAGTTATTTGATAGTTTTCCAGAAAAAAAACTCGAAAAGACAAATTTTCTGTCTCTCTAGTTTGGTCTAACCTCTTAAACGTGCTTGGCCCCTGAACATCATATATTTCATTTGGATTTAAATATATGAAATAAAAAGACCAAAAAGACGTTAATTGTTTTGGAAAGATGAAATGTTGTTAATTGTCAGCGTTATAATACGAGTCACATTCATACAACTCACTTAACGGGAGAAATAAATATGAATCTACCAGTTAATTACACTCCCACGAAAACAAAAGAAAATGTGTTAATAAATATATGTATTTTTGATTTGGAGATTATTAAATTTGTGATGGCATAAAATCACATACATGTATATATATATATATATATCTATCTGCATGTATCCCAGCAAAAAAATATTGGAAGAACTTCCGTAGGAATATTTCACGCTTTTGAGGAAATTGTTTTAAACGACTAAACGTCAACTACTTAGTTGACTACTTAGTCAACTTAGTTGACAAAAGCTTGCAGAGAGTGGCAGGAGAATTTGCCTATTGTGAAAAACTTTTTTAAAAATACCCCTGAAGATGACCAACGGAGTTGGTCGAAATATTGGGAAATAAAAAACAAGAAAATAATAAAATAGTCATTTTTGTTTTATTATTTGAAAAAACTGACCTCAAGCCGAACAAAATACAAAACGCAAAAATAAAAAATATTTTTTCCACGTTGTCAAAACAAATATTTGTATTAAAACAAATTTGCGATAACATAATTTTATAATGACATTTTTGGTCTTAGCCTCGATAGCGATAAATCCCACATTCAAGGCTATTTATCTGCTTGTTTAAATTACGTGAATAAGACATACTTTTAATACAATGTGATTTGTGAAATATAAAATTGTACAGGATACGAATAAAACGTAAGAAGAGCTGAAAATCTTAACTACATCAGTTCACGTTTGGACAATGTGTTCTAATATAGAGCTTAGGTTCAGCAATACCTCGGTTATGATCATAGCAAATTTCAATGAAATATGATATGACCACTGTAAGATAATTGTGTTAATTAAGTGAATTGCGTGAAATAATTGATAGATATAGGGCGTACAATCTTGGTAGCTATTGGGGGATGTATATCTTGTAAAGCTTATAAACTTAACAAAGTTTGCAACGAGTGTGTATGACTCAGGGGTTGCAGAATATGCTGATTAACTATATTTTCACCTTTCCACTACTTACTTTTATTATTCGATACGTCATAATGTACATAATATGTATATTATATACTTGCAGCCCATCGGCCAGGAAAGCAAATCAGAACTTAGATCAGAGGACGGAGAACAATACGTGACATCTACGAAAAACAATTCAAAATATGTACAAACGGTAAGGATCCATAAAGGAGCATGTGAATAGTGGTAAAGAAAAATTAAAATTTATGCTTGTATTTGTCTTTTCAGTCCGCTATGATTGCGGCAATGGACAGTCGGGAAATTACAACGTATCTTTTGGATTTGTACAGGGAAAATGAAAAGCTTTGGAATCCGGATCATGTCTCATATAGATACAATGCCAGAAGAAGTATTTACAATGAACTATCGAAACCATTGCTTCAAGCAATGAATGTCAGCCTCAGCGGCGTGGAGATATTTGGAATTCTTAATATCTTGAGAGGTCGTTACAGAAGAGAATTGAACAAATTTCGTACACGTAAAGGCAAACATCGAAGCCGGTTGTGGTATTTTGAAAAAATGAATTTCCTTCGAAAAGTTATCGAAGATAAACGTAAGAGGCATTTAAAAGACAGAGAAAAATCCACTCAGGCATCTGGCGACTTTACAAACAGACAAATCTTAAGTTGCATACTAGGTGTATATAAAAGTAAGCAGTGTCTATGGAATCCAAAGGATGTGGAATACACTAGCTGTAATAAATCGGATATATACGATGAAATAGCGGCCCGTCTGCAGCTAGAATTTAACATAGTTCTCACAGAGATGGAAGTCCAAAATGAAATCCAAAAGCTGCGCATACGTTATCGCAAGGAGTTAAGAATATTATACAAACAAAAGGGACTTTATGTACCGAAATTGTGGTGTTTTGATGAGATGGAGTTTTTAAGGCCCGTCATGGAAGATAAAGTGATAAAAAATTTGAAAAGGGTAGGGAAATAATATTATAACAAATTTTAGTATCCCGTATTAACACATGAACTTAAATTACAGAGTCAACGAAATTTGTCGACATCGCCTTCACAAAGTAAAAATGGGTTACATACAATTGAAGAAATCGAGTTCGCCGGATTGGAGCAACAGTTACATTTCATAGATATATATGGTAATTACGCATCACTTTGGGACGTAGACCATCCGGATTACAGATCAGCCCATTATCGGCATATAGCTTTAACGTCAATGCTCGAAGATGTGAATTCTTCTTTTCAAAATAAGTGCATCAGTATAGAACAAATGGAAAAGACCATACATAAATTAAGAAAGGATTTCTCTACCGAAAAACTGAAACGTCTAAAGGATAGAGATGATGATGATAGAGATCAAACACAGTCTACTCCTTCTGCGGGAATGTCGTTGATCATCTATGAGAAGTTAGCTGTATTTTTAGGTATGAACTTGGGACCCTTTCGTTGCGAAGATTGCGGTCTTATATGCAAAACCTATGATCAATATAAAATACACAAATCGAAACACGACCGTACCACCTTACCTTTCATATGTACGCTCTGTGGTAAGGGATTTCAAACGCCTGGAAACTTAACCATTCATATTCGACGACATCGACGAGATTTTCCATATTCGTGTGAAATATGCAAAAAACCTTTTGCCACCTCTACGGAAGTCAATATACACATGCGCTGTCATACTGGAGAGAGGCCTTATAACTGCATATTTTGTGGTAAAACATTCAAAACTTGGTCTTTTTTCAATATTCACAAGAGGGCACATCTGAAACAATCGAATTTCCATTGCCCCATATGCGAAAAGGCGTTTTACGAACGTAATCGATTTACGGATCACATGAATGTTCATTTAAATATAAGGAAACACCAATGTGAACAATGCGATAAAGGATTTACAACCGTTGGCAATTTAAAAAAACATAAGAGTTGCATGCACCAACCGGTCATGATGATAAAAAAGAGACCATCCTAAATACTTACTAAATTTAAATAACACAAGGCGTTTGAGATCATCATCCTTCAATTTCAGCCTTATTTTTAGTGTACGCAAACAGTCAACTAAATTCTTATTATTTTTATTACTGGTATCGCCGATTGTCTAAACACACGCGTATATATGAACATACTCGTATTATTTTATTTGTATTTATATATGTATGTACATTCATACGAACTTATATATGTACATATGTATGTCTTCAGTATTTTCCTATGACTTTTCTTAACTCTATGCAATAAAAATATTAAATAGTCATTACGATTAAAAAGGTATTATAGTTTGAATTTTTATGGAAGTATTATTTTCAATTGTGCTTTAGTCGCTATGTAAATAGAAGAGTAGTTGATAGACGGGTAATTCCACAAATTTTCGATCCAGTATAAATATTGAAATGTTACCGAGAATTCTGCTCTGTTCGATGCCTATGGGGGCTACCAGAAAGCCGTGGCTATGAAAATAATGAAAATAGAAAATGTCATGCATTTGCAGGATTTTTAGCCGCTTTCTTCTCCACCTTTACGACCCCACGGATTTAGTTAAATGCAAATTGCAAGCAGTAAAAGAAGTAACAGGTTTGAGACTATGAGCAGAAATCAATTGATTTCGCCTGTAGACTGAAAAGAGAATACATTTTGTAGTATTTCGAGGGGCTTAGCCTTGAAATCCAATCGATTCGCTGGAGAGCGAGCGTCCAGAATTGCCACTTTTTCTTTTTTTGTGGGTTAACTTTTTCTGATTCTTATTATAATATGGCTGTTTTTCTTTAAGACTGGATAACTAAGCTGCAATAGCAAAAATCTAAATAAAATGTTAACATTTCACTCAAAATAAAAAATTATTTTTTTAAATTGTCGCCAAAAGCAATGTCAATGTGTGTGTGAAAATAAATTTTGAAAAAATAATTTTGTGTTAAAAATTTTTGACTTAGTCTGGATAATTATCCAGTGTATGTCAAAATGATGGATATCGAGGCTAAGTCCAATAAAGTCGACACAAAATATTTTTTTGAAAATTTCTTTTGATACATATATTTATTTTGTAGTTGGCGACAAAGTGAAAAATATTTTTTATTTTGAGCAAAAAATTAAATTTTTATTAAAGTTTTTGTTTTCGCAGCTTGTTATCCCGGCTTAAAGAAAAACAACCCTAATATTTGTATGAAGCAAATACAGGAAATGGTTGAGGAATCCTTTTTCAAGGCAATGGGGTCGAGTGCTTCAAAATACAATTTACTTATATTACAAAATTGTATAAAGTCTAGAATATTTAAATATTACAATTTTACAACAGCCATATGTTTCGCATTTATCCACTTTTAAATATTGGAACCAGTGTTAGTTTTCTACTAAAAAATGGCAGCGCTATTTCAAAAAACGATAGAGAAATTAAAATAAATTCTATTTTGACGGCGAACCAACAGCCGCAGTGGCCAGCACCGGTAGTTTTTTTCTATCAGCGTGTTTGACTGGGATTAAACGCACACGACGACGGAAACTTGCTAGTGGCGAAACAAAACAAGAGAGAGAGCGGCTGGAAATGTCACACTTTCTATTTTCATGATTTTGTGTATTTTAAGAAAGGCCTAATTGGGTTTTAAATTAATCATTTATGTTGCATAAAATTAAAACTATTTTATTTTTGGTATTCTTCTTCTTTGTGCTGGTATCAGAGGAATTACCCTTGGTGATTTTTTCAGTAATATTTGGCAACTCCATTTTCAAAATGAGAGAGCGCCTCCGTGAAAATAGAATAATAGCCTATTCAGACAGCGTGCGAAATCTAACTGAAATGACATAATAGGCCTGTCCGATTGGGCTTACTAGCTAATTTTTGTATGGAATTAACTCGCTTAACAAGAAAGTAGCTTACTACTCTCTTAGTTGTGTTGCCAGATTTTTCCTGTTAATCCATTTAAGAAAAACCAATGTGTGTAGCAACGTTGCCAACTACTCAAGTCTCTTAATTGCAAGCTAGTGAGCCCAATCGAACAGGCCTAATGCCATTTGTATGGTATCTGACATTTGTAAATCGACCTTATGTAATTTAGCTAGATTTTGTATGCAGTCTGAAAAGGCTATTATTCAATTTTCATGGAGGCACTCTCTCATTCTGAAAATATATTCAGTAGGCCTGTTCGATTGGGGTTACTAGCCTGCAATTAAGAGACTTGGCAACATTTTTATCCATTGCTTTTTTAATGAATCAATAAAAAATCTAAAAGAGTAATAAACTACTTTTTTGATAAGCGAGTAAATTCCGTAAAAAATAAATCGAACAGGCCTAATATTTTTCAGGAGAGCGTAAAAACTGTTTAAACGCAAATTATATGGATTCTACAGTACTTTTGAAGTTGAAATCAAAAAAGTACTAAGTACTGAATTTCTCATCCCTGACCAGTGATGGGATTTAATTTTTTTATTGTACAATTGTATCAAAATGAATCCAAACACATAAACATTTATTTTACGAATTGGAATCCGATTCTAGTTCTGTGTGGATGGTCAAAAATATTGTTTCATTTAGTATATGTAAGCCTAAAGTTACAGATAAAACTTATTTTTAATCGAAAGCTGTTAAATTTATTAAGTTTTCGCCGTACAATAAATCTTTATATATAAACAGCTTTATATGTGTATCAAAGCATATTTAATTATTTAATGTTATCCTGATTCAAAATGAAAGAACTATATAAATGAATCGTCCATTATAAAATTGATTTATATCTGATATTTAACGCGTACTGTATAATTGTGTGATTATATATATATATATATATTTAGTATATATATATATATATATATATTTAGTATATATATATATATATATATTATATACTAATATATATACTAAACTAAAAAATAAATTAAATTACGTTTTGGTATTTATTTTTAGTTACTTTTTGGTAACTTCTTTCCCATACTTTTCAATGAGATCAGTACTGGGAACCCAATCCTCCAACTTCACGTCAAGTTTTTATCTTCAACCTGTTCGTTAACCTATGTTTCATTATTGTCAGCTTAGAAAAACGCGATCTGCGCAAGCACTGCTATGAGGCAAATTAAAAACATATGTGGCAAATTGGTACAAATTTTGATATAAATCATTTAAATTATTTTTTAAATTTCCCACTTTATACCAGAAAACTTCGACATTAGTACTAGCGAATACTGCTCGTAAGTTTTATCATTTGACTTATATTCTAATAATTGTAATTCATTTACAAAAGCCTCTGGTTTGCTAATTACATCACTAAATTCAGGCCCGATGGCAAAATAGTTGATATCTTCGTTAGATTTTATATAAAAAGGGTTCATATAAACTCGTGAGAATATTTTTATAATCGATATCTCTGTAAACATTATAAACTCTTTTTTAAAATGTTTTTAAAAAGTTGTTTGTCATCCTTTTTTTAGCAACTCCTTCCACGTAAAGCTCCCAAAGCCCACGCCCGTTAAATGTGATTGTGATTTTATATTTTATAAATTAAATCATAAATTATATTTAATTATGTACAGAAGTTCAGAAAAGTGTGCAGTGAAAGGCTGCAAAGTTCGACGAGGTGATGGAGTACATAAGTACAGATTCACCTTAGCGAACAAGGCGATATGGAAGGAGATTATAGGAATCTCCAAACCATTAAATACGTCCGACCGAGTCTGTGGTCATCATTTCACCCCAGATTGCGTCGACATTAGGACCAAACGACTGCTGTCAGGATCAAAGCCCACTCTCAATCTGGGCCTAGGGGGCTTGAATGGCGTATTCAGCCCTTCTAGCAGTTATAGGTTATAGTTGGGAGGTAGTAGAAGGTGCGTGATGGAAAAAAATATTCGAAGAAATATGTAAAATTTTCTACTGAATTCCCGTGGGATTCCCGTACGAATTTCGAATTTCCCAGGATACGAGAAATGAAAAAAGTGGCACAAAAAAGCGAAAAGTAGCACATTTAGTACCTCAATGAAAAAGTGGCACAAAAGTATCTCGGCTCGAAAAAAGTGGCAAAATTGCCACTTTAGTGCCACAACGGTAACACTGATTTAGTATAGAGAATTTCGAATTTCATTTTTCAGTCGTGTTTCGTGTAGGTCGGCCGTGTTCCAGTTCCGTCGAAATAAATAGAAAATAAAATCAAATATAATATAAAAATAAAATCAATTGCAAGAAAGATATGTAGATTATGCATCGAAATCTAAAGATGAGATTATAAGAATACACTAAGGTGTGCTGCTGTATTTACTTAAAACAAATTAAATTATAGCTTCAAATACTTAAAAAAAAAAACAATTTTAAAACTACTCGACTTTTATTAACATAAAAGAAAAAAGAAGTATGTATTCAGAAGAAACAAGAAACTGCTGCTGTGGAAGCTTTACTCGGGTCTCAAAAATTAGAGTTCGTCTCCGTTGGCCGAAGTGAATCATGAAATTAATGACCTTTTTGTTACAAGTCCGATTTTGGATTTTGTGTATCTGTTGTTCAAAGAAGAACGAGTGTGTGTGTATGCCTGTGTAACCAAACAAGCATAAAGCAAACAAAATGTAGTGGAAATATGTGTACCACTCACTCACACATTCTTCCACTGTATCAATGATACGAATTTCTTCATTCCCAAAACACAAATGAAGTTTAAACGATAACGGAATGTTAGTAAATATGGTAAGTAAATATTTAAATATATTACAAATCACATTACATATCTGGCTATACTTTCAGCATGAACATTTTACTTATCGGTGCAGTACGTTATCCTGAGGAGGGAGTTATACATATATTATAACAATGGCGAATGATGGTAAGTGGAAAATATTTACGTACAGTGTATATCTATTGTATATACTTAAATGCACTGAATGATGATATCACTAGCATTAAAAACTACATTTGACTTCTTTTCTTATGTCGCGCAATTGTACTTCGTTTAATACATAACTAATCATGTAGGATAAAAAAGAATACATAAATATATATCTACTTTCGTTTATCTTGCCTTTGCGATAAGCTAAACCGACCTGTGAAATTGTAGCCATGGCGACGACTAAATATTTCTTATGTATGCATTCTTCTGCAGATGCAAGCAACATCGACCATTCATTTTCGTTTGTTTATGTGGAGATAACACACAACATGTGTATGAGTAATGGAGCTAATTTTCACCATAGCGAACCTCAGAGCAGAATGTATTTCTTAGAATCCTTGGCTTCGCATGTCTCTGTAAATTAAGGGACACATCTATCTGATTTATTTGGGCAATCATTCCATTCTAATAATTTCACCAATTAAAGAAAATAAAACACCTACCTTTCATAGGAAAAAGCATGCGTTCTATATTTCTGGATTGCTTTTTAGATAAGTTGTCGGATTTTGTTAACCTTTTTAATTACATAGTAGGATTCACCACAAACTATAGCTGTATCGTTTTTTTCTGAAAAATAAAATAATTCTGGAAAACCGTCACAAACTCAAAGTGATTTAACCCATAAATTCCCTGTTCATTTATTTGGCATTTAAATGGTGTCCTAGTATGAGGGCGGTAATGGGTTAAATAGTACCATTTTCAGGCGTTCACTTTCGTGTTAGCCGTAGAAAATGAAGTGGTAAAAGTCTAGAGTCATAACGTCAGTTATAAATAATAGTTCTATCATTCTATCTTCCCTTCTTGAGGAGGGTTCTATTATCAGCTAAGAACGATGCGATTAAATTTAAATAGCATAAGTTCAATGTAAACCAGGTCATATGCCATATTCAATTTGGTTTAAATTGCATCGTTCTCAAACATACTCATAACAACTTTTATTCAATAACGGCCATGTTTTCTTACTAAATGGAACTAAAAAGTTTACATTTCGTAAAAGGTTTGATTCGAATAATTATGAAACTTACAGTAAGACATCCTCTACACACCTACTAAAAAAATATTACAATCTACCAATAAATTACGACTAATGCATGTGTTAAATTGTCTAGATAACTTTACTGGCTCATTCGAAGATGACAAAAAATCTATTAAGTAAGTTGAGTTGTGAGCAGCCTCAACGTAGGTCATCGTCCTTTTGAAATCCCCATGTAGATGATAAACAACTCCAACCAAAGGGTGTAAGTTATGTGCTATTAATTCGACAAGCAAACACTCTGTTATACCATAGAGCTACAAACAAACACTGCATATGCTTTAGGTTCCCGTAATATAAATAGAATTATATTTAATCTAAACTGGGTAGTCATTGCAATGGATTTTGATAAAGGAGTGTGTTGGGGCCCCTTACCGGATCCATATACCTTGCCTGCAACCGAACCAAATACATTTTATACTCTTCATTTTTTAAAATCTTCGTGTTCTATTAAGGAAACGAAATACATACCATACAGCTACAAACAAACACTGCATATGCTTTAGGTTCCCGTAATGTAAATATAATTATATTTGATCGAAACTGGGTAGTCAATGCAATGGATTTTGATAAAGGAGCGTGTTGGGGCCCCTTACCGGTTCCATATACCTTGCCTGCAACCGAACCAAATACATTTTATACTCTTAATTTTTTTAAATCTTCGTGTTCTATTAAGAAAACGAAATCAGAGTCACACTAATGCCAACTAAACAATATTTTTGGAAGAATTTTCATTAAATGACATTAAATTGCACAATCACCATTGAAGACAACATCAACATTATTAGTGTTCCTCTTAAATATTAGTAGAGAGAACTTTCTAAAAATACATTGAAATTTATACTCGCACAAAAAGTAGTACTGAAAAACTTGAAAAAAAAAGCAACCGAATCATCAACTAGCAATTAAAAGTACTCAATATTTATCAATAATAATATCTTCAACATCCCAGTTATGATTGCTTGCTATTTTTTTTGTTATAGATTAATCAACACATAATGTGATCTCACTACCCAATGAGAACGGACCATCCGCGATGGCTTCAGCAAGGATCCGGTATTTATGATAATGACTATGAACAAACCATCACAAATAGAAACTTTGCAAAGATAACTAATGTCCGATTGCTCTATAAATGTCACATCCATAAGTATTTTTAAATGAAAAAATCTATGTATCATTTTATCTATTTATATACCATATATCTTGTATACGTAAATATTAGCACGACACATGTCGTGTGAACTATAAAGTCTCATTTCAGGAATCAAAAGAAAATCAATCCAACAAACACCAAACCAACTACAAACATCGCCAGACAACTAATCAAACTTCTCTCTAAATTGTATTAATTATATTATATAAAGTATTGCCTTTCCTTTGTTCTGACTTGAAGTCTTATATGTCCTTGTTTCCGAAACTTTTAGCACCGAAATATCAGACTGCATATGCCTGTGAAGGTAAGAAATTAACAATAGAATGTGAACCAGGCGACTTGATAAATCTGATACGAGCAAATTATGGGCGTTTTTCGATAACGATTTGTAATGATCACGGGAACATGGAGTGGAGTGTCAATTGTATGTTCCCAAAAAGCCTAACCGTGCTGAATTCAAGGTGAGTTGTTAAATTTTTAAAATTAAATCCGAGGCAAAGTTAAAATGTCGTGTGAAAAAATTACTCAAAATATTTTTTCTTATTAGATGTGCACATAAGCAGAGTTGCGGCGTTTTGGCAACAACAAGTATGTTCGGCGATCCCTGTCCGGGTACACATAAATATCTCGAAGCACATTATCAGTGCATATCAGCATCACAAACTTCGACTACAACTAATCGCCCCAGCCCACCACCATGGGTGCTATCGAATGCGCCACCCCTATTGCCAAATGGCAGTTCATCTATAATTAATCCTGCCATAATATCGCCGCCGCTACAGCCTGCCCAACCACCTCCACCACGTATGCCACCCATGCCAGGCCTGCCTGCTTCTACTGTGCCCTCGTCTCCAGGACCTCCGACGATGCACACTACTTTGCCAGGGGGAAGACTTAAAGCGAACAGCTCAATTAAAACTCCAACTAGGCACGACGGTTTGCCACCTCCTCCACCATTACATCACCACCATCACACTAATGGCAATCATCATGGAGGAGCTACAAACGATCAACAGAAAGATACTCTGCCAAGAGAACATAGTCATAAAATACCGCAAGAAACGAAGACTAACAAAGCACCAGTAAACGGGGCCGCCAATACCACCACTCCGCCCAACACTAGAATTTTAACAGGTGTAGGTGGTGCCGGCAGTGATGATGGTACTCTGCTAACGACAAAAACGACAACTAGACAACAACAGCTACCAAATCCGTTGCCTTCTGGTACCACCACAGCATCTACACTTGGAAATATCAATTCAACTTTAGGCACTGGTGTTATAAAATCTATAAATAACATAAATATGAATACTGGCTTAGTGGGTGAAGACGAAACGAATATGTTTTGTGGACCGACAAATGCTAGAAACCTATTCTGGAATATAACGCGTGTGGGAGATGTTAATGTTCAGCCCTGTCCAGGGGGGGCAACTGGCATAGCAAAATGGCGTTGTGTTTTAATGAAAAGGATTTCACTAGACGAAGATGATGAGTTATCGTCGTCCACACAAACGCCACTTTGCAATGGAACCAATTGCATCAACTTAAAGTTACGTAATTTTGAACCAACCTGGCATCCCTTAACGCCCGATTTAACACAATGCCGCAGTCTTTGGTTAAACAATCTAGAGGTTAGAGTGAACCAACGCGACTCTTCTCTCATATCTATAGCCAATGATTTGTCAGAAGTCACAAGCAGCAAAACTCTGTACGGTGGTGATATGTTGGTTACCACAAAAATCATACAGACAATGTCCGAGAAAATGTATCACGACAAGGAGACATTCCCCGACCAACGCTTGAGGGAGGCCATGATATTGGAACTTTTGCAAGGTGTTGTAAAAACTGGTTCAAATCTTTTGGACGAATCACAGCTATCGTCATGGTTGGACTTGAATCAGGAGGATCAAATGAGAGTCGCGACATCTCTTCTCACAGGCTTGGAAGAAAACGCCTTCCTCTTAGCCGACACGATAATACGCGAAAGAAATGTTGTTCAAAAAGTAAAAAATATATGTAAGTATAAGTTGACCACAATACAAATGAACAAAAGCTTTAGTTACCATCTTTGAATCGCAATAAATGCATACATTTTTCTTTTGTGGCTTTAGTGCTCTCTGTAAGAGTTTTGGAAACCAAAAGTATGCAATCCAATGAAGTATTTCCAGACAATGGCCAGTGGCAAATCAGTGACGATAGAATCGAATTGCCTAGAGCAGCCTTAATTGAAAACAGTGATAGTGGTTTGGTACGCATAGTTTTTGCGGCATTTGATCGTTTGGAATCAATACTTAAACCTTCTTATGACCATTTCGATATCAAATCGGCAAGGAGTTACAGTAAGTTTCAATATAATATAACAACATAAAATTATGTATGTAACTATGAAAATCGAAAAATCATTATTTCCATTTTTTTATTTATTCCAGTACGAAGTACCGCCATTTTGGCGAATGACACCGTGGACACTGCGAATTCTGCACCGTTACAACAACGTATACGTATTTTGAATAGCAAGGTTATATCTGCCAGTCTGGGTAAAGGCAGGCATATACAGTTATCACAACCCATTAAATTAGTCCTGAGGCATTTAAAAACTGAAAATGTAACCAATCCCACGTGTGTATTTTGGAATTATATAGATCAGTAAGTTGGAAAAGTAAACCGAAGAAGTAGAATATCACATTTACATGCTAATCCCGTTTTCTTTTATAGTGCCTGGTCTGCCAATGGTTGTATTTTGGAGTCGACCAATCGTACCCATAGCATTTGTATGTGTAACCATTTAACAAACTTTGCCATACTCATGGACGTTATGGATGATCATACGCAGTCACTGTTCACCATGTTCGATGGCAACATGCGTATATTGATTTATGTTAGCATATCAATTTGTTTGATATTCATAGTGATAGCATTACTGACATTAAAGATATTTAATGGAGTGTTTATTAAGGTAAGATCATCGACGTCTCGCCGATCGCGGCAGCAACAGTTAAATCAATCGCGTCGCGGTGGCCTTAGTGGCGGCAGCAGCAGAAGTAGACAAAATAACATTATCGATCAGACACATGAGTCGATACAAATTACAAATCCCACCCTTGTTACTACAACAACAAATAATATTCAAAACCTACAACAGCAGTTGAATTTGCAACATATGCAGAACATATCGCCGACAAATGTTACCGCAAATAATTTCATACACCATAATTCCATTCGAAATTCTAATCGTAATAATTTGAATGCGAACAATTATAATTTGCAGCAGCAACAGCAGCAAGTGGTAGCTGCTGCTGCAGCCGCGGTTGTAGTCTCCAACAACAACCAACGCAATTTGCAAATGAACAATTTAAATTTGAATTTAAACCTTCAGGCCTCTCACAACCATCCGCATCACAATCATGGTCATAATCTCAATCACAATCATAATCATACAACGGCTCAGCAACAAATGGAAACGTCCATGTCAAATACTTCCGCTGCTGCAGTTGCTGCCGCTGCAACCATAGCTGCAGCATTGCAACAACATCATGTTAACTCAAATGCTGCCGTTGTTGCAACAACTACTGCACAGACAAGCAATAATTTAAATGTTAATCGTAATAATCAAAATAACAACAATAATAGCAATCGTATCAATAATTCCGATCCAAATAATATAATAATGCAAGGAAATATGGATGATTTACAATATAAGTGGTGGTGGTGGTGAAAACACAAAATATATCTAGTATTTATGTATATATTTTATTTCCCTTTTTATACGTTAAATTATAAAATTTATTTATTTGTGATATACATTTTAAGTAGCTGTCTTTAGTTGTAGAACCATGTTTTCATTTTTAAATTTTGCCTTAGGAAATTCACTCTTTTGTTTTAGAGAGTATCTAATCTAATCAATCTCTCAAAATGTCATCGTCAACATTTATTTATTGTATCTATGTTTGTAAATATTATGTTCGTTTTCTTAATAATTTAGGCAGTTCGTTGCCCCATATTTCAGCCAGGCTTTTTTGAGTTATGTGTGAATTTCTAATCTTAATTTAAAATCTTTAATCTTATGGAAAATTTTACTTAGCGCTTTCTTGAAGCCGGCTAAAATCGGGTTTTTTTAGTTTTATTTTATTCATTCCATTGAAAAACTCAACTTTATTTTAAATTACCAAACCATAATTTCCTTTAAATGTAATGTTTTTTATTATCATCATAATAAATAAATGTAATTTATATTCGTGTAATCATACTAAATGCTCGTCAATGTGTTTAATTTTAATGCATAATTCTGTTTTCTCTTGTTCAAACCACCACCACCCAATTCACAGTTTTGTTTGTTAACAGCCCTCGATCATCTCGCAGTGTCTAAATACAGTACATAGGTAACGTTAAGCGTTGTTGCAACAGTTTTGTAAATTTGAATTTGTTATATTTTATTCGGCGTCGTGACACATGTCAAATGTCCAGACTCCCCGAGCGATCATCTTGTTACATAATGGTCAAATTCAGAACTGTACGCAACCAAAGCCTCAACAACACAACAGTACTGTATTTTTAGAAGGAACACGGTTAACGCAACGTGGTCGATTATCTATTCTATTTCCTTGTATTATTTCCTGAGCCTCTACTCCAAATTCTTTCATTTATTCTCTAATTTTATTGGCAAACTATATTTTCTTTCTCTTGTTATTATGTCTTTACAGTCTGCACGTACATCTATTTATCGCAGTATTTACATATGCTTACTTTTAATCGAAATTCTCTTTCTAATTGGTATTGAACAAACGGAAACGAGTAAATTTTGTGGATTTATAACAGTATTTTTACATTGTGCCATATTAACGGCCATTGCGTGGTTTTGTTTTGAAGGTAAGTTGAAAAAATAAAAATTTAAACTCGAACTACATTTCGGGAAATGAATAAAAGAAATTATGATTTTATATAGAAAAGAGAAATGAAATGATAAGATTTTACACTGTTTAAATACATTCAGAATTCCTAAAAATCAATTTAATGATCAAACATTTGAACACAATTTATTATTAATATTCATAAAACTTAATTACCAGTGTTTACAATACAATTGCGGAGTTCATGATCTGATGTATTTGTAATCAAATCGTAATATACAATACAAATACAATAGGTTTTCTGCACTGTATTTTTAACACATCGTTGTAAAAAAGTCATGTAATTTTAAATATACAAAATGTACTAAAAATATCAAATTTATCAAAAGTGCAAAATACAACACCAAATACACCGGATCGTGAATCCTGCTAATAACTAATTACATATAAAGTTACACATTGTTTTATGAACACATTACACAATAATCCATAAGTAATATCACGATACCAATGGAACCCACTTCATATAACATCCATTAAAATATGCTACAATAGTCCACAATTTTAGCCGATAAGACTTTGATTAGACTTGTATGGGCGTCCTTTCGTCTCATCGAGTGGTTTAAAAACACGTCCGGGTGGATACCGAATTAGTAATCTTGAATGATAACGATTTCTTTCAAATGTTGGTCTCAGCGCACCGACAGTTGATTTTGTAGCTTGCTCGTAAGGGGTTTTTAATTCGACTCCTGTCGCTACAGGAAATAATTGATTTGTTAGCCAGCTCCATTCCTGAACCCAAAATTTTAATATAAATATAAACTGTATTCCCATTGATTACATAAATAATGACTCAGGCTTATATTGTTGATTCTGAGGTTCTAATTTTTGTTCACAATATTGAACAAAATATCACAGTTTGATCTGTCATAGAATCCCTACGGGCAAAAGATACCTCTAAATCACTTAATAAGATAAAGTAAATTAAATATTCCCAGCGAATGTCTGAATAACCAGGGGTGTCACAAAATCCGATTGTTGTCAAAACAGCAAAAAATCGGGGTTGCAGAATCCAAGTAAAAATGCTCATTTCCGATATGAATTGGTGTCATGAAATCGACGTCAATTTTAATTTGATACCCATGTTACATAACATTTTAATATAAATTCTTAGAGATTTGTATATCCTTTAAACTTTGTTGTCCTGTAAAAAGAGGGAAAAGATCACCAAATGGAATACTGAATACACAGTTTTTCTCTATACGCTGTGTATAATGTCGCACAGTGTAATATATGGAGTCAAGTCCAAATCATTTTGTTTTCTAATACAAATACACATATAACGACGAATTGTACTTTTTTCCTTAGCATTCCAATCGTACACAACTTTAACCACCGATGATATTTTACTTGAGGTTGATCAAAGTTCTAAAGTTAATTGTTATTATCTGCTGTCGTATGGTCTATCCCTAACGATAGTGGCCATATCTCTGGCCATTAATCCTAGTACGTACACCCAGAATGACTATTGTGTATTGATGGAAACAAATTTGTTATTCTACGCCACTTTTGTAGCCCCGGTTACAATATTTTTGGTGGTAAGTATTTGAGTATTAGGGCACCTTGGGCAGATTTCACATTGCAATTGTTTTCATTTTCTGCAGGGGGCATTGGGCTATACTTTTCTATCGTGGGTGATAATGTGCCGAAAAGCAAGATCTACCCTGAAAAATAAGGAGCACACGAGATTAGCTAATGTCCGGTAGGTTTGTTCGTATTTTGGACTTATTGTCATTTTCTAACATATTCTTGATTCTAGATTCGACATACGTTGTTCTTTTATATTTTTGTTACTCTTGTGCTCTGTGTGGCTTTCGGCTTATTTCTACTTAAGACGCTCGAAGATTGACGATGAAATGGCCCAATTGTACGGTTATCTCTTCATAGGTTTCAATACTATGATGGGTATTTACATATTCGTTTTCCATTGCATACAGAATGAGAAGGTAAGAACCGGTGTGGAAATAGTAGAAAGTCATTGGGTATCATTAATATATATACAAAATACTATTTTACGCAGATCCGCCGTGAATATCGCAAGTATGTTAGACAGAACTCTTGGCTCCCAAAATGTCTGCGCTGTTCGAAAACGTCCATATCGTCCGGCATTGTGGGTGGTAGTGCGTGCGGCATGAATTCAGCTGGAAATACGGGTACCTTAACGAGTAATACGAATGCCTTAGGAGGCCCTAATGGGGGAACTCAGCTGAAAAAGTCCAAATTACCGATGGGCGATGCCAATGAGAATGAGGAAATTGGAAACATGACTGCATCAGAGGATGTTATAATGGCAACAAGTGATTGTGAAATAGATGAGGGGATTTCTCGAAGACAAGGAGCATCTTCTGTACTTGCAGGTGCTGGTGGTACGTTAAAGAGCGGCATAATACCGGGAAATCTTGTGTTACAGCATGCTCCGAAATCGAATGATCCTGTCGTGCAAGCAAATCATGTAGTATTGGAACGTAATTCCAATACAATGGGTGTACCGGGAGCTTCTGGTACTTTGAGATCTACTGGAGGCATGCATACTCCTAGTGCTGGTCATACATCACCGACGTCATCAGTTAGCTCTACACATTTGATTTTCGGCCAGGGACATAAGCAACAGCAGTTAGCTGCAGGCAGCATGAACGGCCAGCAAACACAGGAGGCTTTCTACCATCAACCTGATTATTATGCATGGCAGCAAAAAGCCCTTAAGGGTCATGCCAGAAATTACCATGGTACGGGAGTGTCGCCCCAGCAACAAACACACGAGTTTTTCTATTGGACACAGAAACATAATCAAAGTCATGGTAAAAAGAAGCGCGGCAGTAATACCGGCTCTGATTCTCCAAGTGGTTCTTTACATTCGCGCAACACAGCCACATCACAACAAATACTATTCTATCCATCATATAAGAAAACTACAATGAAACAGCAACAAGCGCCCGCATTGCAGCAGCAACATCCATACTATGCTGAAGCAATAGATCCTGGTGCTCCCCCCTATTACCAAAGGCAACAGCAGCAGCGTAGACCACCACACCCTCAGCAGCAGCAGCATCACCAGCTTTCATCGGACGATGAACAGATGGAACATGCTGCTCACGCCCATTTGTTGCAGCAGATGAATCGTCGTGTTCCCGGTCCTGGAGAATTTGCTTTAGCACCAGTTACAATGGGCACTCAGCAACGTTACTATAGAAATAAGCATTCCAACTGTGATTTAAACCAACCCGATAAATTTGATTTACATCGAGTCGGTGGTGGTGGTGTAGGCGCTAGTGTCAGTGAAACTTACTACAATCAAGGTTCATTGGTTGGTGATGGTCCCGTATACGAAGAGATTTTAAGTAATCGTACCTCCGATGTACAACATTATAACGTAGACGATATGTTGCCGCAGCATGACTACGAAGATGAACGTGCCATGCAAGCGGTATACCAACGTCAACAGCAACAACAGAAAAAGATGTTGAATCGTTATCCACCGCATAGTGGTGGTGCTCGAGCGGCTGGTGGTCATGATTATGTCGATGATTTCGAAGCTCATGCAGCAGAAAGTCCTTACAGTGATGATGATGATGATGAAGAGGACGACGATCGTGACGATGATGAATGCAGCGACGATCATTTGCCCGCACAAAGCGATGAACGAATGCGAAGATTGATGGCAATGCAAGATGCTGACTTCCAAAGAAGATTTCAGTAAGTATTGCGAATGCATCTATATTAAGATATTAAGGACAGCGCACCAAAGTATTAGGAATTTTTAGAATAAAAAAGGCGATACAGAGATCCACCCTAAACATACATGTCATGTACATACATATATATTTCTATTCATTTTATCCCCAGGCGTCAATTGCGCAAGAATGCCCAGGCAAATGAAGGAACAGCACCTCCACCCGGCTACCATGAATACCACGAAACAGTACAGCCGTATACTCAGTCTCCACCACATCACCACCAACAGCAACAGCAGCAGATGCAACTACAGCTACAGCAACAACCACCACAACATCAACAGCCGATAACGGTTTTTGGGGTAAGTAGCGGCGCCGGAGGTTCAATACGCAGTTTTAAAAAAACTGCGTCCGCATCCGGTAGTCGCTTAGCTGTCAATGAGCTCTTCAATCACGGTCCTCCATTGCCGCCTGCCAATCAGCATCCCATGCAGAAAAGTAAGCTTATACAACAACAGCAGCAGCTACAACAACCACCACCACAGCCGCAGCAACAACAAATCTCACCACAATCTTTAAATACCCCCGTTGTGGGACGAAATATATCAGCTATGTTGGATGAAAACAACACTGTGAGATGTTATTTAGAGCCTTTAGAAAAATAGTTCGTAAATCACAACCACTTTATGCATTATATTGAAAGACATTCTGAACGTGTTTAACGATGTGTATTTATTAAAAAAACAGTAGTTAAGATAAACCCAAATCAATCCTAACATCCCTACCCTCAGAAACAGAACTCCATTCAAGACGAACACTTAAACAAATCAACCTTTTCTCCAAATTCTCTAATGTGTAGTAGGCAAAGCAAAAACCGCGCATTAAGTGTAATTTTTCAAAAAATATACATTCTTAGAAATTTAAGTCGGAAAAGTATAATTAGCAAAAACATCTAACAAATAAATCCTAAAACTATTTGTAATTTTAAGACGATGAAGAAAGAAACCTGCTACAAATGCCATTTTGTTGATTGACATTAGATGATATTTTTATATACAAAAATTACGTAATACGGAATGTTTTTTATATTTATTTGTTTGTTTTTTTGTTTGCCCTATGTTTTTATTTACAATAATCGATATGTATATTTTTTATGCAAATAGAAAAGCTTTTTCTCCTGCCCCCTTTACGATGATGATGTTGCTGATAAGTTACCACGAGAGATTAGTTAATAGGTTACATTAACTCTGATAAGTTACATTAACTTTAAACGTTTTTAGGTTTAACAAACTGTAAATGCTTTAGACTAAGATTGCTTTTGTTGAATTAGTATTGAGCCCCTCCTCCCATATTGTTTCTGTATAGTTTGATTTGATTTGTTCCCATTTTACTTTTCTACCTTTAATTTCTTTTTTTGGTGGATTTTATTTTCTTTAAAGGGTTTCGTTTAGTTTCGATTTATTAACAATGACATGTATTATTTTATATTGAAATGTGTGTGTGCTTAACTATCATCATTTTCAATTGCTTTTGTTTATTATACCTTACCTACATTACTACATACATACATAAGTATGACAAAAAGAAAGAAACACAATGTAAACTTTATGTAAATTTATAACTCATATTTAAAAATGAAATGGAAAAATTTAATAAATGTGTATAGTATGAAATTAATGAAAAATATATCATTGTTTCAATTAGACTTGAAGAGAAGAAATCCGTCTACGGGTTTTGTGATTTTTCATTAGAGCGACTTACGGACAAAAATTAATTTTCAGGGGAAAACTTTAATTTTCTTGGCTCCATACAAATAATAAGTCTGTCTAATGTTCATATTTCGTCTTTTAACTGAAGAGATTCATTTAAAAATGTAAAAAAAATCGTTATTGAAACCAGACATTTTACAGACCGAAAGTGGGATGACTATTAGCATGTTGTTATCTGCAGCAAAATTAGACTGATAGCATAGAAACGGGTAGCGATTTTACAATATATGTCCATAGTCAGGCGGCCTTAAAGGCTATAGGAACTCGGCAGGTAAATTACAAAGCAGACTTGCTTTGGTAGGGTTTATGGAACATTGCACGGTCAGACTGTGCTGTGTGCCACGACACTGCAATGCAGAAGGAAGTGAATAGCAGATGAGCTGACAGATCACCGGACATTGTTCTTTAAGAGTCAGATTAAGCAGGTGGGATAACAACATTCCGGACTATTGTAGAACGTACGGAGATGAGGAGGAGATACTGAACTACATATGTACATTAGACCGGGTCGAAAAAAGTTGCAGTTTTCCGCACCTAAAATGGGGGTTAATCTTCGCTATAGAGGCGACCAGTTGTCGAACAGATTAAATAATTCTTCTTGAATCTGGGTTCAATGAGAGTTGATATAAGCAAATATATTGAACTACATAGGTACATTAGACCGTGTCGAAAAAGTTGCAGTTTTCCGCACCTAAAATGAAAGCCAGTTTTGTTTTAAATTATAATATCATATCAGAGCTGTGTACAATTAATTCTGTAAATCTCTAAAGATGTGTAGATTAATTTTGCAAATTACATTTGATCAAATTATTATTATTTTACAAAAAAAAAGGTTTAACGTATTCACTTTTCATGAAATCGCAGCATTTGAAGAAAATCAATGAAAGCAGGTGATCGATCTGTTAGAAAATTTTATATTTAGTATATTCGACCTTTCTACGACGTCGAATATCATTTTTTGGCCGAACCCAAATATTCGGTCGGGCAAATTAGCAACACTATATGGGTTCTGCAGTACTTTTGAAGTTGAAAAAGTACTAAGTACTGAATTTCCCATTCCTGATCAGTGATGGGATTTATTTCTTTATTATACCCATTTGAGAATTCAATTGTACCAAAAGTACCAAAATGAAATATTTCATTGGAGTGCCATTGTATTTTTAAGGTCCCAATTGTACCAACTTTTGCATCCCTGTTTCATTCAAGAAAATAATTTTTTTAGTCATCACATCTCAAACATCATTTCACAAAATCAAAATAAAAAAGGATGTCCGAATTCCAATGGCCTTGGGAGTATACGTTTCCACCGTTTTTTACATTGCAACCACATGAAGAGACGCGCCAGCAGCAGCTGAGTGTCTGGTCAGATTTGTTTCTCAAGTATTTTTCCCATTTGAACAAATTCTCGGTCAATATAAACGAGACATCTCTCCCCTTGTACTGCAATGAATCCCTCAACAGACGCCTGTCGCCAGCCATGATTCTACTAATTCTAGAAAAATTACACAGCACCGGGAATGCCCGACCGATGGATAAGAAACGCCAAGAATGGCAAGTGTATTGGCATACGCTGGAAGAGTACGGAAATATGATTTACGACTGGATACTAGAAACAGGCCAAACTCAAACAGTTTGTACGCTATACGAAATTGCCAATGGCGACTCGACGGAGGGTAAGGACTTTCATCAAATTGATGATGAAGTGTTGGTAACTGTTCTACGATTGATGGAAGATAAGGGCAAGTGCGAGCTTATAGAAATGGATGGAAGTTACGGCGTTAAGTTTTTCTGAATGTATGTAAATAAACCTAAACGGATTCATATGTTATCTAAAATCACTCTAATGCTGTTTTTTTTTTTTTCGAAGCATATTTGTAGCTAAGTAAGATGACTATTGCAGAATATAAAATATAGATTTTGGGCAGAGGGTCATGGAAAAACACAGAGGTTGGTATGATCATCCGAATTTTTGGTAGGAGGACTTGTTTGGCTGGAAACAAGTTACTGCCCTCCAGTGGCCGGACAGATTTTTGTATTCAATGCCCTCTACAGGCTCACTTGGTAGGGCTGTTTGGCTGTTCCAAGGGATTAGAGTTATTGACCTCCAATGGGCGGACAGGCTTTGGATACATGTGATACGTTAAAATGTACACTGCCATCCATATTCAAATTTTTAAAGAATCAAGTTACTGCTCTCCAGTATCCGGATAGTTTTTTCCGAAATGTGCAATAGAAGCTCGATTTTCATATATGTTCGCATAAACCGGGTTTTCGTCGCACAAGTTCGCCAGTGTAAGGCCAGCAGTAAGGGATGTCGAAAACCAAATCTTTTGAAAAAACCGGTTTTCAGGTTTTGAATTTTTTACAAACGGTTTTTTATTTTCACAAAAAAAATAATCTTTTATATTATTTTTAAACTTTTTGGCGTTTTTTTTTCATTTTATGTATATTCAAAATGATATGCGAAGAGGGAAATGATATTTTCAATGGAAACTTAACATTTCATATTTTTCTAATTACGCTTCTAATGAACATTAATTAAATCGATGAAACTTTATAATACTATTAAATAAAATAATTAATTAAATATATAATTAATATTGAAAATTGTAGTCCTTCGCTGGTCTGTGAGGAGTTATTTCCATAGACTTAATAAAAAGATAATAAATTAGAAATAGAAAAGATGTAAAAACACTTTTAATTATATTAATTCAGCTTGTAACAATCAATAGCCACACTAATACTTATTATGTCTGAATCAACTCACCTGTCAGAATGGAATAAGCGACAATGTGTACATTGATTCCGATTTTGTAGATTTATATCAGAGCATACATATAATGTCAGCGTATTCAGATATAATTCCGTTTCTTTAATAGACATTTATGTACATACACTTTCTGTACACATAACACGTTTTATGTTTAAACGCATAAAAATTAAACCATCTGCGTTTCACTTCAAGTGGCGAACAAACCTATTTGACGCCCTACTACTAATATTGTAGTTTCGGTTATTTTCTGCTGATATGTTAAACGTTTCAATATTGTAATCTGTTCTCTGATGTCATATTGTATATCAATGTGTTGCCTCAATCTAATCACTCCACCGAAGTTTATTTTCACTACAAATAAACTAATCTTCACTACTTCCATATTTAATTGTGCAAGGACCTTAAGTAAGTACGATATATCTATATAAAACTCCGGTTTCCCCGGTTTGAAAAAATTTGCATTTTTCAAAAACCAGTGGGCGGTGTCGGTGCCTAACACCGGTTTTCGGTTACGGTTTTGACATCTCTACCAGCAGTTTCAACTAAAAATTCAAAAATCGAGACATAAAAGTCGATTTTCATCGTTTTACAAAATACAAAATCGATTGCAAATTAATTGTTTTTTAGGAGTTGCGTGATAATTGTTCATTTAGTAATTATTAATTTAGTAATTATGACCGGCAACAAATACGAATTTCCCGTGTCCTTGGAGGACTTCAAAAAATATACTTTTTTTGTAGATATCGAAAAATACTATAAGGATATATCTGAGGGGAATACGGACATAATTAAAGACTACTATGAGTCGTTTTACATAAGTCCGGAGTGTAGATTAAAACGACCAATTCGTTTCAAGCCAATGCCAAAATCAAGAAAAGAAGTATTTTTAAAGTATGCAAAGCTTCTTGTAGATGGTAAGTATTGTGCAGTAGAAGGGTTTTTAAGAAGAGAATAAAGAAAATTAATTTCGAACAGTTGACCGAAGATGAAGAACGTACGATGAGTGTCATTAATAATGTTCTCTCTAGTTGTTACAGTTCTCCAAATAGAGAACCGGAATTTTTAGTGAAATCCACAATATCTGGATATATGACCGATATTGGGATATACAATGATTTATATGAGTTTATAGCTTACACTTTAAGTTTCTTTAAACGTAAATTACGAAAACACAAACCATCAATCTTGGAGAAAATTTGGAGTTTTTAAATTGTCTGCATTGTTTACAAGTTGCAATTGTTTGCTAGCAGTTGGAAGTATATTGAATTTGCTTTAATATGGCGCAATTAACTTTTTAAAATCATTGTGGTCTAAGTTAATTTTGAACCAAATTATTAAAATCCATATTATCTGGAATTATGGTTGTACAGTATATAACCTCTACTTCAAGCTTTCCTAAATCGTTAATTCAAATGTTAATGTTTCACTCCATGAACAAATAATTGATCATATTAACACCCACAACAACATAAATGTGTGTGTATCAAAACAATTTTGAAAAGATAGTTTATATTAAAATTTTAGTCTGGATAACCATCCAATGATAACATAAAATTATTTTTTTTGTATATTTGTTTCAATTCACGCTCTTATGTTGGAGATGTAAAAAAAAATATTTTGAGTAAAAAATGTACTTTTTCATCGCAGCTATTGTCTTTTTTGAGAAAAATATGATTTGGTTATGTAACTTCGTTCTTGCTACATGAAGGTAAAAGATGTGGGTAGTTATAAACAAACCAATCTTTCATTTTCGGTGCGGAAAACTGCAACTTTTTTCGACCCGGTCTAATGTATATGCACATTTTACGATTATTCTTTTGATTCACTGCCAAAACTCAACTTGAATAAACATATTTACAGAGCCGTCAAGTTCATGCGAGCATATGCCCAAACATCCCAACAGTGAACATCAATCTCATAAAATGAAAGGTAAGTGTATTTGAAAATCACAATTAAATTGTGATTTGATATTTCAACATTTTTTACTTCTGAGTTTTACAACAAAATTAAGCATGGCATGTGGTTCGTATGTAGACTTTTGTCAATGCATTTTGTAGGGTTTTCTTCGTAAATACTTTTCTAAGTTTATATTGAAATAAGATTATTTGATATTTATTAATAAACTTCATCATTACATTTCTGAATAATGTTTCTGCACTCGTCCGGGAGCGGATATTGAGTATATATTTTTATTTTTTCGGCCACTGTATGTAAATTTTATTTTCCCATTTCATAGAGAAAGAAAATACAACACAACGAAAGTCGCAGTACAGGAAATTTTACAAGGCTTATGCTCATCTTTTTCCGGTAAATTTTGAAACGTTTAAACAGTTTACAAATATTGAAACGTTGAGCAGTAGCTGGTGCCAAAAAACATATGGCGATGCCAATAAAAATCTTACCCATTGTACAAAAAGATTCTACACATATCATTATGCTGTGCCGGAATACCGCTGCAGGCCAACGCTAAGAGACTTGGAAGTTCTACCAAATTGTCCGGAAGAAATGAAAACTAAGATTTTTGCAATACCAAGGCTAAAGTCAGATTCAGAAGCCAACAATGTTAGCGAATTGGAAACAAACAACAATGACCACACTAATCTTGGAGTAGAGCTTGGGGAAGATTGTTCGAAGATAATTCCAGAGCAACGTGTCGTCACCAGCGATATGGATCGTCGTCAGGATCTGGAAATGCGGTGAGTAATGTAATCATAGATACAAAAAGAGTCCGATGTTGGATTATGAAAATAGTTTTATTTATTGTTCTGTAATTTTATTTAAACAATGTTAGCGAATTGGAACCAAACAACAATGACAACGTCCACGATGATCTTGGACTAGAGTTTGAGGACGATTGTTCAAAGATAATTCCAGTGCAACGTGTCGTCACCAGCGATATGGATCGTCGTCAGGATCTGGAAATGCGGTGAGTAATGTAATGATAGATACAAAAAGAGTCCGATGTTGGATTATGAAAATAGTTTTATTTATTGTTCTGTAATTTTATTTATACAATGTTAGCGAATTGGAACCAAACAACAATGACAACGGCCACGATAATCTTGGAGTAGAGTTTCGGGACGATTGTTCGAAGATAATTCCAGAGCAACGTGTCGTCACCAGCGATATGGATCGTCGTCAGGATCTGGAAATGCGGTGAGTAATGTAATGATAGATACAAAAAGAGTCCGATGTTGGATTATGAAAATAGTTTTATTTATTGTTCTGTAATTTTATTTAAACAATGTTAGCGAATTGGAACCAAACAACAATGACAACGTCCACGATAATCTTGGAGTAGAGCTTTGGGACGATTGTTCAAAGATAATTCCAGAGCAACGTGTCGTCACCAGCGATATGGATCGTCGTCAGGATCTGGAAATGCGGTGAGTAATGTAACGATAGTTACAAAAAGAGTCCGATGTTGGATTATGAAAATAGTTTTATTTATTGTTCTGTAATTTTATTTATACAATGTTAGCGAATTGGAACAAAACAACAATGACAACGGCCACGATAATCTTGGAGTAGAGCTTGGGGACGATTGTTCGAAGATAATTCCAGAGCAACGTGTCGTCACCAGCGATATGGATCGTCGTCAGGATCTGGAAATGCGGTGAGTAATGTAATGATAGATACAAAAAGAGTCCGATGTTGGATTATGAAAATAGTTTTATTTATTGTTCTGTAATTTTATTTATACAATGTTAGCGAATTGGAACCAAACAACAATGACAACGGCCACGATAATCTTGGAGTAGAGTTTCGGGACGATTGTTCGAAGATAATTCCAGAGCAACGTGTCGTCACCAGCGATATGGATCGTCGTCAGGATCTGGAAATGCGGTGAGTAATGTAATGATAGATACAAAAAGAGTCCGATGTTGGATTATGAAAATAGTTTTATTTATTGTTCTGTAATTTTATTTAAACAATGTTAGCGAATTGGAACCAAACAACAATGACAACGTCCACGATAATCTTGGAGTAGAGCTTTGGGACGATTGTTCAAAGATAATTCCAGAGCAACGTGTCGTCACCAGCGATATGGATCGTCGTCAGGATCTGGAAATGCGGTGAGTAATGTAATGATAGATACAAAAAGAGTCCGATGTTGGATTATGAAAATAGTTTTATTTATTGTTCTGTAATTTTATTTAAACAATGTTAGCGAATTGGAACCAAACAACAATGACAACGTCCACGATAATCTTGGAGTAGAGCTTTGGGACGATTGTTCGAAGATAATTCCAGAGCAACGTGTCATCACCAGCGATATGGATCGTCGTCAGGATCTGGAAATGCGGTGAGTAATGTAATGATAGATACAAAAAGAGTCCGATGTTGGATTATGAAAATAGTTTTATTTATTGTTCTGTAATTTTATTTAAACAATATTAGCGAATTGGAACCAAACAACAATGACAACGTCCACGATAATCTTGGAGTAGAGCTTTGGGACGATTGTTCGAAGATAATTCCAGAGCAACGTGTCATCACCAGCGATATGGATTGTCGTCAGGATCTGGAAATGCGGTGAGTAATGTAATGATAGATACAAAAAGAGTCCGATGTTGGATTATGAAAATAGTTTTATTTATTGTTCTGTAATTTTATTTAAACAATATTAGCGAATTGGAACCAAACAACAATGACAACGTCCACGATAATCTTGGAGTAGAGCTTTGGGACGATTGTTCGAAGATAATTCCAGAGCAACGTGTCGTCACCAGCGATATGGATCGTCGTCAGGATCTGGAAATGCGGTGAGTAATGTAATGATAGATACAAAAAGAGTCCGATGTTGGATTATGCAAATAGTTTTATTTATTGTTCTGTAATTTTATTTATACAATGTTAGCGAATTGGAACAAAACAACAATGACAACGGCCACGATAATCTTGGAGTAGAGCTTGGGGACGATTGTTCGAAGATAATTCCAGAGCAACGTGTCGTCACCAGCGATATGGATCGTCGTCAGGATCTGGAAATGCGGTGAGTAATGTAATGATAGATACAAAAAGAGTCCGATGTTGGATTATGAAAATAGTTTTATTTATTGTTCTGTAATTTTATTTATACAATGCTAGCGAATTGGAACCAAACAACAATGACAACGGCCACGATAATTTTGGAGTAGAGTTTCGGGACGATTGTTCGAAGATAATTCCAGAGCAACGTGTCGTCACCAGCGATATGGATCGTCGTCAGGATCTGGAAATGCGGTGAGTAATGTAATGATAGATACAAAAAGAGTCCGATGTTGGATTATGAAAATAGTTTTATTTATTGTTCTGTAATTTTATTTAAACAATATTAGCGAATTGGAACCAAACAACAATGACAACGTCCACGATAATCTTGGAGTAGAGCTTTGGGACGATTGTTCGAAGATAATTCCAGAGCAACGTGTCGTCACCAGCGATATGGATCGTCGTCAGGATCTGGAAATGCGGTGAGTAATGTAATGATAGATACAAAAAGAGTCCGATGTTGGATTATGAAAATAGTTTTATTTATTGTTCTGTAATTTTATTTATACAATGTTAGCGAATTGGAACAAAACAACAATGACAACGTCCACGATAATCTTGGAGTAGAGCTTTGGGACGATTGTTCGAAGAAAATTCCAGAGCAACGTGTCATCACCAGCGATATGGATCGTCGTCAGGATCTGGAAATGCGGTGAGTAATGTAATGATAGATACAAAAAGAGTCCGATGTTGGATTATGAAAATAGTTTTATTTATTGTTCTGTAATTTTATTTAAACAATATTAGCGAATTGGAACCAAACAACAATGACAACGTCCACGATAATCTTGGAGTAGAGCTTTGGGACGATTGTTCGAAGATAATTCCAGAGCAACGTGTCGTCACCAGCGATATGGATCGTCGTCAGGATCTGGAAATGCGGTGAGTAATGTAATGATAGATACAAAAAGAGTCCGATGTTGGATTATGCAAATAGTTTTATTTATTGTTCTGTAATTTTATTTATACAATGTTAGCGAATTGGAACAAAACAACAATGACAACGCCCACGATAATCTTGGAGTAGAGCTTGGGGACGATTGTTCGAAGATAATTCCAGAGCAACGTGTCGTCACCAGCGATATGGATCGTCGTCAGGATCTGGAAATGCGGTGAGTAATGTAATGATAGATACAAAAAGAGTCCGATGTTGGATTATGAAAATAGTTTTATTTATTGTTCTGTAATTTTATTTATACAATGCTAGCGAATTGGAACCAAACAACAATGACAACGGCCACGATAATTTTGGAGTAGAGTTTCGGGACGATTGTTCGAAGATAATTCCAGAGCAACGTGTCGTCACCAGCGATATGTATCGTCGTCAGGATCTGGAAATGCGGTGAGTAATGTAATGATAGATACAAAAAGAGTCCGATGTTGGATTATGAAAATAGTTTTATTTATTGTTCTGTAATTTTATTTAAACAATATTAGCGAATTGGAACCAAACAACAATGACAACGGCCACGATAATCTTGGAGTAGAGCTCGGGGACGATTGTTCGAAGATAATTCCAGAGCAACGTGTCGTCACCAGCGATATGGATCGTCGTCAGGATCTGGAAATGCGGTGAGTAATGTAATGATAGATACAAAAAGAGTCCGATGTTGGATTATGAAAATAGTTTTATTTATTGTTCTGTAATTTTATTTATACAATGCTAGCGAATTGGAACCAAACAACAATGACAACGGCCACGATAATTTTGGAGTAGAGTTTGGGGACGATTGTTCGAAGATAATTCCAGAGCAACGTGTCGTCACCAGCGATATGGATCGTCGTCAGGATCTGGAAATACGGTGAGTAATGTAATGATAGATACAAAAAGAGTCCGATGTTGGATAATCTGAAATCCAAGAAGAATAATGGTAGAATAAGTCATATTCACGATCTCTCCAATTTTCTTAGCAATTTTCCTTCATTTCGCGGATATATAATTTTTTTATAATAATTTTTCTGTGGTTTCCACAGAAAAATATAATTTCGCTCCACAGCAAACTTTTAAAATAAATAAGTGTCATATGTCAACTGAAACCGTTTCTTGTTTACGCAAGTTGCATTTTTAAAGATTTCTATCTATTTTTGAAACATTTGTTTAAAGAGCTTTAATAATTTCCTAGCTTGTATAGTATTAGTATTAATTGAGCGAATACTTTTTGTAGTACACGTTCATTTTTTATTTATTCTTATAACTTTAAACATGGTATTATTATTTTTATTTATTGTTGTCAATAGAAAACTCCAGTATTAATTAAAATAAATTGACAAAACTCAAGGCGTATTTATAAAGGCGATAGCAGGGCCCAGCCCAGATTTTGTGTATCTTTTCGTTTTCAATATAATATCTGAAACCAAGGCATTCGTACGTGACAAAAACAGCGAAACCTGTAGAAATATTATATTGTGCACTGTTATCTCTTACAAATTATCAATTTTTTAATTTAACTTTAAGCACTATCGCACGTAACATGTCTGGACATTTTCTCCCATCATGGTCTTTATGTTGCACTTTTCGCGTAATTATAAATGAAAAATAGTTTTTTAATCAACAGAGGCATTCAATGTATTTACTCTCACATAATAACCACAAACAATGAAAATAGTTTTATAATTTATAGTTCTGTATTTTTTTTAACAATGTTAGCGAATTGGAACCAAACCACAATGACAACGTCCACGATGATCTTGGAGTAGAGTTTGAGGACGATTGTTCCAGCGATATGGATCGTCGCCAAGATCTGGAAATGCGGTGAGTAATGTACTGATAGATTCAAAAGAGTACGATGTTGAGAAATCTGATATCCAAAAAGAATAATGGCAGAATAAGTCCTATTCTCCAATTTTCTTAGTAATTTTCCTTCATTTCGCGAATATATTTTTTTTATAATAATTTTTCTGTGGTTTCCACAGCTTTGAGTTTTTTTGTAAAGAAATCAACACTAAATATAACACAGACACAATGCAGTCGTAAATGCGGTTCCTGAGGTCTCTTTTTAACAAAATTCGGTGAAGAAATTCATTTTGTAAAAACTACATCAAAAATTATCACGAAATTATAAAGGTTAGGCCCAAATTTAGTGTAACGAAATCTATGTTGAGTAAAAACCCTATGATTAGAGGTAGTTTGCAAAAGGTTTAGCTCACCAACGGATGTTGATATAGCAGAAATATTTTATGAATAATCAGAAAACATATCAACCTTCATTTTGAGAGGGGTAACTTTGACAGATTCTGACGGGAACTTCCCTTCGTAGTCTAAATATAAAATTTCAGCATGGGAATGTGATGAACCTCGCTCATTAATGTTTATTAATTATTAATGTTTATGTTTCCATCTGGTGGATGAACGTATAATACAAAGAGATTTCAAATGCATATTTTTTTTTTTGAAAAATTAGACAGCTATTTTTGCCACGACGGTGACGATATGTAACTTTTTCTAAAATATAAACTCTTTTTTTTACATTCCCAGGCAGGAAGAAACATACGAACCAATATTTGCACAATTTCAATTCTGGCGCTGGTTACGGCACTGGTGCTGTTATGATAGTAATAAATAATTTTACAATAATTTAATTAATTTATGATAATAATACAGAGAATTGCTAAATTTTCTAGGGCTCTCCTTAAAATGAAAAAGTATTCCGCATGGTCAAATAAAAGTTGGAAACCTGTTCCAATCATTATGTTCAATTAGATTTTTTACATTCCAATTCGCAGCAAACTAAAATTCTGTTCTTCAATTTTCGCCATGAAACATGTTCCTTTCTTTAGTATCTCTGCTCGAAACGAACTGTACACATTTTGAAAATAATGTTCATAAATATTAATCTTTTAAGATGATATGATTTTTGTTATTGTATTTTAATTAATGCTAGAGTAGTCTATTAACAACAATAAAAAATAATAACTTATTTATATTTACAAAAATAAATAAAAAAATAATTAAAGATAAGAAGTTGTACTCCAAATTACATAAACGAATTATAGGGCAATCATCTATGTTTTTAAGTAAAAAAACAATCCAAATCCAAATCGTATAAAAGCGATTTTATATTCTCTACAAAACGAAAATCGTAAAAATAGTATCTTTAATCGTTTTCAAAAGGCATGACGTTGAAGTTGGTAATTGGTAATTTTAACGAAAGAAGTAAACTGAAGTCACATATATGCTACAGAGGATATCATAAAGATTAATGCTAGAGTCCTCTATTAACAACAATAAAAAGGAATAATACCCCATTTAAAGTTACAAGAATAAATAAAAAATAATTTAAGGTAAGAATTTGTACACCAATAAAAGCAAATGTATCAAAAATGCCTATTATGCAATTTGTGTAAAAAGTGTTAAAAGTTTGCCGAGAAGAAAACTTATATATACGAAATAAAGGAAAATCGCTACGTAAAATGGGGAGAACGTTAATATTCCTTAAAAAACCCAACAACCCAATCTTGCAATTATGACTTTTGATCCAATTCGCCAATGTTTTATCTTCCCTTTTTATCTTTTTTGCATAACACACCTTCTTCATTTAGCTGTCCAAACTTCACACAAGCTGATAGCTATAACTACCGAATAGTATTAACTTCAGTTTATTTTCTGTCTATTGCATTAGGATATACACCCAAAAACACTTTCTGAATTTTGGAGCCGCCGACGAAGAAAATTCGTAAACACCGTCGCCGGCAAGTCAGTAATTTGACGCCGCTAACCCATCTAGTTAGGATCGACTTCGTTATCTATCAAATTTAACTAATTTTTCCTTGTTGTGAAAAACCGCGAATATTTTATAATAATTATTATGCAGAACCATGTGAGCTCCACTTGAATTTGTTTGTAAATCATAGAGACCAAAAACTTTTCTAATTAGGCACAGAAAGTCGAAGATGCTTTGAATGCAGTCAATAAACTCCATATTCATACCTTGGAGCATGCAGTCAACATTTCTCCATTGGTGTTTGGCAGATCGATAGGGATAGGTGCTGATAATAATGGCATAGATAATGGACACTGGAACAGACATGATCTTAGGAAAGAAAACAAGAATATTATAAATAAAAGCCGAAGTCCGACACAAGAAACCACCGCCCCACCAAAGGTAACTTCGCCACAAGGTAGAATTGAGGATTTCAGCAGTCTTCAGGTAGGGATATAAGATAGAATACAGTTTTTGTCATTACTTATTACTCCTTCAGAATTTAGACTTCAACACCGTGAACTCTAGCGTTTTATTGCGGGAAGCTGAAGAGAACAGAAAACGCACAATACGTCAACAAATCATTGAAATGCAAGAGAAACACCTGACAATAATGCAGGAATGTCTCAAGCCCATCGAACAACAAAATCAAGAGGATCGACGGAAATGGCTTGAGAAAAAGAGACAAAGTGACTCGCAAATTCTCCAAAAAGCAAGCAGAGCAGCAGACTGCGATTCTAAAGAACATGAACGACAATTGGAAACACTACGTCTACAAACTCAAAGACAACTACAACTCATATCTTTCCAAGGAATTGCACAATACCAGTCAAGGTTTCGGAGTAAGTATGAAATTATTGTTAACTTGCTGATGTCGATAGATAAGGCAGCCTTGATGTCATGTACCGACTATAATCGTAAATTGAAGGAACTTATACATATGTTTGAGCAATTAATTGGAAAAATAAAGTGTGGTGATTGTGGTCCAACGGAAATGAAGACCGCCGAAAATCTTTGTAAATCTTTGACAGACTTGGAGCTGAGCATTTTAGAAGCACTGAAGCAGGAAAAAGAAAGTCAGGAGAAGGTAATAAAAGAACACCAAAGAAGGGAAAGGGAGGAGGTTACTGCTACAGCTGAAGCTGCGGCAAGAGAAGATGCTCAAAAAGCTTTGCAACAAACTGAAGCGCAAGCGACTCAAAATGTAATGGCTGAAGGACCACCACCGGCTTTCCAAGACAACGCGCCACAAATGGCTGACAGCACAGGAAAAGTGAATTCCGCCAATAATAATACTGCGCCGTTAACAAACCGTCAAACTTGTGTAACTGAGGTCCAACCGACGGTTTCCTCACATCACGTTAGTACAGAACGGCTAGAATTCTACACAAAAATCAACACATTCTATCAAGAAAAAGTAGAACGAGTGAAAGTCCTGCAATCGGATGATACGATGAAAAAATATCGTTTTGACTGTCAAAAGTCAATAAACATACCGGTAAACGCAATATCCGCGGTTAGCCCTCAACACATACAGGATAAATTTGATAAATTGTACTCGTTTGTGACGTCACAGCCATCATTAGGCAGAGACTACTGTGTGCTTTTAATGGCAAAAAAATTTGTAGGTCAAGGAGAAACAACAATCTCCAGCAATCCGCAAGCTGCCTTTCCGGTTGCGTCTGTTATAGTGTCACTTTGGAAGCAGATGCCAGATTTCGGTCAACTTTTTTTAGCCTACTGCTTTAAAGAATGTCCGTTTTTGGTGCCATATTTTATCCCTCAGAAAAAGAATCAGTCCCCAGAAGAGTACTCAAAGGTACTGGGCTTCCGAACCGTTGATGGTCATCCAGAAAAACAAGACATGTATTTAAAACGACAGTCTGGAATAGCGCGCCTATATGCTGCTGTCATGGTAACAAGTGGTCGCCAACAGGACGGCCTTTCACATCCCTATGGTTTGGAAAACGCTTGGCGTTGGCTGACAAATATTGTAGATTTAGCCCCACTGCCCCATCTGTCAGCAACGCTTATAATGGAAATTTTGCAGATTGTGGGTAGTGAATTATGGTGCAACTACGGCAAACAATTCGTAAAGCTGTTAATATACATACAGCAGTATTACTTCCCAACATTATCAGAAGGAGACATGGGTGGTCCTAAGGCAAGATTAGAGTTGCTGTTAAACAATTTTTTGAGAGAGGGCCAAATTCATAAACCTAGCGGAATGTTGAGTCCAGGCTTTTGGTAGACCAAGACAAATGCTATTGTTTAAAATGAGCATAAAATAAAGAAAAGAAAACCCAGTCATGTTACTGCAACCGAATTGTTTTATACATTGAAGATTATTAAGATTTATTACTTTAGAAATGATTTTAGTTTTTATAACATTCGTTATTTTTATTCTTCCGTGTTTGTTATATTTTATTCTTTTAAAACAATTTCCTGTGGATTCATTGTGGCAGAACGTGCAAAGACATATATTCCAATTCTATTTCTTTTGTTTCATATTCTTAATCGTCTTCATCTTCGTCTTCGTCTTCCAAATCTAAATCATCAAGTTCATCGGCCAATCCCATAAATAGGTCCTTATTTATGGGAGCGGCATCAGTGGCAGGTGTATTTGAATCTCCATTCTCGTCGTCTTCTTCAGCCACCGCTTCCAGTGACTGAGCCAAAGCATCAGCTTGTTCCTGTAAACGCGATTCAGAAGCCTGAGTACCAGACCCGTCAGCTTCCTGGGCTGACAAAGACAATGCAGCCAAATCAAGTTCTTTGTATTCCACATCTTCCTCATTCTCTTCGCGATTATACATTTCGAAGGCTGCATCGCCGTCCTCCATTGGGCCATCGTCAACCAAGTCGGGATTAAAGCTAAACATTTCCCTTCCTGATATGCCAAACTGTTTGCCTTTGCTGAAATCGTTCTTTTTACGCTCTTCGTCGGCTGCCATTTTTTCCTTCTTCTCTTGGATCTTTCTCTTTTTCCAAGCCAAGAAAGTCTCCAATGTTACCTTCGTTGTATTGGAACCTAATGCCGCCCGCTCTTTTTCAATCAAATCAACTAAGGATATTTCTGTGGGCTTGTCCTCCTTCTTTTTGTCTTTCTTCAAAACATAACCCTGCGGTAGAGCATGTCGATAGATGCACGATCCGCCGTTAGGACATTCCCAAAACCAACCATACTTCGATTTTTCGACAGCTTCGATGAAATATTTGCAAATCTGTAATATTTAATCTTTAAAACTTTTCCCTCTGTCATACAACATTTTATAACATTCTACTTACAATATCAGTTGTAGGCCTTTTCTTGTCACCGGAATGTTTCTGATCAATTACTTCCTTCAATTTAGCTTCATCCCAGTTCTTCATATCGTCATCTCCATCATCACGCATATCCACGTAAATGGAGCGTTTTTCGGCTTTGTTTTCAATTGACAAGTCGTGGGAAAATTTACATTTATCACCTTTTGTACATGTCCCTTGTTTGAAGAAGGCACACACGACCGATTTGGGGTCTGTTCCCTTTTCGACTTTCTGCACGGGCTTGAAAATCAAAGCCAAATCTTTCTGCTCCTGCAATTTCTTATCCTTCTCATCTTTCTTTTTGTTGTCTGTACGAGGATGAAGACCGCCACTTTGCACCTGTTTTTGGACTTGTTGAATGAACTTTTGCTGTTTGGAGCCTTTCTTATTTTTCAAACCAAACGTTTTATCCTATCGTATATATTGTTGGGTGGAGGACAGCCAATGTATGGAAACAAATAGACAACAGTTGAGGTTATGTGTTCATTGTGTCGACATTTGTTGTTTATCAATCATCATTTCCATCTTACCTCAATGACTTTCTCCTTCTTCTTTTGCTCGGTTTTCTTACTGGTGGCGGGAGCCTTTTTAGGAGGCATGTTTCTGTTCAATTAATCGTGACGAAATTCTACGGAAAAACACAGGAAAAGAAGTCCAGGAATTCTGTGCTCGTGTCGTTGAAAGTTGTCAAAACTGAGATGAGATGCCGGCCTGTTTTTATAAAATTGTAGATGCCACCTCCCATGGCACAGTTAAGTGGTAGCCCCGGTTGTCCAAGAACAAAAAAGTAGATACAACTCTGCGTAATGTTTCGACGTTGACCCCAACAGCAACGCTTGCCGTTTGGCGAATGTATTTTTATATATTAGGGCTGTTTTTCTTTAGGCCGGTATAACAAGCTGCGATAACAAAAGCGTTAATTTTTTACTCAAAATTAAAAATTATCATATTATACTACAATATAAATATTTTTATCACAACAAATTTTCAAAAAAATCATATGGTGTTGACTTTTTTGGACTTAGCCTCGATAACTATAAATTCGACTTACACTGGATAATTATCCAGGCCAAGTCCAATACAAATTTATTTATTCAAAATTGGTGGCAATTTAAAAAAAATAATTTTGAGTGAAATTTATTTTTTTTAGGATTTTTTATCACAGCTTTGTTATACCGTCTTAAAGAAAAAAAGCCCTTTCATGAATTTCAAGTTCTTGACGAATTTATCTTTCGTTGTCGCATTTATATAAATTTTTGAGTGATGACATAATTACGTCCCGCATTTTGATTATGGGGCCATCCCTTAAAAATTTATATAATTCACTTACAAGAAATAATCGAGCTAGACTCAATTTATTAATTCATTATTAAAACTGTCGTATTGCCCTAAATATGTGCTATGTCCGGGTATATGTCCTTTCTTAGTGCTATGTGAGAATATCAATTTTCAAACAAACTTACATCTAATACCATTTCTCACACAAATGTGTTGTTATTTTTAAATTTTTCGCACTTTTTTAACATTTTTATGAAGTTCTTTTATTTTCAATTTTCTTTTTCTCATTCCTTACCCTATTCGCTGCAAACTAAACTTCTGTCCTTCATTTTTCGCCATGGCACTCTTCCATTGGATTTACATTAAATGACACATTTTAGTCGATTTATTTTTCATTTATAGCCTTTTCAGCCTGCATGCTAAATCAAGCAAGATTGATTTACAATTTCAGTTTCTATGAGAATTTAACACAATAAACACACATTCAGCGACATCTGAAGAAGTGCCCTCGTACTACAGGATTCTCTGAGAGTTTCGTTAAATGTACGTATAACATGCATGCGAAATCGAGCTTAGCTTAGTGTCAAATTTGTGCCAATTTTTAAAAGTAGAAAAATCAACTATCTATGTTTAAAGTTTCCTTATTTTAAAGTCATAGTAAATAGAAATTTTCTTTGAAAATTCTTTAGATAATCCTTAAACAGTAATCTAAGAAACAATTCTCGTAAGTTTGTCGAGAATTATTTATTAAATACTTCAGCTATTATTCTAGACAAACACTTCGAAGGCACCTACCTTGCCTTCGCAGTAATTTAGCAGAGATATCATGAAACTTTTGAGAAATGTTTCATGCTCTCATTTTTATATGAAATTTGCATACTCTGAAGCAAATTCAGTTTTGAAGTATTGGGGAATGAAATTATTATTAATTATTTTCAGTTACAGTTCAATTGAACTTATTTTAAGTTCTCTTTTTTCTTGTACAAATAAAAGTTTCCTCGGTTTAAGTAAAAGTATACTTATTTTAAGGAAATTTTCCTGAGTTTGAGTAAATATTTACTTGTTTCTAGGAAAAATTTGCTCAGGTTTAGTATAACTTTACTTGGTTTGAGGAAAAAATTAGCCAAATTTCCCCAGCTTGTGTAAATATTACTTCATGTCACGTTAAGGTGTAACTTTTTAAAAATTATATGCAAAGTTTGATAGTTTTTAAATAAGTTCTACTACTAAAAACATGTTTATTTTGTAATGTAATCGTAGTGTTAGACTACTATCACTATTACTGGTACTTCACGCAAGTATATTTAGGGGCATTATAAACTCTGAATGCAGACTGGATTGGGTCGATTCCCAACCAAAAAAGTCGGGTTTGTCACCCCACAGATTTCAACATTAGCTAAAGACAATTTAAGAATGTTTTTATTTTTTGGCGCACCCTATTTACCGCCTATTAATTTTTTACACAAAATCGCCATTTGAAGTCCGATCGTAGCGGACATTTTTCCTTCTGATCATTTTTGAATCTGACGTCAAATGAGGAAACAGTGTAAAAATGGCAAAAAGCCCGGTGTGTATGATGCCACAAAACAAATGTTTGAGATTCTAAAATTGTTTTTGTGTAAATTATTCTGTGTGTAGTAGGGGTGATTCCCCTTACGATCGAACTTCAAATGACGACGACGCACTAAAAATTGTCTTTGTCTAATCTTTAAACCTGGGTGACAAATCCAACATTTCTTTACTCCATCTAATCACACGGTGGCAAAGTAGGGCGCAAATCAAACCAAAAATTAAATATGAACCTTTAATTTCGCACAAAATAATAATTAAGTATAGCAAATGGAGCAAAAATCGATATGAAAACATCAAAACAAACATGATCCGAAAAGCAACGCCGCCAATCTCGTCGTGTACATACGTTCGTTCACTCATGTATACATCTGCATAGTAAAGCAGACCAAATCGCGACCACACACATACCATCCACACATATGTATACAGTAGTTTGTCGATATAGTCATACCAAACTATATTTAGCTCGGCATAGTCCATTGTATAGAATAACTTCTTTGAACCGTCCGATTTCGTATTCCAAAAAATGTTTGACCATGAAATTAACCCTCTCATTTTCTAAAACGAAACGCGAAAGCTCGCGATACTTTTGTTGTTTTTACAACAAATTATACACAAAAAAGAGCAACAAAATCAGGGGTTTAATGTATACGTCGTAATTTTATTAAAACTTTTAAAAAACAATGGGTACTGGAATAAATTCTTAGTTGTTTGTATGTCAGTGCAACGACTTTCTAACGTCATCTACGAAGGAAGAGCTTTCATATTCTGTCTATATTGTATTTTATAGTCTTTGTAATTGGATGCTAAGATTGAAAAAGAACTCAATAAAGCGTCTTCGAATGAAAAAATGTAATAAAAACTGGCATGCTACAATTTAAAAACCCTAACACATATTGTCAGACTATACAATTTAATATAGATTGCGTATGTTTATGAACATTTTTTCCAAAAGATGGTGACTAACTTAAATTCTCAGTAGTTATTTTTTTGTCAGTGCGACAATTTGCTAACGTCCTCTACAGAGAGCTTTCATATTACAGACAGGCTTACGTTGTCTATATTACTATTGTCGAATTCGGATTAGCTTGATTTAGAATCAAATTTCATCTTATTTTTAAGATAATATAGATTATGTCAAGATACGCTTAAGCATAAAATAAATACAAAATAATGCTAAGGAGGATTTGTGGACTTATTTATAGTGTTGATATAATATTTCTGACTTACATATCCTTCATATTGATTGACAGAGATTTTTACGATATCGCCAATTGAAAACGGAATATTATTGCAAATAATAATATGTCTTATCATTTTAAATATTGGAGATATACCACCAACCAGAGCGACATGGGTTATATTTTAACTATTTAATGTTCTTCCATGACATGATTCGTTTTTAATCATCAAAAGAGTAGTTCATATATGTTCATCTAAATGTTATATATTATCTACAAACATCACTTTACTAATATAGGAAATATAGAATATTTAAATTGTAACGGGCATGACATTTCGACGGAAATACCTTTACGACAACGGACTATAAATCGAAAAGGGAATGATCAAAACTATTGTTTTCATGTTTTTTAAATATAATCAAAAATATGTATTATGAGAGGTGTAAACATTCCGAATGCTTACGGTGGTTTTAAATTATAAATTGATTTTGTGCGTAAAAGGGCCACTTTAAGTGGAATCACCCATATGCAATGAAACATATTCATTCTAAAATGTCACTTGACTTTTTTCAATATGTCATACTTTGCAAATGCAAAAATCAAAATCGATTTACTGGTCTCTAATCCGGGTAAATGATAAATAATCTCGAAGCGACTCGATACCATCAGCCCATCTCTTTCCACAGGATTGATTTCTCTCATCACGAAGAAGATTTGTTTGCAGTTGCGCCTAGCGTGAGCAGTGGTTTGGACAAAAAATACTCTCTAAATGGTGCCTAGACTATATTTGTGAGTTAATGTTTTAATTTTGTTGCATTTGCCCTTTTCGTTTATTCTAGAAAGAATGAAAAATGCTGAAATGACTCATATAGTTAATGAGGTATTTGCGATTATTTGTTGAATTATGTCAACCGAGTAACCACTGTACTACTTACGTACATACATTCATATATGTATGCGTACTCCATCCATACAAATTCATATCCACTCATAGTGGTGCATGTACCCCAGCAAGTCGCGCGCTTTATTTGTTTGGTTGAAAGGACCACCCATGTTGTTGAAATTAAGGACCACACGCAAAGCATTTGCCATACGACCAAAAGCAACAACAAACAACATCAATAGCTGCAAAGCGAACGAATAAAATGAAACGAACAAAAAATCTAAAAAATACATCTCCCCGCGGTTGGTTTACTTTAATTTTTTATTATAGAGCAGCATTTGGTTGCAGTCTGCACCAACACGAATGAAACAGCAGCATCAGCACATACACCGAAACAACATTGGCACCATTGGCAACATGCCAAATGAACAATTTTCCTCGAATTCGGTCCGATATCTTACCGACAGTTGTCTAAGGAGCTAAGACAGAAATTTTCAAAGGTCTTCCGATTTTGTTGAAATTTGGTGAACGAGTCTGGTACTGCAAGATGTGTGTTATACATTTTTTGAAAACTAATGCAACCCTGTAACATTGAAGTTTTGTATATTTTACAAAATGGGGTTTAATTCAACCAGTCATAATTTTTGTTCTGTGAAAAGATATTCAGACAACTTTTTTGTAGCAGAATTGTTGGCTTTTAACGCAAAAAATATATAAATATTATTAAAAAAGTGGAACTACTGAAAAACACACTCTGGAATTTGCAATAATAACTTCTATTTTCAAAACTTGAGTCAAGTCGGCACCGGTTATCGTTTTCCGATCGAAATAATGTTTGAAATTTGAAATTTCAGCTAATGGCATCTAATAGAAAAGAGGGTACGCACTTCGTAATTCGACATTTTTTCGGCCTTATAGCTTGGGATATGAACCAACAAGCATGTGTTATTTTGCACAGTGAACAATTTCCTCCGAATTCGATCAAAAGTTTCCGATTCTGACGCTAATGTCTGTCAGATATCTTTCCGAAAGTTTTCTGAAAATCTGACATAATCTAATATTATTTATTTATTATGAATTGCAATACAAAGTAAATTTACGGGAGATTCCAGAAGACGATTAAAATTCTACACAAACGAATTCAAATATAATTTATTAGCCATCCTCTTGAATTTCTATGATATTATCGTGCGGCACTAATTTTGGGTGACGAAAATGTCTATTTCTGGTCAAGCTCAATTTTAAAGGATTCGACATTTTTGAAGGACATAATTATTCAATATTATTTGTAATTTTTCTGCTAGTCCTAGGACTAAATGTCCTTTCTTCGACTTTATTGTTCCAATATCCAATATTGATTTGATACCAATATCGGGTTTCTAGGACAAAATAATTACATCCTTCAGATATGTCAAGTCATTTACGTTACGCAACATTTGAAACACTAAAAACTTCTTAAATGTTTCTTATTTGGTTTCGACAATTTCGAAGAGGAACATCAATATCCTTAAAGTATACACTTATACGTTAGGCCATATATCTACATATATTTATTAAAGACAAGCCTTTTTAATAAACAGTAAATATGTTTCAAAATACTTAAAGTATCTTCGGTAAATCCACGAAATATTTAAAAAAATCACATGGCCTTTTGAATATAAAAAAACGTTGGTGATTTGGCCGTCTGCTCAATTGTGGACCAAATTGTTTACTGGGTGTATTCACACAGTATTCTATACTAGCAATCAACAAGCAGCAACATTTATTAATATGTTAAATAACAGTTATTAACATCAACTAAAATGAACACAAATTGCTAATTGCGATAGTCAAGTCAGCAATGTACGACTAAATTATGCCTTATCACGAACGTTTGCTGTTGTTGGTTGGCCTGGCCTCTAAGTCAAGCTTATTATATACAAAGGATATTTATATGTAGATACAAGTGTCAGCATTCAGCGCGCACCCACAGTCCATTCAGAAAAATCTGTGTTATATAGACAGCGGATTTTTATGCAAATCCCATTTTTAATCCATAGACCTTTTCGGTTGGGCTTACTAGCTTACAATAACAAGCTGCGAAATTTAAAGTCTTGTAAAAAGGACAAACCATCACGAAATAAAAAACTCTGTATGCAGTTCTTAGGAGGAAATCGGGTCGCACGGTGTTATAACTAGAGTTTGCATTTTCCCGTACTTTTTATTTCCCGGGAAACGGGAATTATTTTTTCAATTTCCCGGGATCCCGGGACAGCACGGGAAACCATCAACATACTGTTTACCATGAGTTACGCTTATTTTTTCCAATGAAACATTCACATTTTATTAAAGTAAAATAAATATATATTTCACAACGAACGAACTACAGAATTCATGTAATATTAGATCAATTTAAACATCTTTAGGAGTTTCAAAATTAATTAAAGATAATCAGATATTTCTTTTTTATTGGAAAATGTGGACGCGACGGAGAACGATCGTTCACATTAATAGTCAGTAGAGCATTAAATGAAATGTTTGTTCTTTGTCCTGTCGCTTCGAAAACTTTAAATTCTTTATTTTTGGCGTTCGGATACACGCCTAAAATCTACTTTTCCCGGATTATCAATTTTTCATATGAAGCTTGACAGGAAAAATCCGAAAAAGTGTATTTTGAGTCTATGTCCGAATGCAGCTTAAAAATATTTTGTCATCCAACTGCAATATTTGACATACCTGATTAAAAGCGAGGTAATATAAATTTTTATACAACATTTTTAATTTTATTGTGGAAATGATGGAAAAAATATGCGAAGAAATATGTAAAATTTTCTTCTGACTTCCCGCGGGATTCCCGTACGAATTTCCCGGGATATGGGAAATGAAAAATTTCCCGCGGGAAATCTCGGGATGCAAACCATAGTTATAACCATCTGTTCAAAGTATGATTTTGCATAAAAATCCGCTGTCTACACCTTTTTCAGTAATTTAAAAGACATCACATGAAATCCAAAATTAATCAAATGAATTTAAAAATGTAAACAAAATGTACATTAAGTGGGGTGGCTTAAATATAATACAAATTATGTAAGAAATTAAGTAAGAAAGTTTATTCTGGCAATTTGTCGCGCTTACTATATATTGCCATATATATATTAACAATGTACATTATATGTTTTTTGTTTACATTTTTTAATTTCAAATGGAAGCTTATGAATTTCCAATGACAAGTTTTGAATTTCAGTTGATGTCTTTCGAATGTCAAATGATGTCTTTGAAGTTCAAATAGGATTTTTGAATTTAAATTGATATTTCGTAATTTTCTGGTGTCAAAACGGTGCCTTGCAGGCCGATTTAGACAGACGTGACACCACAGCCTAGACATGGCTAGATAGGCATAGAGCAGTGGTGGGCACACACGTATTGTGTGTTAATCATTGGTTTGTATAGAAAAAAGTAAACAAAAGCAAGAGTCCAATGACCAAAACGACACAAATAAACTTATACTATACGTAGACATCGCAGGAAGAGCATTTTGATCGTCCAACACGCGTGTTATGGAAAATAAATTTTTGCCCATCATAGATATACACCCACTTACTGGCGAGCATTACAACTTTTCAGTTTCAACATAAGCACTGATCGAACACTGATTAACATGCTTAAAAACTTAGAATGGAAATTGTGACTAAGCGTTTAGAGATCTTGTAGCCTTTGTTCTCGAAATTCATTTCATTCATCCATTTCGATCAGTATTACTTCCTATTCAATTTCACTGCTCTTCGTATTCAGAGAAAGATGATGGTGGAGTGCTAGACCCCATTCGGTGCATTCGGCAGTTGTTGTTTCATTGTCCATCGATGGTTGTGTATAAATCAATGGTGTGGTGGAGTGGAGTGTAGTGCAGTGTGCAGTTCGTCGAGTGTGCGCTGTGCTCACGTTTGTTGGCGGTGTGTGGTATATTGAGCTGTTACCTTTTATTGCTCTATTCGACATTTTAATTGGTTTACATTGACTTTTAATGCATTCTTACTGTTATTGTTATTGGTGTTGTCGTTGTCGTTGTCGTTGTCGTTGTCGTTGTCGTTTGTTGCGGTGTTCGGTGGTGTCAAAACACCAAATGTAGGTGGTGGTTGTTGACTCGCTCTTATATCAGATAAATGTTGGCTCGCTCTTAATGCTGGATAAATTAACTATCATGGGTAGATGTAAATAAAACTAACATCTATAGTAGCGAATGTTAAGTTCCAGCGTTATTGAAAAATGTCAAGAACTTGATTCTAGTTAATTTTTTCCTCAAACCAAATAAATGTTTACTCAAACTGAGTAAAATTGCAGTAAATTTGTCCTATAACCAAGTAATTTTTCACTAAATGCTGGTAAATTTTGCTGAAATTTTCCTTAAACAAAGTACATTTTTCTCAAAACTAGTAAATATTTATTTAAATATTTTTTTATATAAAAATTTAATATTTATTTAAATAAATATATATACTATAGATGTGAATTTTATTTACATCTACCCATGATAGTTGATTTAAACTGAGGACATTTTTCAAAACAAGTACATTTATACTTAAAATGTGGAAAAAATTACTTGATTCAAGGAAAAAAATTTGCTTAAAATAAGTTCAATTTTACTAAAAATATTTCAAACAATTGACTTTATGAGTATGCTAAATTATATAAAAAATTAGAACATGAAATATTTCTCAAAAGTTGAGCAATTACTCCATAAGTGCTGCGAAGGCAATATGGGCGCCTTCACCGTAGTCGTTTAGAATAATACTTGAAGTATTTAAGAAATAATTCTCGACAAACGAACGAGAATTGCTTCTTAGATTACTATTCAAGAATTTTCTAACCACATTGAAGTGATTTTCATTAATACTTAAATTTTTAAATTCAAACAAATCTTTTGAAGTAAATTTCTAAATTAACTATTTACTATGACTTTGAAATAAGAAAATTTACTCATACACCATTGATTTTCCTACTTTTAAGGAAATTTTTACTAAGCTAGAGTAAAATTGTTGAACTAAATTTGAGTATGGAATGCTATTTTTCCGAGTGTTGAGGGATTAACTCAAACTAATTTTGTTGATGAAACTACTTTTAAATGTTCACTTTGTACGGTATGCAGTGATCTATATACGATCACGACGATCATAATGCCAATCGGTTTAAGTAAATTGCACTATATGAAAGATCGTACTCATGAGAGTATTTTGTTAAACTCAGCAATATTACAATTTACAATTTATTAGAGTGGTTCCCGAGAAACAAATGCATCAACCTGCGATATTGATCTATTGAATTTAAGGTCTATAATACGCATTAATATTGATGTGTTTCATTTGCCGCTTAACTTAATTAGTTCTATAAATGGGCATAATTTCAGAATTTAAATAAAGATTTTTGATTGCAAATATGAGCTAACTAATTAACAGAAACTATTTATTTTGAAAATTTCAAATCATTAGAAATTTTCTTATTCCATTAAAAGGGGTTTTATCGGCATTATTTTTATTAAAAAAATATTAACTTAACAACATTAATTAATTAAAAGTACTAACTGCTTTTCTGCAATCAAAGCCACATTTTGAAAATTCCAAAATCTTGACAATTTATCTAACTATTAAGCGGGAAATCCGTTTGTGACAAATAAAACACGTCAAGTATTTGCCAAATGTCTACCCTAGAGATTAGAACACGTTAAGCTATTTTGTAGTGATATTCATCTTCTGTCGATTCCATAGATAAATGTTTAACCCGGGTGGTGCTAGCGTGACCATATGGTTACACAAAAAAGATGTTTACCAAAGCTTATGGTGTGGACCACTGATAACATGAAAGTTTTATCTTTAAATTCGAAAAAAAAAATAATTACAGCACTATACGGGTTAAAGGTGTTCCCTAAAACATTAAATAAAATTTCGGTTTTCCGAGTAATTTGACATCCAATACAAAAACGATAAGTTAATATTTAGAAATATTATATTACTATACTCACGAGCAAAGAGAACAAATGTATTGTTTTTAGAAAGTTCATATAAACTATTTATCTTCAGACCAATTTCTCGTCATGAAAATCTCCGAATTTAAAAGTAAACACATCTAATAAACTTTGTGAAATCCCTTCTTTCTAAAAAATTAATGCAAATTACTTGCAGAGGTTATGTGTAACAGCTCTAACTATCGACAGATGGGAATTGAAACACTTCCATTTAGGTGTGGACAACCGTAACTTTTCATTAAGATATTTTGCCGTTTCAAGTGTTTGTATGTGTGTGCGATATAATTCTATACTCACCTAGTTGAGGTGAAAATTCGACTGAGTAAATTTTAGAATGTATGTACATACATGTGCTTTACAGTGGGGTTTTTTGATTATCACCCACACTAGGGATCACTTTACCTAAATGTGTGTTTTTTTGTGTATGTGTTTCCATGGCGGGATAGATGTTGGTTGGATTCACCTTTGTATGATCGGCTTTGAACAATAGGCGCATATTGTAACCAATGTACGATCTATCTGTACGGTTTATGTTGCTGTGTGGGTAGCGAGTGTGGTGTTGGTGTTTCTTGTTCTGGCGGCGGTGGTTGTGATGACTTCTTAGGAATAATTGGTTCGTTCGGAAATTAGTTTGATTTCTCTCTGCCCGTATCATAGAATTGTGTTTTGAATAAATTGTCAATATCAAGTGACCAATACTTTTTGGCTCGTTTTGGGTGGCCTTTTTTGTTTCGTTTTGAATTTGTACGCTTTGAATATCAACAGTGAAAATTTACGACTGCATTTAAATGACGTCCATACGTACATATGTATGTCTGCCCACAAGGAAAAATAAAATAAACTCCGTAGTCGAGAGTACAAAATGTTGGCGGATTTCGGCCGATATTTCCGCAAATTGTTATGATAGAGTCTTTTGCCTTAACTTTGTATGTATGATAAAGAGACTGAATGAACGTGCCTTGGCGCAAATCACACACATGCATTTTGAATTCGACCTTTAGTTTTTACAGTATATTTTTGTTATTATGTAGTCAAGCTGTTATTATTTTTATTGGCTGTTGACAACAGTCTGTTTTCAGTTTATTTTTAGTTAAATTTTCCTAAAAAAACTTCGTCACTTTTATAAGATCAAACTTGCTCTACGCGAATTTTCCCTATAATATCGGTTTTATCCACGATGCTGATTTGCGACCCACTAACAGGTGTCAGAACGAAAATATATGCGAATGAAAACGTAAGCATTTGATGAAAAGTCAGAAGATAGTGGGTCGATTTTTGATGCGAAATTGAGTGATTGGTATTCGTTCGCTTAGATTTTCTTTCCGACAATGAGGCCTGTCACTGCGTTAAATAACAATTTCTTAAAGATTATGACATCTTGAGAATACTGAAATGCTTTATCTGTTTTCGTTTGTTTTATTTCGCTTTGTAATCAACTTAATTTTGAACTCGTATATTGTGAATATGAAACCCTGAGCAGTTAATAACATCACTTATGAGAGACTACTGACTACCAGTGCTTATACGCTACTGTCTTTAAATCAGTCTTGCGTTTTGGCCAGTGACCCACTTTAATGCGATCCACGTGAATCTCGTACACAAACACACACTCGCCGTTTCATAGTATTAATTTTTTATTGGCTATAAAGAATCAGTAGGTTTGGCGGGAATCTCGTAGACGCCATTCCAAAAAAAAATGGTTCACCAAAAACTCTAAAATGCTTCGTAGTAATAATATTCATAATTACCGGAGGTGCACACACAATCACATCAACAACGGAGCATTTGTTGGGTTCCGCGTTCTGATGGATGAACTACTAGACGGGGAGGGGAGATCATTGTGAATACGAGGATTTCGAATAAAAATGTTTAAGCATTAATGGATGTATATTTCGCCCAGCCAAATATAGTTTGGTTTTATCATTCAGAACGTTATTTATGTACATATGTATGCGCATTTGTCCCGACTCTTGTTTCCTTCTGTGCGTCTGATAAAAGCAGACTCATTAAAAGCGTTTGCGATCCAAGCATTCGCAGAAAACAGAAATTATCAATTTCGTCGGCGACGAGTGGTCAACACACAACCAAAGAGAGTCTGGCATGCCAACAGAACCAAATGATTATGGACCTCACATGTATAAAATCATATTGAGATTTGGCAACGCCGGTGGTCCTTCGCCATATTATTAGGTGTACGTATACACATTAGGCTGGGTCGCGATTTAAATATTCATATTCGTATGTGGCAATTTTCATCTAGTTACCTGTCAAAAACTCGTTTGCCACGGTCATTCGTCAACAACAACAGTGTAAGTAGTTTAAAATATAAGGTCTATAGATCCTTCCTCACATGTGTTGAATTCCAAAACAGAAAAAAGGCTTTATACAAATACGCACATTTTGTTGCAAGTTGCAAGATTACTAGGTTACTAGGTTAACAGTTAATAAACTCACATAAAATTTCAGAACAAAAACGCACAGAAGTGCGAATTGCGTCAGATATATAAAACAGATTTGGATTATTTTTAGTTTGTTTTACAATTGGACGAGTTAACACTTTTTTACAAACTACAATATGACTTTACGTGTCATTCTATATGTTACCGGATCTGAGACACTAGAATGGTCGATGAAAGACAATCAAAATTGTACACTAAACTTTTCGTTATTATATTATATCTGCCAATTAGAAGATAGTGGTCTAAGTCAAAAATCAAAAAAATATATATATTTATACGCCAATTTTTCTCTTTGCTTTGATCAGATCTCTAATTTAAGAACTTAACATGTACGACAGCATTTGTTTGCGTTAACTTATATGGGCATATCCCAGTGGCCCGGGCGCGACATTCGCACGCCTTAAACTACACCAAAAACAAGAAAGAAACTGAAAAAGTCGATCAGCCTTTTTTTTTGTTCTAAAGCGCTTAATGGGTACAAAACTATATACAATTTTACAATGAAACGGACGCTACAAAGAAGTAAAGTATTTTTGAAGCTCTTAAAGAAATATACAAAGTTCAGCGATTTTTTGAGAACTTTGTTTTTCCATATATACATGTAGAAAGATACATATGTACGTTAAACATTTGTACAGATAACAATGCGATTCAGTTTATTTATCGTCTTAATTACTGATAGGCATTGAAAATTACAAAAAGTATGACAAAAGATTGAGACGACTAAGGGTTCGTATATTTATGAAATATGAGAATTATCTCTTAGATTTTTTTTAATTTTACTTCCACTCGTAGTAAATAAATTAGTAATTTTCGTTATAACACTTCAACTTTTAATATAAATAAAAGAGAACAAGTTAACTTCAAGTTTCATAATAAAAAAGTTGTCGAAGAAATAAGGAAAAAGTTAAAAGCTATTAGTGTGTTCTGATTTTATTTTTTTGGTAGACCTTTTTTTTTTGGAGATGCCCATATACGTTACGAAAAAATACAGCTTTTACCGAGTTATTAGAATCTAAGCACAATTAACAACGCTGGCGGCGGCCGCTCTTAGTTTCACATGCATTTCTTATGGACAGGAGAGAAGTCGTCGCCGCTGTTGCTAACGACTCGCCATACACATAAAAATATAGGTGAAACCAAGAGCTGCCGCTAGCATATTTGATTGTGTTTAGGCTGTTATTGTTCCAAACAACTGCGGTAGGTCGGCGGCACTTACTTCGTTCATATTTGTGCAGGGGACACCATAATGAATGCAGCCGATCTGAGCTGAGCAGTCCGTCCACGGATGCTGCTTTTGTGTCATGAAGTGGTTGGGTGTGCAACGAAAAACCTCTTAAGTTCCTATTCAGCTTTGACAACTTGAAATATATTAACACTGTGATGTATTCATCGGATTTCATTGTTGTCAAGCTGTCTAAGGTGTCGTTTGTCATTGGCAATGTTCTTTCAGCAGACACACGCACACACACACACACCTCCTCATAGTCGTTCCCTTAGTCTTCTCAATCTTTTGTCATACTTTTTGTAATTTTCAATACCTATCAGTAATGAAGACGATAAATAAACTGAATCGCATTGTTATCTGTACAAATGTTTAACGTACATATGTATCTTTCTACGCAATGTGATTAGAAAGAGAGAGAGACCACCATGTCTTTGGTAATTATGCGTGGGACCAGATTTGACACAATACACCTTTAATGCTCAACAGATCAGTGATCACACAGAGTCCAGGTTTAACGAAAAACTGGTAACATATATACCACCAGTATGTCTGTAGTAGTCGCATGTACGAGGGTAGACCGGAAACGTTCCGTACTCACCATTAGAGTTGCATACTACAAAAACAACTCCCTGACAGAAGAATCTAGAGCTGCTCTCAATCAATTAGCGACCTATACTCACTGTCAGAGGCAGTTACAGTTATCAATATACATTGAGTGTCTGAAGCTATTTTTTGACAGACTTTATCAGGGGTTTCGCTCATAAATGTTATTGGGATCGTACAAATACTGAATAAAGCAGATGTTCATCCATGATCTTCTTAGTCGAAAGGACCCCCAGGAAATTGTTCGTTCAGTTTGGCCGATGTCGCGAACAAGCTCATTATTTGAAGCTTCGCTGTAGACAATTTGAAGATCTCAAATGGATCAAACAGTAACTCAATCATGTAGTCCACTACTGTAATTGATGTACACATAATTCTGTTAAACGTTACACTTTTTTGTCTGTCCCAAATGATATATACCCTCCTACTCTGTAGACTGAACGAAAACATTATTTTGGAGGTGTTTTCAAGAGCGTTTAGCACAACAATGGCTGGAACTAGGGACGAACTATTTGGCATCGTTAAGCAAACCAATCTTCATTTTTGGGTGGTGACCGCATCAACTTATTTTCGCGACTCATCCTAATATACATATGTAAGGGATGAAAGGGAATGTTTATAGGAATTTGGAGTCTCATTGATTGTCTTCATCCAACCTATAAACAAGTTCTTAATTATTATATTAATATTATTTTAATTGATAATACCGAATACTTTATTACAATGCTCCATTTTTGTCGATGGTTAAATTTGCTCTTTTCTGCAATCGAAGACTTTTTTGAAAATTCTAAAATCTTCACAATTTATTGAACAAATACTGCTAAGCGGAAAAACATTTTTTTGTAAAAAAAGCCATATATTTACATGTTTACAAATATTTATGGAAAATTGTTTACGATATTGACACGTATGTATGTATTAGTGGATATTAGAATGCCAAACAGATGGTACTGTCACCAACTCAAAAATATGGTTGGTGCATATTATAAAAAAGGAATGAGAAAGGAGCGTTTAGAAAATGGTATTCAAAAATCCCTCCACTTTCCCTTTGTATACCGTCCAATCTCGTATATATCACTGATTTAGGTTAATTTGAACTGGAATATATTTGTCAGACCTCAGAAGGATGATAAATATAAATAATAAATGTCACCATTCCATTTGTAAAATCGTTAGCTTTCTACAAAATATAGATGGCCCCACAGTGAACGCCTCATATAACCCAGGCTCTCGCTCAAATACAGCAAAGTCATTGACCCCTCAGATCCGTGACATTATACGAAGGATTCGTGACATCGACATTTGAACGGGTTACGTTTGCCCAAGATGTCAGGAGGCCAGCTGATAGAATTTTTTATTTCGATTGCCCAATCCTATACATCATTCTGACAGTGAGGTTTACCAATCAATGAGTTGAGTTATTTTTTTTTATTTTCTGCTGCTATCACCCTTTACATACAAATACGCCTAGCGTTAGTCAAATCAATTACAATATCGGAGTTGTTGTTTGTTAACATTTGAGTTTTTTTTTGTTAGGCTATAATGTCTAAAATATTGAACGTAAATAAATTACATTTTTGATGGACTTGAATTACACAGTTGTTATTATGCAAAAGCAAAAATGTTTGAAGCTAAAGAATAATAATAATAACAAAGATCAAGAATATCCGAACTTGCTTCATATTCCCCTTTGGTTATTACTCCTGGAATTCAGTATGTATGTGAATACACACATATATACATGTGTGCATAGGTAGCTCTTCTACTAGAGCCCGGAGCTCGAAAAGGGAACAAAAACCCACGCACAATTGACGCGTTTTGAGTCAAGACTCAATCCAAGCGTACCACGTCCAATGATGCGCGTAATTGAAAAAGACAAACAAACACTCCAAGGCTTCAATGTGCGCGTTCACTATACATCAAACATATGGGGTATTACACAAGAGATTGCCCGATTTGATTTTTAATTTTTGGTCATGTTGTGAATTGGACAATTTTTCTCACTTACTTTTCGACAGAGGTGAGGATGCTGTTTAGAAGGAGTTGTATATTTTGTATTGGGATATACAGTTCAGATCAGGTTTTGAGAAGCAGGAGAATATCAGTAAAAACAGAGGGCTGGAATAATTCAGGGAAAAAGTGAATATTGGTACACCTATATACCTACTATCTGCTATATGTATTTTCCTTACTTTTCGGGAGATCAATTTTATAGGATAGTGTTTTTGAAAGTTTTTTTTTTGAATTCTAATAATTATGAAACTTATGTTGAGCTAATTTACTTTGATAACATAAATTATGAATTTCATGAAAATTTTTCTTTTTTGTAAATTATATTTGTTAAAAGTCTCAAGGCGAATAACTTAATGAAATGCCTATGTTGCTGGCAACCTTGCAAAAGGGGTTTACATTTCTTTCTAAAAATGTTGGCATCTGAAAGTGTAAAAATGCTGCATGTTCAGCCCCCAATTTGATCTACCGGTTACAATGTTGCAATCATCAGTTCTTTTTCAATATTGTGCGTTTTTTTTATATTTTTAATAATATAATTCAAAATTCCAGATGAGGTAATAATGTATGTCGACAGCTTACACTAGCAACAAGTCAACCGGGGGTGGTTGCGAACTGTCACATAAAAGAACATTCTGGTCTGGGCTGGTCACTACTGGCACGTCACTAGTGCCCGAAGACCCCCATAGTTCAATTTCCTCTTATGTATTCATAAGTATTTCTTCCTTGTGCGTAATGTCCCATATGTATGTATACACGTATATATTAGGCTGGGTCACGAAAGAAAATTGTTACGAACAATTTTCCCGAGCGAAAATGTCGTCCCTGAGTCTGAGTTTTTGCATTTTTTTACAAAAAGTACAGCATCATTTGCCTTTCCGTATTCATCATTTAGGCAACATCCAAATGGCATTGGTTCAATTCAATCTATAAGAAGTAATAAGATAAAAAGAAATATGCACATAAACTCAAGCACTTTTCGAAGGGGTATCTGTTCAAAAAAGTATGATGTTGTCTTTTCTTGAAATATGATGCATTTTTAGTAACTCACAGTATTTTAAAAACATACAGTATATAAAGAATCAATTTAATAAAACCTAAAAATCTGTGGAACAAAAAAAACGTTGGTCGTATAACAAATGCACATTATTGAAAAACACCTGATCATTGATTGGCAAAATTGTGAACCTAAATCAGATAGTGATTTCAAATTGCAACACTTTTAGTAAAGAATATAAGCCCCTTTTGCATGGTTGAACTTTTTTAGAAAGAAAAACTGTATTTTCAGTTTCAGGGCAAAGTGCAGAAACAAGTAGAATTTGTTGCCTGAAAAAACACCATTATACCAAATTGTAGCTTGTAAAAAATGTACAGTGGTGTTTTCAAAAGTATTTAGCTCACACACGGCTTAACCCAGGAACGATATAATTTGCTAATCATCATTAAATGATCCAAACTTTACTTTTTTAATTGTGTGGATCGCGACCCAATCTAGTATATATGCGGCAACATTTTGTTCATTTGTGTGTTGATTTGCTGCGACGGCGTCGTCGTCGTCGTATGCGTCAACCGTATCTGACAGATTAGCAAGCAGACTTTGTCGTGCCGCTGCATAGAAGGCGCATCTGCTGTGCCCGACGCATGCGTTAAATTGACGTTGGTTTATGTGTGTATCTTCTTGTTGTTGTAATTGTCGTGTTTGTTTGATTTTCATGAAATTCTCAATGATTATATGTCGACTGTGTGGAACAACTGTTAACGACTCTCAAAATGTTTAACATAAACTTTAGTTTACAATGCCCGGGTTTATTGTCGCATATGCACATTAGGCTGGGTCCAGGTTGTTAAAGTTTTTTCAATGATACCTTGCAAAATATTTCCTCCCTAGGCCATGTCATCTCTGAGTTAAATAAATGCAACGTAAAAAATGATGCGGGAAAAACATAATTGTTAGGAGTCTTTTCGGGAGCAATGGCTCGACGCAGGGACGAATTATTTTGCAAAACATCATTAATAGGGTGGCGAACACATTCAATATTCAGTTCGTGACCCAGCCTAATGTACATGCGTCTATAAACATGTGTGTGTGTGTGTGTGTGTGTGTGTGGGTGTATGCTAGAGTTTCGTTTATGTTTATGACATTTGCATATTTTTAGCATTTTCATGGTAACATAGCCATTTAGGTAATGTGGAGGTGTTCCATGGAATAGCAATTCTAAATGTTGTCTCTTCTCGTGGTGCATCGAAAGTGGCTGTGGTTTATCAAATTGAACACTTTTGGGTAGCTGAGATAAGCCAAGAAATCCATACTCTGAAGCGTTTTCCGTAATCAATACAAAAGACTTAAGACACATACTTACATGCAAACGCACAAAAACCATTTACAAATGGCAAAGGATAAACGGAAGCTCAAGCTGTTCCAACAACGTCAGCCAAACAAACTTTGTTGCGGTAGGATGGCGTTTGGAGTCATCTGCAAGTTTCTCAAACCCCTTCATCGTGATTAACCGAAACCTGATAATTATTATCAAATGAGTATTTGAGTACACATACATATACATATGTGCAATGGCCATACAAACATACATGTGCATACATATGTACAAGCCGCTGAGTGTACAATCTAGATGTCAGTTGTTCTTTTGAAATGTGTACTCAGCAAGAGGAACATCAAATTCCTCATAAGCAGCCAAACCACCACCTACGATGAAGAAACATCAACATGTTCCTGAAAGTAATCCGCTTAACAGATTTCGTGCATTCTCAAAATATCTTTGGAAATGAAACTAATGAAGACATTTTTGTTTTGAATTTCAAAACAAGATAAAAACTAATAAACACACTGATAATGATAAATATGTACTCGTAAATACATCGATCTCGAAGGAGCCAACAATAGGCTCTAGCCATATAAGACCAAAAGCAGGACTGCTTCGGAAATACTTCTTACTCATGTTTTCCTGCGGCCCCATTAGAGTTAACCAAGAGTTATAGTTATCGAATTCCCCATCAACTGACATCTATAAATGATGATTAGCACTAACGTCAGGTTAGCGGAGGTTAACATGAAAACGAGAGTAGAAATAAGTTTTGATGTGAATAACAATTGCTGCTTTTGCTGAAATAAATCGTAAGCAATTTCAGAGATTAAATTAAATTAAAACAAAGGCTGTTTTTAGAAGAGTTATCACCTATTTTGTTTTTAAATGTGGATATATTTTTTGGTTTAGGGATCTGGCTACACTATATCGATTTTAAGAAAATATGTAAAAAACAGATATTTATGAATGACAGCCATACATTTTTTAAAAACATTTAGAAAATATTAAAAAAAAACTGTATTTTAGCCCACCAAATTCAAACTACTGTAACGATAGAAAACATATTAGGGCTGTTTTTCTTAAACCGGGATAACAAGTAGCGATAACAAAAACGTTATTAAAAATTTAATTTTTTGCTCAAAATAAAAAATATTTTTTCACATTGTCGCCAACTACAATATAAATATATGTATCAAGAAAAAAATTGGACTTAGCCTCGATAACCATAACTTACACTGGATAATTATCCAGGCTAAGTCAAAAATTTTTAACAAAAAATAATTTTTTTCAAAATTTGTTTTCACATTGATATTTCTTTTGTCGACAATTTTAAAAAAGATTTTTTTTATTTTCAATGAAATTTTAATATTTTATTTAGATTTTTGTTATCGCAGCTTAGTTATCCAGTTTTATTATTGGGAAATTTTTAAAATAGGCTTGATCGGTTATTTCCTCTCAAGATTTATTCGAAATAACCCCAATAAGGATATTCATTTCCACAATTCATTTCCATCTGAAAAGTGAGCTTTTCAAAATTTATTTTATATAACTAAATTAGTTATAATATTTGGCACATTTTTGTTTATAACTCTTTATTGTACAACTCATATAGCTATAACTCTTTAAGCTAAATACCGTAGAATTTAAAAACGTAAAAAAATTGAAAACTTGCTGAAAACTTAAAGGACTTAAAATGCAAGCAACTTAATCGCTCGTAACTCTCCCAAATATAGAGCTTAGTGCGACGAGTCATATTTATGTGGTTTTTGTTATTTTGGTTGAACAACTTTTAACGTTGACAATCCGATTGAAAATTGTGTTTTATTATTTTGGCAGTACTCCGCACAGTCTCATAGAATATGAAGAGGGTCGTCCCTCTTCACAAAATCGAGCTATTGTTTCATATTTCCAGGAGTTAATTATACATTATACATTGTAAGCACATTTTGGCATTTCCTTTCATGTGAAGGTGTCTGTGCGGGTACTTTGATAATGCAAACATTCGATGCGCTCTAATTCCCATGGAAAGATCAAAGTGACGAAAGTCAAGCCGCCTCCGAGACCTTTACCTGTTACCTGCTCCTGATAGAGTTGTATTCAATCTGTTGAATCTGTTTGCATGTGTATATGCGTGCGGTGTGTACCTAAGCGAAGTAGATTAGATTTTGCAGCAGTTGACACACCTGTCACCTGGCGTTTAATATGCACAGTTGAGAGATCAGTCCATGCTTCACGACTTAACTGTGAATAATGAATTAGGCCACATAGAACATATCAGTTTGCATAATTTTGATACGATTTCTCTCGGTGTTATATTTTTCGAAGCGGCAACGCATCGACAACTTGAAATTGTGCGTAAAGGCCATACCACTCCCGTCTGCCCGCCTACCCGCCTGCCAGAAAGTAACAGTCGCATTCCTCTAATAGAATTATTGTTTTCTAACAATCAAGCAAAGCTATTAAAAAACTTGGGTGGCCGGCCAATAGATAATTGTGGTTTCAGTTATTTAATTAATGTACCCATAATCATAAACCACCAGCCGTCAACTCCGCCGCACACAAAAGCTTATGGAACCCCATTACGATTAAACGAAAGCAGCTTAAATTACCACATCGTACCACACGTATGCACGGGAGTACATACACTGGTACACTCAAGAAAAAAGGTGTGTCCTTTGTATCACTCGTTCGATCGTTCATAATGCCGTAATGCGGTAGTTCAAGCAAGACCGCCGACAACAACAAAAAAGCCAGTTGCAGCAACTGTGAAAAGGACGAAAATAATTAACAGAATAAAGACGAAACTACTGATGGGCATGGGTATATGTACATATGTATATAGACAAGGCAAATTAACGACGAACGCCGAATGCGTAGGATGGCGTTCGCACGTGAATGAAGGGAAAGTGGTCAATATACACATTCAAAAGGCGATACATATATGCATACGTTTTGGGGGGAGGGGGCGTGCAGTCTAGGCACTATATTGCAACTGCTAACTGCTGCGGCGTCTACGGTCTAACGCCGGTCGAACGGGCCAATCAACTGACAAAGCACTTTAAGCATACGGGTAAGCTCGGTGGTCGGTCTTCGGTCATCGCGCTTTGTTGTTGCTGTTAGTTTTGTTTTTGTTTTGTTTTGATGGAGAGAAGACCAAAGACTAAACCACAAACCACCACACAGCATAAACAACAACAATGCCAAGACGAATAGTGGACCACCCAAGTGAGACCACACACATACACAACGCGACGCCGCACATGTGAAGCATTTATGCATGCGCTTGCTTGTATGTATGTGCTTGGAAGTAGTGATGCCATCTCCGGGACCCCGAATGTTGGGATTTCAGAATTTCCTCTCTGGACTATGCCTATGCATGTAGCATTTAAAATTATTAAACATTTTGCATTACTCGCTACCTATATGCATTCCAACTTAGAAGGGAACTATTGTGAAATGTAGTTAACTTGTGATACAGGAAAATGTAAAACCTCGGTGGTAGCATATTCTGCAACGCTTGCATAATATTGTTTTAAGTAACTTAGCCGCATTCACAATCGTGGCATACCTGGCGGGATTGGATCTAGAATCTATATTTGCGGATTCAGAAATGTCACAACTTTTGATTTATATATATGTACATACCTATGGTACTTTTGTTTATCTTTATTCATTTCTGCATATTAATAAAAATAATCATTTTCATTTAATGCTGCCATTGTCAAAGAAAATAACGAATGTCGGCATCACTACTCGATTGGCATCACTACTTGGGTGCCCGGAACACACTAAAAGCTGACAGTTTCGTAGTTTGTAATAAAGAAAACGAATGCTCTGCTTCGACGACCGACCGTCCGTTGCGTTGCCGATGACGTTGAACGATGATGACGATGGAGGCCTTAAGCACAACAGGCCACAATACAATAGTCACGCTAATGGACAAATTTAGTGATTCGGCTACCTCAGCTCACACATAAACATATGCATGTACCTACCTACATTCAGTCCTACATATGTTGTGTCTGTATTAGAGTAATCAAATCCGTGATCGGTTAATCAGTTTTTCGCCTCAGCGACGTCACCGGTTTTCTGAAAATAGCCATTTTCGCTTAACCGGCTATTTCATGTAATTCGGGTTGCCCGATTAACCGATTGGAATACTTAACCTTTCAAATACACACATGTGCCAATTAGGGCCATCTGAATTTTAAATTTTAAAAACAGACTTGTCAATAAAAATAAGAAAAAAATTAAAGAATATTTGTTTAGTAATGATATATACTTATTATTTTCTTTTTGTTTTTAATATTTAGTATGCAACTAATTTACAATACCCTATTTCCCAGATCACATATACAGGGTGGCTACTGATTAATAATTAAGAAACTCAAATAACTATTTTTTTAACTCATATAAATTATTTTATCTTTGTTTATTTGAACATCTTTTAATGGTTTTTAAAAATAATATAATTTGATTGTGGCGTATGTGCGATTTTCATCATTCATAACTGCTTGGAGAATGGCAGCCGGAATCAGCTCAATAATTTTTGAATGCATTGCTTTAAATAATGCAAATTTGTTGGGTTTGGTTTGTAACCGCACAAGAAACAATCAGGAGCAGTGAGGTCATGAGATTTTGGGGGCAACGAAATGTAGAGTTTTTTTAAGTTTTATTGTTATTAACGTTTTTGTTACCACAGCTTAAAGAAACCCCTAATATTTTTTTTCAATTGTTTTTTATTCCACTTATTACACCGAGGACGGGATTTTTAGTCTGTTTAAAACGAGACCCTAATTTTCAAACACAAACAAAAACGACGAAAACAAAAACCCGGGTTTTTGATTACTCTAGTCTGTATGTCTCTCTGTTTGTATGCATGCTTCACTGTCCTCTTGCATACGAACAAAAACAAAACGGACACTAACTAAAGTGGCCAAGAGTGTATTACCAGTGGCAAGTAGTAATTATTACATTAAGTGCGGCTTGGCATGTGGAACGATTCGCATAACATAAAAACAGTCGCTGCAGCCTACACCGACGTCTAAGAGTGCATACTTGCACATTAGGCTAGAACTTGTTCTTCAAATTTGGCTTGGCTTGGCGTGGTATTGTTTCGCAGGCTAAAAGTGATTTGGCGATGAATTAAAGAAAATTTGAAACTCTAAACCAAAATGTTGTAAGATGCCGCGTAGAAATTCCGTAATGTGTAGACCAAGTAAGTTTTGTATGGGAGTTCAAACTAACTAAATGAAATGTGTATGCAGCATGAGATTATATCTGGAAAATTGATTTTCTTAATGAACCCAACGTCCCAACCTACAAACGGTTCAAACGATATACACAAATATGATATTGATCATTATGAATGGTTTGCAAAGCTTCCAATTATACGCCTTCGTTTGGAATGATTTTTACTTTCCATTTCAATAGGACTCTCCATCAATTTTATGCATTTTTATAATAATGACCAGTAAATTTTATTGATTCTATATCCGAATGCGCCCAACCTCAATCTCAAATCATATAGACTTCACGTCAATGTACTAACAGAAACAATAATAACAATAATAATAATTAATAGTTAAAAAATGCACAGATGTCAGCTATTTTGAGCAGTATATATTTCAAAATGTGCTCCAACTATCAGGGATTGATATATTAGCTGCAAGAAAACATAGGTTTATGATTAATAATATGATAATTCGATTTATTTATAAAAATCAATTACACCATGATGATCATAGTTTAATTCCAGAATGTTTGTTTGAGTTCGAAATGTGTTTTCTACATACAACGTAACGTAGCGCCAGCCTAATGTACATCGCACATCTACGTCATGCCTCTGTGTTGTAGCGCATGCGATGGTCGGTGGTCAAGAGTTTTTGGACAAACAGCTCGAGGATAGTTTCCAGTTGGCCAACACAAGAGATGACGTCTTAGATTACAAAAACATAGGCGACGACGGTGATATTGACATATTACTCCTTGTCGCCGGCCGTGTTCTACCAGGAAGCAGGGGGAATTTGACAGACAAGTCCGTTCCTCAGAAGTTTCAATAAATACATATACAAGCCCCAAACATCTAAACAATTCTCGGGGGAATGCATACACATACAGGGTGTTCCATCTAGGGGATGCTTTGAATCCGAACCGAATTGAATCGCAGTAAGTCAGAACAGCTTTAGAAAATAATTAAGGTTTTCACTCTCGGTAGCAAATGGGGGTTGTAGATCTTGCAAAGCTTGCAGATCTAGCAAAGTTTGCTACACCACAACAACAAAATACAAAGAAACGTCATTTGCTATGGTTTGTGTCATTTGCAAGACTAAAACCCATAGCATGTCTACCCTTGTAGCTCTTGCAAATTCTGCAAGTGTAGAACAGTTGTTTGTTCTGTGTAGCTAATGCTACCAAGAGTGTATACCCTAAATGCAAACTTATTTCCATAATCAATGCTGCGTAGCCTAGACAGTGCGTTTATTGAAAATAAGTTTTGGCCGAAATGCGGACGGACGCGGACTCATGTGTGTCTACCGTGTATGAAAAACTTCATTTAATTAGAAAATGCAGTCTTACGGGTTCTTCTATAATTTTCGATTCGTCTAAGATCCCACGAATTATTTTTTTTGTAGTTGAAAGCAAACAATAAAATCGCGCCCCAGTTATCGAAAATGTTACTTTACTGTTCTGCCAGTTTTTAAGCTTTCTTTGAAAGTCAGTTTTTTTTCAATATTTATTGTTTCGATAACTCGAAAATTATCGAAACATTTTAAACGATTTTTCGCTTTTTCATTCAAATGAGTTGTAAATAATAAACGAAACAAATACATTTCAATATTGGTAACTAAGATAAATCAAATAATTTTATATTTTCCTTTATTATAACTCGATAAATAAAGTAAATCGCAATAACATGTCCAAAAATATAGTCCGATCTTAGGGCCTCGGATATCATACACTTGTTCACTAAATATTCGGTCAGCCCGAACGTAACGCCCTTTTTACATGTACCGACTTGTTGGTGGTCTGGTAAATGATATAAACAACGACAGCATAAACCGCAGAAAAACAACTTAAATCTATAAATTAAGACATTATACTGCAGCAGGCCCATTGCATTCAGATAACAGGGACAAAACAAAAACAACGACACAACAGCAACAGCAACAACAACGGCAACAACACACTAAGGTACTGATACACGGTCTTTATACGTCCCCATACATGAGTATATGTATATGTATTCATGTACGTATATTTGTGTGGTGTGTATAGCAGTCGCTGGCACAACATACACATAACATCGGATTGAAGTGCAAGCTTGGCTCAAATATCTCAACAACGACGACACACATACACTATAGCGGCAACCGGCAATCCCGCACCAACAGTTATGGATCGTGGTTTAGCGGTTTAGCTTTGTTGGTGGTCTAAAGTGATGCCAGATTTTCAGAAATCGTAAAGCCTTGCAACATTTCATTCCGCGCTGTGAAATAATTACCAAATAATTTGTATCGTTCTACAATCACATCCTCGGATCTAGCGGTAATGCTGTGAAATGTGGATGAAAGGTCGAACTTAACACAAGTTTTTCACTTACATTTCGAAGAAATTTGCTTTTTTCCCGACAGCTTTTGGGTGGGTATTAGTTAAACGACTGGAACATACATACATATGTATGTACATATGTATTTTCATTGATTTTACACATGTTGTCGGTCAGTGATTTAAATTTAACTTAAAGATAAATAACCACCCAAAAACTGGACATTAATCTTCATTTAGCAAATTGAAAATACGCTAAGCTTTTTTATACGTACCCGTGTATGTACGAATGCATGTACATAAATTATACTCGCAACTTGTGTGGCATGCATTAGCACAGTCAGACAAACAAACGGATAATTTAATTCAGGAAATCCTCGTACATATGTATATTTTTTGCTCTCAAATCCCAGCAAACATTTTCCATCGGTGAAGATTCTTTCGCCTGCAAAGATTGTGACAAATGTCGGCGAGTCATCCACTCGGATCGCTATTAAAAAACAGGTGAGCTTCGACAGTGATTCACCAGGAAGTTCGAGAAGAATTCGCCAGAGAATCGTGCAAATACTCACAAAATTAAGTACTAGGTCCGAATTAGCTTATAAAACGTTTGCAGGGTTATTTGCAATATACAAACTACATATGCATAAATATGCATGCACAACCAAAATAATGTTGCCAGATGCAGACCGAAAAAAGTGCTAGGCCGCACCGCGAAACATTTATTTTTGTCTCATAGTGGATTTGATACATCAGTGTGTCAAGTAGTGTTTAAAACTCGTTTTTTCCAATGTGATTCTGAAAAGCCCGGTTTTCATTTTCAAAAAATGTCGGAACGGGTATTTTGTGTTCTAATTAAAAATGGTAAAAAATATTACAGGGCACGTCCATGCCAAATAAACGACAAAAATTGTATATTTGAATCTCGAGGTGTATCGTAGTATTTTATATTGCAAAAAATTATTCTCAAAAAGCGATAAAATAATTATTGAAAAAATCCTAAATAAAAAGCTGGAAATCCACAGAAAGTGCTAACAGGCAATCCTGAAGCGAGACAACAGAACGACAATGGCAACAGTTAACAGTGAACTCATACATACATACATACTGGCATTCATACATACACACTTACTTACTATTTTGCCGCACAAAACGGCAACAACAATGTTAACAAATTTGCCAAGTTACGGCATTGGACACAAGAGCGCGGCAATACCACACAGACTGATGCGCCGCGCCGCCAATTCACAACAAACATCCGAACAAACAACTTGGTTAATTTGGTATAACCAATTATGCTTTAAAAGCTTCTCCATCGAAAAATAAATCCAAAAACAATGAACGAACCACAAATAACAACAACCAACGGACAGTGGTTCCAGTTGACGTTGTGGCAATACAACTTGGTAGAGTTTCTTAGTATCTTGGTAGAGAGAACTGTTGGACAAACGAACGCAGAAATCAATCCAAAATCAAATTATTTGTGCATCCAATTATTAGAAGGTTATTAATATGGCCTAGTTTGATTGGGTTGCTTGCCACATCTCAGAGATCATCTCATAGCTAGATTTGACTTTACTGTCGAAGATCATCTCACTGAGGACACATGATCTCCTACATAAGTGAGAAATTTTATTGGATTTTTATGAAATTGATTCTGGAAAACCAACAGCTAAGCGAGTAACGTGTAACTCTCTTTTTGAGCGAGTAAATGCATACATACAGATACTAAAGAAGAAGATGTGTCATGGCGAATATTAAAAAACAGAGCTTTATTTTGCGACGAATGGGGGGGAGAAATGCCAAACATAATTGCCGTTCTCTTGATTTAAATACTATTGTGACAAGATTTCAAAGACGTGTAATTTTACAAAATTCAATTAAAAATCCCTTCCCTTTCTTTTGACCAACTGAAGTTCTGTTCTGGAGTTGGAACTCGCTCTAATTTTTCAAAGATCAGAAAGAACATCTTGTACAAATTAACAGTCATTGGTTGTGGTAGAGTATCTTAGATGATAGAACTATCTCGGCTATGATTCGCAAAAATGACCTTCGAATGAATTCACGTAAAACCAGGGAAAATCAAAGCCTAGAGGGATTTCCTTCAAAAAATCTACTGTTTAACGCGCTGTATGTCTACTGTCAATACACCATTCAATTGGGTCTAGAAACAGTATACAATCATGGCTTTATAGTGATCGCCGTTGACGGTTACATTCTCGCCGTTCATTTTTATGTCATTCCATCAAATATTTTGTTGTGACAGTTCTCTTATAGGATATTCTATATATATGTATATTAAATTAAAATTCACGTTGTAGGCAGAACTAACTGGCTAACGAAACCACTGTCCGATTATGACGATCTTTTCGTTTTATTTTGTTTTTGTATAAGTAAAGTTTCCACAAGAGAGACCAGACCACCCACTTAGTTGATACTGAAAACTTGGCAGCTTGCGTTCATATAGAATTGACTAAACAAACCGTCATCATCGTACTCAGCGCCGCCGTCATCGTTGTTGTCTTTTTACACTTCAAGAGGAAATTTATTAGATTAAGGTTTATTGGTCAAATCACACGTACATATGCTCATGTATGTATGTACATAGCATAACAGATGATGGCCATCAGCAATACACTGGACACTCAGATACTGTTGCTAACTATTCAAGAGATTCGCGCAGTGATTGACAAAAATTTACGAATCTCGTAAAAAATATTTTATGAAATCAATAAAATGTAATGCAGCCATCACCGGACAGACACGATCCTTTTTCTGGTTTTGGCGTCCCTTCCTTCTTTCGTAAATTTGCATATTTTTTGATTACAACGGGTGAGTGAGTGCATATCCACACATAAATACATACACATGTATGTATAGTTGCAAACAAACGGATGGTTGATTTAGTTTGTGGATTCCAGTCATGTATGAAATGAATTGGTTGTAAGTGTGGAAATGGTTTTGCCGATCTACAGCTGTTGATGAATGGTTTGGAGTATTTTAGAACAACGGTCTTAAGTATTTAAACTGGCTAAGTCGAGTCGCTCCAGAGTCTATTCCAACAGTCAATTACATATTTATCATCTCTGACATGTACATACACCACTAGCTACCAGAATGATTGAATAATGTTAACATAATTCCTTATAATGACTTCATTTGCAATAACATAAAGTGGAGAGAGTAACACCCGCTCAACATACATCAACATATCAAAGAGCGATAAACAGTGAATGGGACAAATAGCTGTTCAGTAAAATGCGGTCAATTCACTTCGAACACATTAGAAAGAGATGGCAAAGCAAAATGGCCGCATAACCAGCGATGGCAGCAGTGTTACCGTTGTGTCACTAAACTGCCAACTTTGTCACTTTTTCTCCAGCCGAGATACATTTATGCCACTTTTTTTTATTGTATTACTAAATGTGCTATTTTTTTGAGTTTTGTGCCACTTTTATGTTATTTTGTGATAGCTCTGATGTGACACCTCGAAAAAATTGCCATGTGCAGCGATTTTAATTAGACTCTTTAAGTGATTACAGTGAAATGTTGCTATAGCAGAGTGAGTCGCCTGATTCCAGATTCGTCTATATACTTAATTGGTATAAATGACTTATTGTACGTATAGGAAGTAGCAAATATTTACATCTATTTGCACAGTTCTTAGGAAACGTAAGAAAATGCAGCAACAAATTATCATTTCAGACATTTCCACCGAAAATTTGTATTAATTTGCTATCTATGTTTTTACTTTGACTCATATCCGAGCTTGTGCAGAACGCATTTTCCCCGAAACTAACAATAATGAAACACAACTTAACGAACTGGTTGAAAGTAGAAACTAAGCATCCCAGTATTGATCAAAAGTATAGAAAATAAATTACTAAAAACAAATACATATATTTATATAAGTATAAGCAAATGAATTGTTTGGGTTCACTTTATACATATTATTGAAATAAAATCCTAATGTAATGTGCCACTTTTCCAAAAAAAGTGCTACTTTTTATGTGATACTTTTTGAAATTACTCAGCGGTAACAATGGATGGCAGTTAACAGTGGTCGGGAGAAAACCGATACCAAAGAGAGAGAGAGAGAGAGTGTGATGGGAAAATAGAACAATGCATTGTATCCATGAGATACACAACACACACCAAACTCTCAGCGCCAGCACGCACTAATGAAGTTGTTGAAGTCGTATTTTCGATATGTCCGAAAACACCGCGCGCACACCGAACTGCATCAGATTGAAAACGATCTTCGGGCGAGTAGCACGTTTCGTCGGGTGTTTGTGTTTTTTAACAATTTTACTTTACAGAATATTGAAATAGTGAACGCCACAAAAGGGAAAGAAAAGAAAAATTAATGCATACTAAAGTGGTTTTTATAAAAATATTGTTTATTTGTTTTTGGAAATGATTTCTAAAAGAAAAAGTGTTTATGATACCTTATGTGATGATATGAAATGCATTTTTATTAATTTATAAGAAGAACAATTTGTTGTTTTTTTTAAGAATTCGAAGAAGAAAACGAAAACGAAAAGAATAAAAAGAGCCAAAGCAAAATTGTGGAATACTCTTAACACATTAAAATACAAAGAGTACTGTGCGACAGTTATAGAGTGTGAGAAGTCGAGAGAGTGAGGAGATTGATTACCACAAATTTTAATTTTGATGGGAAAATAAAACGAGAACGTGACTAAACCATCAGTTGAAACTAAAACAAATAACAAGCCAGAAATCTGGAACTCAAACAAACAAATGGTTCGCAACCCAGTGAATTTATCAAAAATATACAATAAATACGGTTGGAATACGAATACGCTCAATACAAGCAAATAAACACCCAATTTGGTAAATAAATACGGCACACAAATGTTTTGCGCTTAAAAACTTGGCATCACTGTTTGGAGGAAAGGAAAAAATAAATCGCGTTTACTTGGAAATATGGTTGTGCCCACAATGGATAGTCTGCCCCGTGTCCCCGATACTCACGGCGACGTGGTCGACGAAAAGTTATTCTCCGATCTGTACATTCGAACTACATGGGTGGATGCCCAGATAGCACTGGATCAAATCGATAAGGTACGTCCACGTCCTGTTGGATTATTTCCATTAAAGACTAATCAAACAAGCATTCAATTCGTATGCTCCTAGTGTGTGTGTTTGCCTTCTGCATCTCAGTACTCCAACTATAACATTAGAGAGACCAGGGAAAAATAAAATGTTACCCCACAGAAATTTTTAAAATATATCGGCTCTGGCAACATCTGCTGGTGAGCTGAACCATTTACATACTACCTCTACATGTGGAGCTAGTTTTCCCTCAATATTGAATTCCAAATACGGCGAAAAACCCAGACTCAAAAAGGATTTTGTAAAAACTACACCGAAATGTAACACAAAATGATTTTTTTCAAAATCGCCCATAGTTACTTCCAATACTTGGTTCAAGGTAGTAATTCCATAAATGAAATGAAAATGACATAACAAATTAAATGTCCATATTTGGAGGTATACAGTTCATATCATTGGCAGATGTTACTAGACTTTTACATAACTGCTCATCCAGACGAATTAATTATCTACTATATATTTTGGGAGAACATTTACAGTTTACTTGATACTCGTACATAGATATGAAATTTCACACCATCAAAATAATTCATATGTTATCTTTTACTAGACTTTTACATAACTGCCCATCCAGACGAATTAATTATCTACTATATATTTTGGGAGAACATTTACAGTTTACTTGATACTCGTACATAGATATGAAATTTCACACCATCAAAATAATTCATATGTTATCTTTTCCATCACAATCCCTTTATGGTACCAAAAAAGATAATAAAATTTACTTTTACAAGAATTCCGATTAATAAATTATGACGAGTTATTATTCACATTTTTATAGGATTGGATGAATCCATAAATATCAATAGTAGATTGGGCCTACATGTATTCATTCGAACAAATCGAATCGAATCTTTTCTATATGTTATAAATGTATATGGTCCCTTCTCTGTTTTATCAAAAACTCTTCGAAAAAAAAAACAATTTTTAGTGGATATTCCTAAAGCAAAACATGAATTCATGTTAGCTGCGGACAGTCGTCAAAAATGTACGGTTTAATACTCGTACATCTAACGGGTGTTGTTTGTCGTATTCAAAGTTTCCGCATAAACAAATAGACTTCACGTATTACTCTTCACTCCGAATGCGGAAATTTTGTGATTGAGCCAATAATGAGTCTCATTACAGGAATAGGTCTTTTTTCCAGCGGGGTAATTAAGCTGTGATAACAAAAACGTAAATAAAAAGTTAACTTTTCACTCTATGGAAAAACAATAATTGTGTGTACCAAAAACTAATTATTTTTTATTAATAATATTGCTGCCGATATCTTCTTATTATTTCCAGCATTCAAAATTGAAGTAGAGATTCTTATTAATAATATTCTTATTAATTAATATTGTTATAGAATAAATTATTATTTTTTTTTTGACTTAGCACGGATACAGTATAAGTGGAATTTATGGCTACCTAGGCTATGTCCAAAAATGTCATCATAAACTTATTTTTTTGCAAATTTGTTTGAATGCAAGAATCTGCAGATATTGTATTAGGCTTTTTGATTTGAGTAAAAAGTTATCGCAGCTTTTTATCCCGCCCTAATATCGTGGCAAAACAGGACATTCTCGAACTGAACCATGAAATAAATTTGCGTTGGAGGAGCTGTTCTATCGCTAATATATATATGCATGATTAAATGAGCAGTGCCAGATCCATAAACAGGCTACCGATGTACACAAAAATAAAAAGATATTAAAATCTAAGCTAACAGTCGTGATGTATGTAGATACATACATATATATATACTCGTATGAATGTACAAATCCAAAAGCACCACACCTTTAAGTCAATGCAATCTTGCAAGTATTTACAAGTGCATACATTCTTGTATATATATATGTACATATTTGGATGTATTATGTTTGAACTGCTACGGACTGCTTACCAATTCAAAATATCGATCAATTGATCGCTTGCCAAAAATCCGCCAAACGAAAACGGCCTAGGCTGCTGCTTTACGAGTGTGGTTAAGGAAAACATGTTGTTATCAACGATAAAAATGTTTGAGAGGCATGTTTTTACACTTAAAAAAACTCATTATTTTGTAGATCACGCCATCCATATATAAAATATTGTTCAAGAGAGATTAAATTTTATACTTTCAAATAACGGCATATTCGTAAGATTAATACTAATGGCATTGTTCGACAAAACATTGTTTGACCTGGTTGACAAAAACAAAAGCTTTGAAAAGCCATAGACGCTATATATGAACATACTTTCAAATTTAAGTGTAATTATGTGTAAATGTTTTTTGTTATTTCTGTTTTTGATTAAGTATTTATGAACATGCAATAGATCCCCAGAATGTGACCGACGGAGTTAGACGAAATATCGAAATGTCTTTTAATTACAGTGATATATTTGTTTTATTTATAATTAAAACGATCATAAAAATGCCGTTGGTATGTGTGAATTTTCGAATCATTGAATTTGGAAGCGACAAAGATATCCATAATATCGTTATAGGTGTTGACTTTCTTGGGCAAGCTAATGCTTCTTTAGTCTTGCCAATGTGAAAGGCTATTTACGAATGGAAAATGTTCATATCAGTTTACAACGATTATAAATATGACACAGAATTAAATCAGTCATGACAATGATTTCTAATTTTTAGAAGATTTTTTTTCCGAATGTATACCATCCATCGCCCGCCTCAATATTCACTATAAAAAACTACGCTTTTCCACCGATCCACCGACTACGATCGTGGTCTCTTGTCGTAGTAGTTTTTTTTCTGCTGGTGCATCGCTACATGAAACAACACACACAAAAGACACGATAGAAAGGAAAAACACTAACAAACCAAAAACAAGTAAAATCGGCACTTTGTCCGGCCTGATCGAATCGTGCATATCCAGTATGTTGGAGCATGTGCAATTGGTGGTTTGATTCTGAACGGGAGTAAAGGACATTTTGTTTTTGAATTCGTATTTCTCTTCTATTTGTGACTCAATTTTATTAGCTACGTGACCGTTCTCGCGGGAGCGTGAATTTTGAAAATAACCCAGTATGCATAAAGTCAAAATTTTCAGTGTTTTCCAAAATTAAATTTGATGAGACCCTTATTCACTCGGACCATTAAACATCCTGAGTTACATCTCGACAATCGTATTTTTGAAGTTTGTGTTAAAATTATTTTCTGTGAGGAAAGATTTTTCTTTTTTCGCCATGAAATTAGTCCACAATAACGCTTTTCCAATATCTTGGATCGTACTCTGGAATTACCTTAGATGTTATTATATTATCGTATGAGCTACCCATCCGGCGCATAGTTAAAGGAGTCTCAAACCTCAGAGCAAACTTAATATACGAGCCATAATATATGGGGGTATAGCAACAACAGCAAAAACAATAACAACAAAAGACAGACGTAAACGTAAATCTAAAATAATGAAGACATTAAAAACGCTAAAACGAGCGAACACACACAGGCATTCGACGGCGGTGGTACGACAGATAGACAGACAGCCGACCACAGAGAGTGAGAGATTGTAGTATCGTTGGAATTGGCCACAAACAAACCCATTCAAAGCATTTCAACAATAACAGCCATTAAGACACAGTATAAACAACAATACCAGCATCATCATCGTCATCATTATCATCTTCAATCCAGCCCTAAAGCACAACTTCATTACTGGGGATTGATAAAACAACAACAGCAACAGCAACAACAGAAAGCAGAAAAGTAAACCTTGGATAGTGTGTGTATGGATGTGTGTATCTGGATTTGTGTACAGACAGTACTCGGTAACAAGAAGGGAGACCGAAAGCAAAATGAATGATCATCGTTGGTGTTATCGCTGTGTGGTATTCTCTAGCATTTGGTAGAAATGCAACCCAACAAACCTGGCGGAAGCACTTCATCGTTTATGTATTAGGCTACATCAACTTATTCTGAATTTGTTTCAGGCTTCGTAAGTGCCTAACATTATCAGCCCAAGAACTGGCGACCGGAAGAAAATCATTTAAGTTTCTTTTTAAAGTAACCCCAGTCCCACTCCCTTAGACTCACTCAAGCACAGGCAGACTGCGAGTAAACACATTGTGTACGAGGGTAGAAAGGAATGTAATTGTATTCATCATCAGAAATTTCTGTGAAAATGCAAAAATCCAAATATCATCCATATATAAATAAGTGTTGGTTGGTTGGTATTTCTTTTTCAGACCTTAATATACATAGAATAATAAAATATAGAAATACATAGGCATTTGGTAGACAATTCTAAAATACACTTTCCAAAGTAAAAATAGTCTCATAATATATGATATAGACTTTGTAATTAATAAGCGGCGAGTGTTCTAATGAATACTCTCGTTTGCAAAGGATATCCTATCAACTGGAAGAATAACATAATATCCAATACAAATTGCAATATTGGATTAAAATAACAACTGCACGAATCAATGTTTTAATTAATCAATTAAATTATTTAATAATTTTTTATTGAAACTCGTTAAAACATGTTGTTGTTTTTTGTTGTCTTGTACTTTCCTTCATTTTTGGACGTGCTAGTGTAAAGTTTGCATTGACCCGCTGGACCCATACATTAAGTTCCTGATTATTCACTGTCAGATGGCTATCTGCCCCTGTGTCCTACACAAACATACATGCATATGTACACATTCAGTTGTTATGAAACTTATTACTCAATGTACATACATACACCCATTGCTGACATAGCGGTTTAAGTGCGCGCAGAAAAAAAAAACAAATTTAATGGAAATCCGAAATCCTCTCTCTCAGAAATTAAAGTGTGTGGGGGAGGGAATCCCTTTGCATTGCAACCATAGCTGAGCTGGATATCATGTATTCGCGAGTAATATTGTTTTTGGCAGTGGAAGCGGGAAGCGGTGATTAGTTGTATACACGATCAGATCTGTAGCTGAGTACCATATACATACATACATACTCACTCGTATGTAAACTATGTACAGACAAACATATACAATGAACATCCATACATACATATATATGCATGTGTGCGATGTTTTAGTTTATGTTGAGGCCTCCGTTTTCTGCGCTAAAAGAACTGTTTACAATAACGTCAAACGCCAGCTGACTCTGACTGCCGAGTGCCGAGTGCTCGGCTGTGTGTGGCGACAGTGACCACCCATGGAGAGTTGACAGCACAAAAAAGGAGATACTTTTGCTTGTATTTTATTTGCTCGTCGTGTGTACACCTCCGCTCCGCCACAGCTCTCTTTTGTCTTTGGGGACTATGTACACGGAATACGGAAAACAAACATCCAACAGCCACAACAGAAAACCAGCGATTCGCGGGTTTTTAGATGATTTTTTTACATGTCCAACATATTTCTTCGTTGAGTTTTACTTGTCTGTCTGCGTTTTTATTGCTGTTGGTTGGTTGTTATTATTGTTGTTTCTGTTTCTGTTGCATCTTTGTAAATGACGTCTGCTCGTTGATCGCGTCAATGGCAGTCAATATACAAGCATAGAGATTTTACAGACCGAGAGTGGAAATGGCTCCCTTGGCATGTAAAATTTGGAGCAACATTAGTATAACAGCGATGTTAACTGAACTATGTATTTGGATGTCAAAACAAATAAACACAACTTATTTGGCAATGCTGATGGTAGTAAATCACAGATCACAACAATCTTCAATTCTAGAATCTTTCCATTTTATCTAACAGATCCTGTAAAGCGGCGACATTCGTTTGTATACATGAACAACATATGTATGTATACAAGATATCCACCAAATTTATAATATACTATAGACTCACGAAGATAACTTGACTTTCACGTGAAACTAAACGTCTCGTGAACAACCTGCAATACCATTGGAATTATATGAAAGAATCATATGTGATGTGATTTTTGGATACCAAAAGATATAGTCCGTCCATCGTACAATACAATTTGTTTACAACCGCCCTTTTTTAAGAAATACATAAAGGGTATCTCTAGGCATTTGAAACAAAAAACTGATTTTCTAGTAAATATTTTTTAAATAAAATAAAGAGATTACCTACTTTCAAAACTTTAAATTGCCTTTAATAGGATGATAACAGTTTATGTTATTGGTGTTTGTCCGGGCCTGTCGATAATAAACCTCTACACCACTACGAAATTTGTTTTTATTTTTTGTTAGTAATTTATAATTCCAAGGAAGCGAAATGTTCCATGTGTACACGAGTATACAAATGGGTTAGTAATTGTTTACGAAATGGAAGCAAAAGGTTCCAAAATCTACTCTAAATGAAAAATTAAAAGAATTCAAAATGGAAATATTGACAGAAAAAATCTTCAAAAGTTATTTATCAGTCCATATGGACGTCAATTTAAGAATGCCATTTTCACTCAACCCCATGTTTGTTCAAGTGAACTTCTTCTATAGTATTATCTAAAAAAGAATTTGATTGTCATACAAAAGTAATGGTAAGTCGACCGGACAATTCCAGTAACCCTTGTTGGTTTACGTGGCCGCTCACTTTCACGGGAGCGTCAAGTAGGGCCTTAAGGCGCCGTTTTGTAGTAGTGATCTCTAAATATTTCTGTTCTATTATTTAAATATGTATGTATGTAATATGAACACATCAATCGAGATTGTCGTTGATATTCATGTCTTTTTTAATGTAATTTGATGATGTATCTTCGTCGCAGGCGGTGTTGGGACAACGACGATGTCTGTACATTTGAAATACGAAATACACAGATCAAAGGCAGCGTCGCGCACACACCCTCCCCAATGGATTACCGCAAATTGTATACATACATACATACATACATAGTCCATACATACCCCATACTCTTTCGAGAATGAGGGAGAGAGGGCGTGACCGAAACCTACCTACGCTTCCTAGAATTGTGCGAAACAGAAGAAGCCAAGAAACACGTCTATAAATATTTCCTGTTTCCGTTGGAAATTCAAATAAGCCGACTTCTATACAAGGCACAAATCTATCCATCTGTATCTTTATCTCTCTCTCTCTCTCTCGCTCACTACTACCACACTGCTCTTAAAAACTATGTCATTAATAATAATAAAGTTATCACCGTCCCAAAGATACTAAAGAATCGGAGAGAAAAAAGAAATTATTAAGACATTAAAAAGACCACACTGTGAGTTGTGTCTTTATTTCGTTATTCTTTCTCAAAAAAAAAAACAAAATTGCCAGCAGCCGATGATGGAAATACCTGAAAGAACTCGAAAAACACAGACACACAATACCGGAAAGGCACAACAAATACTCGTCGTCGTGCACTCACTCTTATTCGGCGAAAACAACACACAAGAATTCAAAAGCATGTGGCACTCCAGTCATCTCACAGAGTGTACGAAGAGCTCAGTCGGCAGAGCTCAGATCACTTATGGAGATGCCGAGCTTACCTGTTCATATATATGTACACAGTACGCGGACGGACTGTCGACCCAACCTTACCTTACCTGTGTTCCTTTTTTATGTTCAAAGTAAGACATTTATACCGGACAACGAACGGGCGGATGGGCAAGCTGGAAGACCGACCGGCATGGTTTTATGTGTTCTGCTCAGTTTTGAAATGAAGAAATTAAATTGTATCAGCAACAACAACACGTCGGTATATTCATGATCATCTCAAACAAGAGTTGTGTGTCAGAAACATTGCCAACAACAGCAGCAGCAACAACAACAAAAGCTATATTCACAATTGAAGCGTTGCGGCGCTGGCGAATAACTCCACATGCGCTCTACAGTGAAGTAAATGTAAATGTTGCAGATGTCGTGTCAAAAACATTTATTGTCCGACACGAAGAAAGAGTCACCCGCGCTCACTCGCAACTGGCTCCTTACGGATCTTCCAGGACCCAACCCCAACACACTGACTCCAACAACACGAAGATGCAAAATATATTTGGTGCACCTACGTGGCCATGACATAAAATTCAAGGGACATATACAACGCGAAAAGTTCAAAATATGTATAAATTTCATTCCGATCGAAATCTGCTATTTTGGAGATGTTCGATGAATATACTGGATTTTAAAAATAACTAAAAATAAAAATATATACGAATAATCTTGTCGATTTATGACCAAAAACCGTATGAAAATTGGGGAACAGATTAAAGACGTATCTAAACTCTTCTGCTTCTCCCCGTAACGGTACATCGTGAAAGAATGTACCCAAATAATTGTTTAAGCATTATACATTGGGGCGTTACCAACTGTTACCAACAATGTAGAGACTTAATTAGTATCAGTGCTCCTCCATTAATAAAAACTCGGCCACGGAACGAGTGTATCGTGCCGTCGTGCAACCCAAAACTGATAGATAGAGATGCCTGATTCATATTAACAATGAAGAAACCGGATAAATCCTAATCTATTTGAAGATGACATAGGACTTGAATGTGATTCCTCCACGTACGCACGTAATGCTCTTTTCTCTGTAAGTTGGACGTTGCTGCCAGACGCCCCAATTGTGATTTGCTGCCCCAACGGAGAGTATGTTGCGGCGTAGCTGCTTCTGCCTTCAACATCTTCACAGAGGTGGTCGATATCTGAGTAAAGTTACTTGTGTTGTTGTCGTTGTTGGGCTTGACTGGCGCGGAGTTGGTTTGTGGGCATACTACACATGTACACTCGCATAGATAGCGCTTGCTTAAGGCTATACGGAATGACGGTCGTCGGCTATAATCTCTTAATAAGTAGTAAGGTAGGAGAATGACAAAAAACTGGCTTAAGTAATAATTTCATTGAAGAAAAAAGGCACGTATATATGGATGTACATTGTACATACATACACTTTTAATGCTTCTTTGGCAGAGATTTTTTATTTTGAATTGCGATTGAAGAAGGCACACGTCGCACAGTGGTATTTTGCTGGCCAAAAAAGTCAAAAAAAAAATAAATGAAGCAAAACTTTATTGTTTTTGGAAACGTAGCCGTTGTATCATAAAAAAGGTACTTGATGGTAGTCCTACAGCCACTGGCACGCAAAACTGCAAGTGGAATGAGTATAAGAATACATGCACTTGTTGTTTGTTCACAAATAAATTTCTAAATTTATATACACGGTGGAATAATGAAATCAATCTCTCAATTCACCATATGCCCCCATTGGTTGGTTGCCTTATCTCTTGGCTTACAATCACATATCAGGACATCCTTTTATACCCGCACAAAACACTCATACACACCCAAGTATGATACAATCAAAAACACATACACACATGCGCACATGTTTTGACCCCTAATAACGTTCGCCGCACACCAACACATCACCCGTATCTCCTGCATCTGAAATGTTTAAACGCGATCCGAGCAGCTGTTTGCCATTTCATTTTTATGTGTGTGTGTGTGCATATATATGTACATAAGCATGTGTGCTTGGGAGAGAGAAACATAATAAAGCAATGTGGAACGCTACAACTAGGGTGGTCTACTACTCGGTTACTACCAAAGACGGAAATGGGAAAATCGCCCATACTCCACTTCCTTTGTATGTACATATGTATTTGAACCTTTAAAATAGCAAAAATTAAAAATAAAAAGACTTGAATGAAAACTGTTTCCAACTGAAGCTCTGTACATAACAATTTAAGAATGCATGGGAGAACTTTGGTTCACTTCACGTCAAAACGTTTTTGTCCGCCATTGGGACTATGCCCGATTTCCATTGCGGACATAACCCCAAATTCATTTTCAACATACCCCAGAGGAGAAACTATTTAAGTCCGGCCGAAGGCGGTCTACACAGTAAGCCTACACCTACTCCAGAATAAACGGATATAAATCCCATTGTGGTCACGTCACTGATTTTGTACTTATTTTTTATTTTTCTGAACATTTTCAAAAAATAGATTAAACTAGCTGAACCCCGCCCGCTTCGCCAGGCAAAAACACAAATGGTAAAATTAAAATCAGGTTTCATATTGATCTTATCATATTGATATTATCGTGGTCAGTAATATATACGTTCCAATTTTCAGCCTTCTAGCTAAAAGACACTTTTGCCACGCTCCAACTACCCACCAAACGAAAATTCAAACTCCAGCATCATATTTATCTTTCTTGTGGTCAGTAATATATACGTTCCAATTTGCAGCCTTCTGGCTCAAAAAAACACTATTGCCACACACATAAAATGAAAATCCAAATTTCGGCATCATATTTATCATTCTCGTGGTCAGTAATATTTATGTACCAATTTTACATCCTATGTCCTTCCTTGGGCCAACACGAATTCATCAAGCCCAAAATCGTGAAAATCAGACGATCCGTTATAAAGTTTTGCGTGTTCACACGGACGGCATTCTCTTTTATAAATATAGATATAATCTCAATTTTTTTTTTTTCAAAATTTATAACATGCGATTGATTCTATTGCTCTGTTGGATTTGTCGTCGTGATTTATTCTTCACACTGACAAAGTTTTTGATAGGTGGCAGGACCCAATAGGATAATAGACGGAATGAACCTTCATCAAAAATAGATAAAAGATAACTGGAGCCCAACCGAATATTCGGATTCTGCTTCGGTCAGAACGTGATAGTAGTAGTGGCCGCAGACCCAATGTTTGTTATAAATATAAAAAAATACAATATTGCGAGAGGAATACCTAAAGCGATTGATTTTACATTTTTGCCATAATATGCGCATTAGAATTGCAATAAAAATTTAGCAACACAAGAAAAAATATCATATCGATATTAGTCCAAAAGATGCTGATGCACTGCAGTAATGCGTTTTCGAAAAGGCCCAGAATTCATTGCTGATCAACATTGAGAGAAGACAAGGTGTGCAGCTGTGTAATAAAAACGATTAATTATTATGTGAGCCTATATTTATTTCGTGGACTGTGTGTGTATTGTATGTATGTACATTCACACGAACGAACCACCAGCTTTGTCATTGCGGCTATAAAGCATTATATCGTATTTTCGTTTATTAGTTTACGCCTCTATTTCATTCTTCCATTCTACAAAAAGGTGGACATTTATTCCAATGTGCCGTTGTACCGGTTGGGTGGTCCGATCCCATTAGGGAATAGTATGCGTGTATCTTTGTGTGTGTTCCACCCCATGTGATTTCTTAGGGCATTTTTATTACTCAATTTAAAATGATGAGATTTCTATTCTATTTTGGATGTTCTTGTGTTGGTTTGCCCGTAATACTGATACCACCGTCTACACCGCCACCAGACAAAAATATTCGTTTGGGGAACCGACTGTAGATGCATGCCTATATACATATGTATGTATGTATGTTAATCTGTCTTCGTTTGTATGAGAGGAAATTTGTGGATGTTCCCCAGCCAAATGAACATTTCGTTCGTTCGTTTGATGTATTTCCCCAAAGTATTTCGGATACGTACCCCCTAAAATAAACTCTAAAAAGCAGATTTTCTTTAAAAATTCTCGGTGTGGTTGATATTAAAAAACGTCAATCTCTAAAAACTGGTCTGATTCTTAACAAACTGTTTCAAAAGTTGCAAACAACTGTTGCCAACGTATTTTCTTTTTTTTAAGATGTCAGACACTTTGTCTAATAATGAATAGATTATAATTATTAGAAAAGAGGGGGAGACGTCAATACATTACAGAAAATAGTTCAGTTCAATTAAATTGTGCACAGAAAGGTCCACCAAGACCAAAAAATTAAAAGTTCTTGTAAAAAATAAAAATGTTCATAGAGAAATAATCAAATTTAACTAATGTAAACTAATTTTACATTTATTCATATCCCATCTCGAGATATTCGAAGTGTAATTTTACTCGTTTGAATATTTCCCTTGCACGTTTTGTTTTGATAAAAGTTCTTAAAGAAACCAATTACGAAATTATACGACCGCTATTAACAGTAACTTTTTATTTTGCATTATCGCATATTTCGATGTCACTTCACTTTAAATGTGTACGACGGTCACGTTCGACATCGTGGAAATGCCCATATGTAGATGGTTCTTTGCGAACAACACAACTCTAGAATGAAGTTGCTTTATTGTGATTTTGCGAGTGATCTTTGAGCTATTTATCACTTTGCCGATATATATCCCATATACAACACTTGTATGTACGTATGTAGTATACATGGATTGAAAAAGGAAATAATTATCCTGAAAAAAAAAAACAGGGAAAAAAATAGGGAAAGCAATATCCGAGAATTTCGTAAGCATAGACTGAAGGACAAAATAGGGAAATTCAACACCAACATAGACAGTAATAAATCATGTTTCGGTGTGACACATTTTAATCCGAATTTGCTGAGAACAACATGACGTTGTTAGATGCGGACAGACAGGAGGGAGGAAGAAGAAAGGTAGGACTAACGTCGACATCCATCCGTGATCCTATCTATGTATGTGTGAGTGTCATTTAACCTGATACACACAGTTCACAGACGAGACTCACACTCGCGTACCTACAAACGCACGAGCCTAGAGTACATTTCCTAGGAAATTGGTCAATAACTTCGAAACAGAAAGAGTAGAGGAGAGGCGACGTCTGTTGTCGAGCCATAAAAGTGTTAACATGCCATTGAAAATGATGTGATGAAATGTGTAAATATGTATGTATGTCCAGACGTACATACAATAAATACAATACGAGTACGAGTACAATGTCATCTACTTGAGATCCTAAACTGTCCGTCCAACAACAACAACAAGTAGGTACAAAAACACATAGCCAGCACGATCTAGTCTTTTCATTAACGTCTTTTATTGTTATACTAAAGTCACAGAGCTCTATCCCGTGGCGAATTTTCGGGAAGTTGCAAGAAATGAAGAGATCACACATCCATCTAGCCCAAAACGGACAACACAGAATGGTCTAACAGGCGACGGCATCCTAAGAAGGACGACACGTTTGTGATTTCGTGCCAAAAATGCAATGTCTGGAGGGAAAACAGTTTATTCGTTGACACGTTGTTTTTTCTGGATAAACTTGACGGTCTATCATATATGTTAGTAGGCAGGGAGAGTACGAAACAAATCGTATACCTCGATCTACCACTCACTACCTTATTAACTTTGGAAATAATCCTTGAGTGAATGTCTCAATAATGTATACACACACACATGCATATATATGCGCAAATCCTCGTAGGATTTGACTGTTGTTAATTTGGAATGTATGACGACTGATTATTATATTTGATAATACACACAGCTTAATGGTCCGATTGTGAATATGACTGTACTGCTACTAATATATCCGTAGTCAATTTCAAATTTTATTTTTTCCTGTGTGATCAACATTATTATGGAATGTGGGGATCGTCCCCGTGATCAATGAAGTCGGATTTGAAACATTCCACAGTTCATCCCACCTACTCATCGTCGTTATATTTAATCGAAAAAGTCTAAAATTTTGTATTTTAGTCAAATATACCGCAAACAAAGCAACAAATTGTGATTCTCTTTGTTGTTATGCCTTTTTGAATTTCAGGTTATCTCATTACTTCTTCTTTTTCTTTATTTTTAGGGTAAAGCCCGCGGCAATCGTACATCGATATATCTGCGTTCAGTATTCCAATCGCACCTTGAGTCGTTGGGAAGTTCAGTTCAAAAACACGCCGGCAAAGTTCTATTTGTAGCTATTTTAGTATTAAGCACCTTTTGTGTTGGCCTAAAAAGCGTACAGATCCACTCGAAAGTTCACCAACTGTGGATCCAGGAAGGCGGACGTTTAGAGACTGAGCTGGCGTATACGCAAAAGACAATAGGAGAGACAGAAAGTTCAACACATCAATTACTAATACAAACGGGTCACGATCCGAATGCCTCAGTGTTGCATCCGCAGGCATTGTTAACGCATCTGGAAGTTTTGAAAAAAGCGACTGCAGTGAAGATACACATGTTCGATACCGACTGGAGTTTAAGAGATATGTGCAACTCGCCAACGACACCGAGCTTTGAGGGGCCGTACTATATAGAGCAGATATTCAAGCATCTGATACCTTGTTCAATAATAACCCCATTAGACTGTTTTTGGGAGGGAAGTCAATTGCTGGGGCCGGAATTTCCAGTTCAAATACCGTAAGTATTTTTCTATATAAAAAATAGTTATTTCAAAGCAGCACAGTCTGCACGCAAATAAGCATAGCGCTTATATAAGTATGAATGTATGTAGGTTAGGAGGGGAGGGTAGTCTCAAATTGATGTATCTCAGAATTATGCTTTGTGCATAGTTGTTATAGATATTCATTAATTACAACATTGTTTTATCTTTGTAGTGGCATGGATAAACGCATCACTTGGAGCTCTCTGAACCCATCGAGTCTGATGCAATCAATGAAGAAGCAAATGAATGATCAAAAGATATCGTTTGATTTTGGCACAATTGAGCAATACATGAAACGGGCGGCAATTACATCTGGTTACACCGAAAAACCTTGTCTGAACCCAAAAGATCCTCAATGTCCGGAAACTGCCCCCAATAAGAACAGCGACTTTCCCTTGGACGTTGGCGGTACATTGACCGGTGGTTGCTATGGCTTCGCTGCCAAATATATGCATTGGCCCGAAGAGCTGATAGTGGGCGGAGTAGTGCGCAATCGTACTGGACATTTAAAAAAGGCCAAGGGAGTCCAGACTGTGGTCCAACTGATGACTGAAAAGGAAATGTATGACTTTTGGAATGAAAACTATAAAGTTCACCATATTAGTTGGACGCCAGAAAAGGCAGCTGAAGTATTAAATGCTTGGCAGAGAAATTTCTCCAAAGAAGTGGAAAATATAATGAACAATCCGAGAATGTCAAAAAAATATGATGTCTATGTATTCTCCTCGGCCACTCTGGATGAAATTTTGGAAAAATTTTCCAATCCTAAACCTTTAAGTATTCTGATTGGAGTTATTGCCACCGTGGGTTATGCCTTTTGTACCTTAATTCGTTGGCGAGATCCGGTAAAGGGACAATCCAGTGTCGGTGTGGCTGGAGTGTTGTTGATAGGCTTTTCTACGGCAGCTGGTTTGGGTCTTTGTGCTATATTGGGTATTGTTTTTAATGCAGCTAGCACTCAAGTAGTGCCGTTTTTGGCTTTGGGCCTTGGAGTAGATCACATCTTTATGCTAACGGCGGCGTATGCTGAGAGTAACCGCAAGGAGCAAACCAAGTATATCCTAAAAAAAGTTGGACCCAGTATACTGTTCAGTGCTTGTGCTACTACAGGTGCATTTTTCGCTGCTGCGTTCATACCGGTACCAGCTTTGAAAGTTTTTTGTCTACAAGCAGCTATTGTCATGTGCTTCAATTTAGCGGCAGCTCTGTTGGTGTTTCCCGCTATGATTTCATTGGACCTGAGAAGACGTACAGCTGGAAGAGCGGATATATCCTGTTGTTGCTTTCCCATATGGAAAGAAAGGCCCATTAGCCATGCGTACCACACTAGTAGTAATCCATTGAGGAACACAAACAGAATAAGAACCTCTTCGGCATATAATGAATCAAGATCACCTCCGGTACCAAGTACTACTCCCCAAGAAGAAGCTTTGCTATCGTGCTCTGCGGAGAAACGTTTGCCTTCGTTTTCTTTGGCAAAATTTGCTGTGAAATATTATACACCTTTCCTTATGAAAAGTTGGGTGAAATTCCTTGTCGTAATGTCATTTGTTGGTGCCGTCATCTTCAGTTTGTATGCATCGACCAAGCTCCAAGATGGTCTGGATTTGATTGATCTGGTGCCGAAGGAAACCAATGAATACAAATTCTTAAATGCCCAAACATCAATGTTCGGCTTCTACAGCATGTATGCCGTGACTCAGGGTAATTTTGAGTACCCCAACAATCAACGTCTGCTGCATGAATACCATGAGGCGTTTGTTCGCGTGCCACATGTTATCAAGAATGACAACGGTGGTTTGCCCGACTTTTGGTTGTCTTTGTTCCGTGATTGGCTGAGAAATTTGCAAAAAATTTTCGATCGCGAGTTTAAAGATGGATGCATTAATCAAGAGGGATGGCATTCTAATGCCACTAGTGATGCAATACTTGCTTACAAACTGCTGGTGCAAACTGGCTACGTTGACAATCCAGTGGATAAAAGTTTAGTGGTACAACATCGTTTGGTCGACAATGAGGGCATTATAAATCCAAGAGCTTTCTACAACTATCTATCCGCCTGGGCTACAAACGATGTGTTTGCTTATGGAGCATCTCAGGTGAGTTTAAACTCTGCCCCTCTCATTATCAGTCATATTTAATTGGTTTGTATTACTCTACATTTTAGGGCAAATTGCATCCTGAACCGCGTCAGTATTATCATGTTCCCACAGAATACGATTTGAAAATTCCCAAATCATTGCCTTTGGTTTACTCTCAGCTGCCGTTCTACCTTCATGGCTTAACGGACACATCCGAAATAAAATCGTTAATCGGCCACATTCGGGATTTGAGCGTTCGTTTTGAGGCACGCGGATTACCTAACTATCCTTCTGGTAAGACTATCATGTACTATATCTTTAGACGGGAGATTAATGTTAAATTATGGTTTTATTTTAGGAATTCCGTTCATTTTCTGGGAACAGTATATGACATTAAGGTCATCGTTGGGCGTGATACTGTGCTGCTGCATTATATTGGCTTTTATTCTGGTCTCTGTTCTTTTGCTATCGGTGTGGGCTGCCATCTTGGTAATATTTAGTGTGTTGGCATCATTGGCGCAAATTTTTGCAACAATGACCCTTTTAGGAATAAAATTATCAGCATTACCGGCGGTTATTCTCATATTAAGTGTGGGCATGATACTATGCTTTACCGTCCATATAACCTTGGTAAGTCAATATATAAATGAAGAAATATTATGATATTTATTGCTTAATCGCTGTTTTTTTCATTTTGCAGGGGTTCATGACTTCAGTTGGTAATCGTGAACGACGCATACTGCTCTCAATGCAAATTACTCTGGGTCCCTTAACACATGGAATATTAACCTCTGCTCTTGCTGTTTTCATGCTTTCGACTTCACCGTTTGAGTTTGTAATTCGTCATTTCTTTTGGCTTCTTCTGGCAGTACTATGTGTCGGAGCCTTTAACAGTTTAGTAGTTTTTCCTATTATACTGAGCATGATTGGGCCCGAAGCTGAACTAGTGCCACTTGAACATCCAGATCGAATTTCAACCCCTTCACCGCAAATGTCACGTAGCAGTAAAAGAGCTAATAAGACTGTCGTTGTGGGTTCATCTAGATCGTCGTCACGTTCTTGTCAAAAACAACATTATCATCACAAGGATATCAATGATCCCTCATTGACCACAATAACGGAAGAACCGCCCTCATGGAAATCGTCCAACTCATCGATACAAACGAACAATGAATGGGCTACGACGAACACAGCCATGGGAGGACATTATGGTAATAATATTAATTACGGCAATAACTTCAATTATCACCACACGCCATCAACCCAACAACCTCAAAATTGTACACGACAACAACAACAACCTCCTCCACATGCGCAAACTGCCCGTCATCATTATAATCAGCAGCCTATTTATGCCACTCATCCGCCACCACCGCCTCAATATCATCACAATCATCATCCGCCGCCACCACCACCACCACCATCTTCATCGTCGACACATACCAATATGGATGCCAACAAAGGTATGCATAACTTTCCACCCGAACTACAAAGTATTGTTGTACAACCGGAAGTTACGGTCGAGACCCATCATTCCGGCACGAACACAACAAAAGTAACCGCAACAGCAAACATCAAAGTAGAGCTTGTAACTCCAGGTAGAGCTGTACGCAGCTACAATTTCACATCATAGCAATAAGGATTCCGACCCCACCCAAAGTCCCCCATCACAAATTAGATAATTTTAAATTATTTATTTAAATCAAATAAAAAAACGCTGTAACTTAAGAATCTTCCAAATGTAAATAGCAAACACAAAAAGTGAAATTATAGCCAATGCTCGTATAGATAGACCTGATTTTAAGCCAAAATATGTACTTAGTAACCATGTAACATAAATCACATGTTTATCATGTTCAGCATTCATTGGAGCAGTATGGAGATAGAGATTTTGATGGCGAAGGTGATAGCGAAAGCTATGATGAAATATCGTAACAAAGCACTAACGTGCACTTTGCTAAGAGAGACTGATTTAACAAACAAATTTGGTTTTCTCTTCTCCAGGAAAACTCATTTTTTGTCCTAACTAATAATAGTAACGAAAATGTTGGTCTAACCTTAGATATACAGAGTATGTAGGTATTGTTTAAAATTTCATAAATTTTTAGTCTTGTACATTTTACTTGAAATGCTGGTGAGTGTACATATATTCTTGGGTTTAATTTATGAAATCGATAAATCCTAAACGAAGCCTATTTTACACCAATACCCTATAGTATTCTTAATTACATACATACATACATTGTATCGTATATATTGTACTGGTAATAATCGCAGTAACACATTCGAAGACCTCAATACAATATCATTCAAAATCTTAAAATATTGTCACGTTTTCAAGTGTTAACTGTTTTTTGTAAATTACGATTATTGCGATTTTGTTTTATTGTTTAAGTTGTTCTAGAATATTATTTATAAAAATATGTATATGTATTGCGTTTTTAATAAGACATGCCTCATATATAGTCTGTACACTATTTTATGTATTATAATATTAATATAAGGAAAATAAAGTTGAGTATAATTTATGTAATTTAAACAAAATGAAAACCCTTCTGCTGAAGATTCCATTCAATGACTGTTTTATTGACAACACGCGTAAAATTGCAAGAACTTTGTTTCCTGCAATGAAAAATTTGCAAACAAAATTATTTGAAATACCCTTATTTGTAATTTTCTTAAATACGGCTCGCGCTAACGGAAACTTTTTGTAGTCGACACTACGTTTCTGCGATCTGTCAAAATGTGTACGTCCAAAAAATGATGCGATCAGAGATGTATTTTATAGGGAAAATGTAAAAAAATAACCTCAAAACAGTACACTAATTTTAACGAAGTGGACTCATTAATGACATTTATTACTTAACCGTTTATTACATTTATTACTTTTAGAATATCAGTCAAAAACATTCCAAGTGACAAGCACATATTGCCATCTTAGAAGCATCTCAATGAGTTCGTTTGTTTTATTTCTGACTGTAATCAATAAATTTGCTTGTGTGATTCCTACAAAATATTTTGCATTTAATTTCTCTCATCAAAAATCGTTTGACTTGTAGGATAGTCTGATCGGACCTTAGCACGTAGTTTAATTTGTAATTTAAATTTATTGAGGCTTTTTTGAAATTATGTTATATGGAGAATATATAATGGATTTTCTTAAAACTATAATGTATTGATTTAATTACAGCTAACAAATTTCAGCATCTTGCATTTCAAGAGATTTAGTATCCGTGTTCTCTCGTCTAATATTCAGTTAGATCTTAATGGATCTACAAGAACGTCCGTTTCTCTCTGAATTGTGACATTTAGCAGTCGGTTGCCGGTCTGATCTTTTTTTTTTTTTGAAATTTTCATTTGTAGTTCAACATCAGAGTAAAACACATTAGGCCTGTTCGATTGGACTTACTAGCTTACAATTAAGAGACTTGATAAGGTGGCAACATTTTTATCCATTGGTTTTATTTAAATAAATCAGAGATACAAATCTGTCACCACCTTACTCGGTAACTATGAGAGTAGTAAGCTACTTTCTTGTTAAGCGAATAAATTACGTACAAAAATTAAGCTAGTAAGCCCAATCGAACAGGCCTATAATCTCGCATTTTGCGCAATACGTTTTTGACCAAATACTTGGTGTTACAAGAAATCTTCATGTCTTTACAAGAAATCTTCGTGTGTAGACATCCCTTTATACACACTCTAGAGTTACCTCACCAACATTTTAGCAAAGCGCCGTTTTGTGCCTCTACGTCATGAGTACTTTTGAAAGTTAAAGCAATTCCAAATTCCAAGTTTTTGATGCATACTTTTGGGATGTATGTTTTTATTGTGTGTTGCTTCATATGAATACAGGTTAATGTTGCCAACACCAAAACAAAGAGATGGCTGATAGTGCTGATTTGTGTTGGATCCTTATCATGCGTTCGGATATACACCTAAAATCCACTTATTCCGGATTTTTGTAATTTTTATATGCAATTTGACAGTCGAAATCCGATCAAAATGGATTTTGGACGTAAATTCGAATACAGTATTAGTGTTGGTTATATTTTATTGTTCTTGTGCGAAATCAAAACTTTTAACACGAAGACATTTTTGTTGAATGTGATGAAAAATTCTATAAGATCTATTTTCAAATGTCAAATTTGTATGGGATCTGACAAATACAAATTTGACAGTTCAAAATCGACTTTGTCATTTTCAGCTGATCTCGATTGTAAAAGTTAGTAGTTTAAATAGATATGACGAAAAAGGGGGTTAAATTGTTTTTTTTTTTTTTATTAAAAAACAGGTAACCTAGGAAACAACAGTTTTGCATTTTGACTGAGAGACAACGTCAATAAATGGAAATACATTGTCTCTCCATTAACTTTGACACTGGATTATTATCCCGTCGTAACTTAACTTAAGATCTTCATACAAATTTCTATCACATCTAAAAGAAAAACAGTCCTAATATAAAGAAGCTCCCAATAACAACTATATATAAACAAAATAGACGACTATGAAAAAATAAAAAGAACGAAAACAAACAAATGGTGTTAGAGTGCAATAAGCCGATTAGAATTAAGTTAAAGAAAAAGCCGATAGAAAGAATGTCCTTCGAAAAATGTTTATACAAATATGAGCAGCCCCATGGAGCAGGTGGTGATGTATATTTCATATGGCAGAAAGCGCAAGCTTCTCTTCTAGCTACAACTGGAGGTGATGGCACTGTAGCTGTATTCAACCGACAAGGTCAAATGGTGGAAAGGATAACACTGCCAGGGTGAGTAGAAGAAGAATCATGTATGAGAGCCATGTTTGTTATCGTTTTACTTGCAGCAGGCTCTGCTCTGGATTTGCTTGGGATAATGATGGTGAAATGTTGGGTATAATAACTGCTTCTTCACCTGTAATTACTCTGTGGAATTCAAACACATTACAAAAGACATCAGTTGAGTCAGGTTTAAGAGACCCGTTATCATGCGTTATCTGGTCCAAGGTAGATCAAATAATGGCTGTTGGTACGGCTCGAGGAAATTTGGCGATATACAATCATAGAACGGGAAAACGTATACCAGTTCTGGGAAAGCATACAAAGCGAATTACGTGTGGAGCTTGGTCAGCTCAAAATCTTCTAGCTCTGGGATCAGATGACAAGACTTTTTCATTAAGCAATGAAGAAGGTGATTCGGTGCGTGTTGTTCAACTACGGGATGTGCCGAGCGACATGTATTTCGCAGAAATGGCAAATGACGATCGCATAAATGGAGACAATGCCATTAGTATGATAATTGGCAAAAGGACTCTCTATCTTTATTACTTACCAGAACCAGAATCTCCCACCGAGTTGGGATTTCAGAGTCGATATGGCTCTCTTCTGCAACACAAATGGTTCGGAGATGGTTATATTTTGTTAGGTTTCTCCAATGGACATGTAGTCGCAATCTCAACACATCCAAAGGATATAGGACAAGAGTTGTGGCAAGTAAAAAATCACAAGGAGTTGCTGACGGGCCTCTCTTATTGTCCAGCTCTAGAAATTGTGGCGTCGTGTGGTGACGATAAGTATGACATAGACATTTAAGCATTGTTTATGATAATAACATTCTTCATTTTCTTGCCAGCATTAAAATACATTCAATTACCAATCTCCATGAAACTGAAAAAATTATTACTATACCCGATCATTCAGGGGTCCAAATGATTGACTGGTCTGCAGACGGCCAGCTCCTGTCTATAACAACTACGACGGGTTCAGTGTTTATTTATGTTACAAAATTGCCATCGCTATCGGCAGTTTCTGCTCCACGGATAGCGATTTTAAGTAGTTTAGCGGAAGTTTCTATTTATGTGTATTCGCCGGATAAGGTCTGTATATATGCTCTGTTGTTATGGTCAAGTATTTGTTTTCTCTGCTGTCCTGAAAAAGCTCTGCATTTGCCAAATGATTGAAAGTAAAGAGTACCCTAAATAATAACCGTTCGATACAGAAGTATTTGCCCAATCCATTTCCATTGAAAGACTATCGCTAACTAATAATCATAACGCAGCGTTTTTCATGCGAATTTTTCTCTATAATACCAATCGTTTGATTGTTGTCCAATCCACTCCAGTGAGATTAAAATGTGTTTAAAACTGTTCTCTGAAACCAAATTGAATTTTTCCTAGCTTGTGGCACAGAGAAATCTTAAACGCTATGTCTCTAACTGATTTATTTGTTATTTTAATGATGTAAAATATATGAAATTCTTTCAGTCAAAATCAATTCCGTATCGACAAACTCTCGAAACGGAACCACATTTTTTAGCCATGGGTCCGTATCATCTCGTAGCAGGAGTAGACAAACATGTATGGTTTTACGATTTAGGAAAGACGCTGGGCGATCAACCACTACCTCTAAGTGAAAGAGATTTTCCTCATCAGATTCAAGAAATTAGTCTCAATGCCGATTATTGTGCCGCTTTGTGTCCACCCCAGTTAATACTGCAAGCAATTGTTACAGACAATCCTAACGTAAAAGATAAACTTATGCAAACATTCCCAAATGCTGTACCGACCCTGAACGATGCAGTTATAACGTGTTTCGCTCTTACACCGGAATATCTGATATTCGCCACAGATGTAAGTATTTACAGCTGAAATATCGATGGATTATGCGTTACCATGTATGTCTGGTGATTTTCAGATAGGTCACTTATTATTTTTTTCTTTGGAAAAGTGGGAAGTGTGCACGACTTTTCGCCACAATATGGGAATTACGAAAATGTTCACCGACGACAGTGAGGGTACTAAACTAATATTCGTCGATGATCATTCCCAAGGTTACGTATTTCTACCAGCACTAGAGGAAGCCATTATGATAGCGGACTTCCCGAAGAAGTGTGAAGTTTGTTTATGGGATTTGGCACAACCGAATCATTTCATCACTTATGATGATAAAGTGGCGTTGACTCATGTTTTTGTTCGGTATTCTATTCATGGTAAACATACCCTTAAAGCTGGAGAAACTAAACTGAACACCTCCCAAGTCCCTCTAATGTTATGTGATGGTGAGATGGTTTTGCACATAGACGGAGGAGGTCAGTACGCAACACAAACCTTAGCTACACATTTAGAAATGCCTGGTTCTAGTCATAGCAGTAACCTGAAAACACTGTTAACTTTAAGAAAATACTCAGAGGCATTCAAGGTTTGCGAAAAAATTAATTTAAGGGGATCGTGGTTGGATTACGGCCAACAGGCTTTGTCCGATTTAGAGCCGGCTATTGGTAATTATTCTTTACTTTTATCATAATCATATGACTGTTTTCATTTAAGCCCACATAAATTAGTGTTTTTCTTTTGAATAGAAAATTGAAATGCAATCATATAAAAAACAATTGAAGATAAAGATTTGTAAATTCGTCTTTTTTCATACAATTTACTTCTTTTATCGGTGGGGCTTGAATAAAAATAGTCATAATAGTGGTGCATTATTTGCCGACACGTTTGCTCCATTGTTGCTAGGATTGTAAACATTTTCAAAAGTGTTTTTGTTTGCAGATTAACACCAGATAAAGTAATGCCTTAAGGCAACGTTTTAGCGAAATGATTTATCTTCATCAAATTTTAAAACTCATAACATAGTTAAAAAAATAATATTAATTAATTGTATAGGTCTTTTCTGCAAACAAAACAACATTTTAAAAATTGTACAATCAAGTCAATTTATTTAAAAAATGTAATTAAGAAGTACTGATTAATAAAACAGGTCAAATAATGGCATTGTATATAATATTATACTCAACTGTAACTTGCAGCTTTAAGAGCCTATCGCAAAATCGGCGATGTTGGGATGGTTAACCTGTTGTCGGACATTCGTTACATGGAAGATGTTAACCTCATAAGTGGGTTTTGTTGTATGTTGTTGGAGAAACACAAAGAAGCCAAAGAATTCTTCTTGAAAGGTTCCTACACCAAAGATGCTTTAGATATTTGCAGGGATATGCTGCAATGGGAACAGTCGTTGCTGTTAGCTCACAAATATGAGCCGGAAGAGGCACCTTTTATAGCTAGAGAATATGCTCAGCAACTAGAGTTTAAGTAAGTAATTTAATTTGAACTGGGACATTGTCCTAGCTCCAGACCTTTTGCATCTATATTTTATAGAATGCAAATTTTATTACAAAGTAACTAATTTACATTTGCCGTATATTTTGCAGTGGCAATTATGGAGATGCTTTGTATCACTACGAAAAAGGCTACAAAGAGGATCTGATTGACAACACAGAACAGTTGGTCAATACTTCACCTGAATACGAAGAACATGTGCGTCTTTGTAAAATGGGAATTGCGAGGACATCAATAAGAGCTGGCGATTTCCGAAGAGGAGTAAGTGTTTCAAACAGTTCTATAGAAATTACATTGTTTTCATTATGCCTCTCCTTTTCATCCATTAGATTCAATACGCGGTCGAATTGAATGACAAGCAGCTTCTTTTTGATTGTGCTGAACTTTTAGGAACAGTCGGTCACTTTACTGAAGCTGCAGGGCTCTATGAGCGCGGAGGATATTATGATGAAGCCTGCTCTCACTACATATCATTGAAAATGTGGAATAAATCCAATCAAATCTTGCCGAATGTTAAGTCCACAAAACTACACGCTTTGCATGCTAAAGCCAAAGAATTTGACGGCCAGTTTGAAGAGGCCATTATTAGCTATCGCACAGCAGGCGACTTGGATGCATGTGTACGTTTATATTTGGATCATCTGTGTGACCCTCATGCTGCATCGGAAATTGTGCTTGAGTCTAAATCGATGGAAAGTGCCAAGTTACTTGCCAAATTTTATCAGAAAATTGGGGACATAGACCAAGCTTTACAGTTCCTAGTACTTTGTGGGTGTGTAGAAGAAGCTTTTTCCTTGGCCCAGAGACATAATAAACTTAAAAGACATGGAGAGCTGCTGGAGAGATATGAGAATGCAAAGTCCAGTGATTATTTGGCACTAGCTCATTATTTCGAAGGTGAGAAGCATACGCTGTTAGCTGGAAAGTACTTTTTTCTGGCTCGAGAGTTTACAAAAGCCTTAAGATTTCTTTTGAAAGCGTCCTCGTTTACAAACGAAGAGTCGCTGGCTCTATCAATGGCCATTGACTGTGTTGCTACATCAAACAATGAACAACTTTCTTCGCAGCTAATTGAATTTCTGTTGGGTGAAGTTGACGGTTCCCCCAAAGATCCAAGATATTTATTTAGATTATACATGGCAAGAAGACACTACAAAGATGCAGCAAAGACAGCTGTAATTATCGCTAACCAGGAACAACTACTGGGTAACTACAAATCCGCCAGGGACCTTCTATATTCCATGTATCAGGAGCTAAGGCGCAACAATCTTTCGGTGACAAATGAAATGAGAAATAATTTGATATTACTGCATAGATATACTTTAGTGCGAATTCATGTTAAATTGGGGAATCATTTATTGGCCGCTAAACTTTTAGTATTAGTAGCGGCGAATATCTCCAGTTTTCCAGAACGTAAGTATAAAAGTTTTAAACCCCCCCTCTAAATATCATATATTATATCTATATTCCTCGTGTAGATGTCATTCCCATCATAACTTCAACCGTCATCGAATGTCATCGTTCTGGTTTAAAAAAGTCTGCTTTCATGTATGCATCCATGTTAATGCGGCCCGAATATCGTAACAATCTCGATGCCCGATACTCAAAGAAGATTGAATCAATTGTCCGCAAGGCTCCAAAAGGTATCAAAAATTTCCGCGACGAAATTGATGACGAGACTATGGAATGCCCTATTTGTGACACAAATCTACCCAACATGGAAGTAACTTGTTATAGCTGTAAGACAACACTCCCAATTTGTATAGCTACCGGCCAACATATAACCAAACAACACATGACTTCTTGCCCCTCTTGCGATTTTCCCTGTTTCAGGGCAGAAATGGAAAAGTAAATAACGATTCATTTCGTGTCTCTCAACTCGAATAATCAACGTACTAATTTTCATTTCAGCATTCTGTCTGAACTCAATGAATGTCCAATGTGCGGTGAAAATGTGGCGCCAGAACAACTTCTGGACGTGGAGGACATCCGTCCATACATTTTATCATCCTCATAGTAATATAATGAACAAGAAGATGTTCAATAGTATTCAATTTTAAAATGTTAAGTAATTTATTTATTCGTACGTTAGTTAATTTTTTCTCTTTCTCTGAAATCACACCAAATATTAATTTCGTTAAGCGGTATTTAAGTTGTCTCTTATCTAGAATGCACTGATTTTTGTTTGTCTATAATAGGACATACACATCATAATAAAATGACCACTACACTAATCTAAATAGATTTATTATCGAAGCTTTGCCACTCCACCAGGATTTACCAAAGCGCAGGCTGCTTTTTAGATCAACAGAACACCGATTTCAATAGGTCTCGATGTCACGAAAAATACACTAGACTTCACTAGTAGCCTACGATTTCGAGTATTATTATAACAACTCCAACAAAGAGTAATCTTGAAGATGTACATAAACCGATGAGGCAACAAATATTTCCATGCTCGCGATTTTACCCCTTTTTCCCAATGATGTGTCTTCTGTTTCAGTCAGAGATCATCTCATGTAGAATCAATGTAAAACATGTGTTGACAGTGGTTTAAATCTAACGATGGGATCTCTAACTGAAAACCGGACATTAAGGTACTACCAGACGCTTCCTGATACCTCATACATGTTTTGGGTTCAACCAAAACCATCGATTGTTATAAATTGAGAACATTTTAAGAATATAATAACTCGTAGGATTTTTTACAAATTTATAAAAATATATTGACAATTTTTTATTTAATACAACTATCAGAAAAGTTATTAATCATGTAATTAATAAGTAAAATCATCAAGCATCGCTAACGTTTTTATTTAGGGAGTGACTACTTATGCAGTGAGTACTGAGTAATCGCTACTAAGTGAGATATAACATCACTATTTTTTAAAAGTGAAAGTAATAAAAACGTTAAAAATCGCGCTTTTAAAGATTTATTTATTGTAAAATAAACATCATTTTGTAATTTCAAATTTAAAAATCAACTTCCTGGCATATGCGTATTCTATAAACAATAGATGCCCATTCAGATAGACGCAACACGACAAAACGCTTCTGCTGCGGCAGTCGTACCCATAAAAAATCATAAAAATTTTGAAATCTGAAATCTGAAATATAGAAATCACGGATGTACTATTTCAGAAATACAAAATTTACAAAACGTACGGGGGAGAAAGAGCAGGATTCTCAGCTACACTATAGAGCGCGTGCAACAACGCATTTAACAAAACACATACATATTTACGTATGCGTTACGTCGTTTTACCAAACTCTCTTGATTTTGACACACGTAACGCATTTGGATTATGTTGCTCTGTCTGTCGTAATACAAAAAACCCGTACTCTAGCCGCCGCCGTAGAAAATTCGTAAACTCCACAACAAATTTCGCTTTCGCCGTCGGCATGTAGTCGGCTTTGTTCTCTGAGGATGTGCTGTTTTCGTCGCAGTCGGTTATTTGGAGAGTGGAGAGTGTTATTTATGAAGATTTCAGTATTTTGTGAAACAGGGATGCAAAATCATAATTTCGATTTTGTACCATCGACCTTAATAAAGTGTACTTTTTCGGCCCTTATTGTATCGATGGATTTGTATTAAATGGATTTGGAAGAACAATCTGGTACCAATAGCTACGCGTGTGTGCAGTACTCACAATCTAAAAACATATCTTCGGATGGATCTGTTGGCCTACTAATAGTATTTTAAATATAACTACATATTACAATATTCTAAATTTCCTATTTTTATACCTAGTCACATACAAATTAGATTTTTTCTTATTAAACAGAATTAAACACGCCTTATGAAATTATTCATGTTTTTGCGAGCATCATAATAGATGATTGGAAATTGTATCAAAGTCATTGTAGAACCATTAATAGGGGGTTTAGACGTACCAAATATTTGTACAAACGTCTGTTTTCATAAAACCGATTATTCACCACACACAAAATAATAAATATTTTTACTGTTTTTCATTTTTTCCGTTTCCCTGAGTGGTAAAGATTTAGTTATTGCATATTCATATATTAAAATAAATTCGTTAAATTCTTTTTTTCTTTAATGTATTTCTACTTTTTCTCTTTTCGAGTTTTCTAACTCGCACATACACATGGAAATTTCAGTAATTTCTTTAAATTCGTAAGAAGCGGCAAACGTCAGCTACAAATACAAAAAATTTGTACAAATTTGGCAAAAATCAAACATTTCTGATTTTTATTCAAAATTTAGCACAATAACATAAAAGCGCACCCAAAAATTCGAAATATATGCCCAACATCCCTTTTGCGGAAATAGTTGGTACGTCTAAACACCCCTTAAGGTATTATTTGTACCAAAAATTGTACAATTGTATCAACGTTTTGCATCCTTGTTTAGTGATACCCGCAAAACAAATTTTTTTATCATTGAACGAGGTTGGTCGCGGACGCTCCGTGTCGCAAATTTTTCAAAGTTTTTCGAAGTTTTTTACAAGTGTAGCAAAAGAAAATCAGTGTCGCAGGCAATCATTGAAAAAAATATATAAATTATTTATTGCAATAGAAAGCAAATCCATCTCTGTAAATCCAAAGCAATACGAAAGAGTTGTAAACAAAACCAAAAAAGTTATTATTTCGAGTGGAAAACAAGACGGCGTTTTCGCCGCCGTCATGCAGTCGGCTTCGTTCTCTTGTTCATCAACAAAATAGAAAAAAGAAAAAGAATAGATACAAATAAATTGAACGTGAAAATAAAATATAAATAAATGTTAATTGTTTGGCAAACTTAGAACAACTGAATATTTTGAAGAATAATGTTAATGTCGTCAGAATTAGTGATAAAAAGCGAGCATTAGAAAGATTTTTATTTTTTAAGTTTGTACGTGTGAATATGTGTATGTGGGACGCGTTTGCGTTTGTCATTTGTTTCGTCGATTTAATCAAAAATAATATGAAAAAAAGGAAAATGCAAAAGAAAACGACAAGAAAGCATCATTGACACCATCAATACTACAAGAACTTATATCGTGAATGTGTTAAATGTGTTTTCGCCATTCGCTCTATTCACGGCATTATCTATTGGATGTGACAGACGTTTTGCCGCCCTGGTTTGTCTGAAAGTGGAGCCAGCCAGCAAGTACAAAAGAATCTATTCAGTAGTGCACAAGAGTATAAGAGTGGATGAGCGGATAAATGGAATCGTTGTCCGTACCGTATCCATAATAATAGAAAATCATTAAAATTGATAACATAGCAATAAACTAAAACGAAATAGAAAAATACATATACATATGTGTGTGTTTGTGTGTGCAACCTTGTGTCGGAGGCATGGTTAAAAAGGGCAAAGAAAATTAAAATGAACACAGAGAAGAGAGAACGAAGAAAATGTTCGATGATATATGTAGCAGTTGTTGTTGATTGCATTACATGTGTATGTAGGCGTAGCAAGTGGGAATGAACGCCGCTAAAGGTAAACATACATTACGTAGACATACAGACTGTGATTTGCTTTGCGTCTAGAAGTTGGGCATAAAATAACACGCAACGCACCGAAATACCACTTAAGTTGTTGGTGTAGTGTTTCTGTCTCCTTCTGTTCAAAGTTAGACATGGAACTGAACTAAGCAGCATCAGCAGGAGCATCTAAGAAGCTATTAAAAGGTGAGTTTTTTGCGAAGTGTGTCCCATTTCCGGCACTATGTATGTGGGAATCCCATTGCTTATCATTGCTTTGTGAATTGTGGCTTAACGTATAGCTATTAAAATGAGATGGTCATACACGTTCAGTTCAGCTGTTTATTCGTAAATATAAATATTAGTGGCGAGATATTTTATTTTAGCTGAAGGAATGTTTTTAATTCTTGTAATTTAATTTATTTGTAATTGCATCCATCCTTTCGTACTTCACTTGAGGTCTATTTGTTTTTAAGCAAGAACAATGTAAAATAATGATCGTTTAGAGAGTTCCATGAGATTCAGTTGCATAAATGTAAGCTCTTTAAATGGGTCTTTGCATTTCATATATTCTGATTTGTTCTTATGCACAAATAAAACCTCGGATCATCTTTATGCTATATTTGAAAAAAAAACTTGCTTAAATTGACAGAAGAATCGTTGTCCTAACGAAAATGTAAAGGTTAATGACGGGTATTTTTTACCCATTAGAAGATTTTATAGAAGTAAGACTATATAATTTAAAATTGAAAAGTGGATTTGCTAGATAATTTTATGTCATTAGTGTTTGAATAGATTTTGGGAATTGTGGTCCAATTTTTCAAACAATGAAACCGTACCTCAGCTATATATGGAATGTGGCACCATCCTGTTGGCAAACTCGACATCAGCCATACAATAGAGTTTTCAGCTCAGCTAAATAAGTATTGTATGTATTTTTTGTAATTTATTTATTACATAGTCTAAGATTTTATTCTGTACAACTATATGTTTGAGCAGTTAAAAAGTTTTATGCAGTGAGTGTCATTAATATCCGGCGTCCGCATTGCTGAAAGATCAAACGCCCATTATTCATTTCATTTCATTTCATTTATTTCATTTATTTCTTCACGACTTGTAATTCTAAGCCTATTGGCCGATATAATATAAATTATTCTATGTACTTTTTTTAAAAATAAACATTCAAAATCAGCTAAAAATAATAATTAACCGATTTCCAAATATAACAAATACATTTCTTCAATTACATCAAAAATCATAATGCCATTAATCTATATATGTATATATAAAAATCAATGTGTGTCTGCATGTTGCGTATAGGACGCCAAACCGCCTGAAAATTTTACTGTATCTAGCTTCTGGATAGAGGATGGTTCCTGGATATACTAGGTCACGATAGGACAAAGGGGGTGGTACCTCCCACACAAAAAATATTTTAAAACTATCAAACATTACTCATTTTATCTTTATGCTTTATACGAAGTAGGTGAATAGCGAAGAATGAACCCGCGCAACGCCGGGTACAAAATACTAGTTATTAGATATTTCTTAAATAAGGATAGTTAATAAGGTAAAAACATTCTTGTGAACATTTAGTATTTAGCGGGATATCGCTACGTTTAAACGTTTTTGCATGTTTTCCACGGTTTGAATCTAATAATGAATTAGAATTATAAAATAGTTTTATTTTTAAAAAATGTACACAAATACGGATGTTCCAGAAAAGGGCAACAATGCATTGCCCGTTACTGATGTTACAAAAAAATGTCGTTGCATTAAGATGAATTTAAGAAAATAGTATAATCGTTGTTTTTTTAATCGGCATGCCCTAGCGTAGAAGGTTCGTGATTTTATTGTTTATAATAAATTAATATTTATTTATATTTATTTTGTATATAAAAGATGAGATGTATAAAATTTAAATTTTTTTATTTTTAAACGTTATGATTCGAAATAGGATATTTTTCTGGCTCAAGATCATTTTGCAACTCTATTTTAAAGAATGCAAATTTATTTACAAATGGGCCACTTTATGTGGGATCATCCATTATTTTTTTTTTTTTTAATTTTTTATTTTTACGTAATGTTTGTATATTTTTTTAAGTAATACGAAGCTGCCAACATTACCTTTATCGTAATTTTGCATTTTATAAATATAATATAGATGCAAAAAAGTCTTGAGCCAATTTTATTACCCAATCCAATCCACATTCCCGTTAGATTAAATTAGAGCTGCGAACGTATTAAAATGGTTGTTTTGCAAAAATTGCTTCTAAAACACTATTTCTACGTGAAAGCTTCGCGGTATTTGTTTATTCCTACTTATAGAGGCTATCCCGTTTATAGAAGTAAATTCCGAAAAATGTCGGATGTCAATAAGTCGGACGAGAAATAAGTTTTCGACTCGACATAATAATACAAAATACTACATAGCAATCGAGTAACTATATATGCGCCTTACAATTCGTTGTAGGGTACAGATTTGTCGCTTTGGATGTTGTTTTCTGATACCATTTGTTCAGTTTAACTTCCATTCACAATGAAAAAATCCAGTTTTTCGTTTCGTTTCGCCTCGCTTTATGTTGTTTTCTTTCGTTTCTTTAACTTCCAAACACCTTTTCGATTCCTTTGGGTACAGCAAAACAACATACTTTTGAAGTACAATATTTAAGCAAACGAAGGAAAACCTTTTCAGAAGCAATCTCTACGTTTTCTTGACACCTTCCAAGCACAATTCGTTTGGTATTGTATTCAATTGTTGGGGGAGACTTTGCTGCTTGCTTGTTCTTTCCACCTCCGTGGTAGATTGTTAGGATCGATTGTTCTCTTGTTGGGTAAAGTTGGGTATGGATGGACGGACATAACACGAAGACGAAGAAGAAAGAAGTTCGTTTGCTCAGCATGCACATGTTTGTATTTGTGTTGTATTCTGAGTGTTGGTGTTGGCGTGAAAACTTCTCACTTTTGCCCGATCATCATGCATCTTTAAAAGAAGAGCCGATGAAATAATACACTGAACCACAAAAAACGTTGCTATACATACTTACATACTTATTATCCTCAGTGGAGGTTCATTGCAGACGATGGATATTTTGTTCTTTGTGTGTACGATCGTTTCTGGGCTTTGTAGTCTTGTGTTATATTTCAGGTTCTTGGTTCTTGGACTAAACAATGGTTGTTTGATTGTACGTGCGGTGTTGGTGGATTGTCTTGTTGTTTCCACAGCTCTTTTCGGAAAACACAGACCAACACACAAAAACATTAACAAACATTTCGTATAGGCAGCCTGCCTGTAGTACCTTTGAAATATAATAGTAGACATATTTTGTGTACCTGTGTATTGTTTGTTCCACTGCATTGCCTCTACCGGGATAAAGTGAGTGAATATGGTCGATTGTTAAGAGGTAAGGATGTTAAATTAATTCAATTCCGTCTTTGACACCTCGTGTTTTAGTTGGATACGCTCTAACTGAGCAATATCTTATCTTGTTTACTCGTTTTGAGTTTATTCGATTTGTAGCTTCAAATTAGGTACTACAACCAGCACCAGATTCAAAGAAATATTCCATACTTTCTATTCGATTTCAGGTTCAGTTTGTTCTGGACGGAATTATTATTATTATTTTTAACTTTTTTCGTTTGTATTTTTTGGTCTGTAATCAATATTTGATTTGAACTGGGATATTGTTGTCCTGGCTCAAGACCATTTGCAAATGGTCAAAATTTTATATCACAAAAGCTATATATTGGGTCAGGATTTTATAGGCAAAGATTCTCCTTGCAAAATGCTAAATAATTGCATTTGGACTAAACGAATCATTATAGTTATTATAGTTAAAATTATACGAATACGAATTTATATTTTCACCGTTTTGCGTGAGAGCTAACTGATGATATCCATGAATTGTGGTTGATATCATAATAAGTGCACGCGGATTTTGGTAGTTTAAGCGACATGGGTTACCTCATACTTTGACTTTTGCGATCTGACAATGGGTCGATTAACTTTTGGTTTTAAGAAAAAAATACACATTTTCAAAATTTTAATTCTTTTTAGAAATACCATGACTTTGTACCTGAAAGGTATTCACTATTCATATTCCTATTATGATAATTTCAGTATTCTATATTAGTGTCATGCCAAATGTTTGTTAGATGTAATACCTAGTACTGATCGGCATAGAATCTCCAGTTGAGCCGAAGTAACGATCCCTCCCCGTTCGCCAGGTGTTGGTTTAAAGCTTGTTAGCAAAGATGGGCTTTGCTGCCCCAGAATCCGCATATTACAGCAAATTTTGGGTAAAAAAAAACGGCAAAAGATGAACATATTGATCCATGTTTTGATATAGGTGTTATGGAATAGCCCTGTCGAACGGTTATTGGAGGATCCAGTGTTATGTGATGCATGTATGTGCATCAATAATCGTGTCTACAAAGATGTTTACTACCTTTTCTTGGTACTTTTGGTGTTGCTTCGCTCCTCAATTTGAACCGTCACTTGAGGTGTGAAGAAGAGACGGTTGTCGTTGCTTGAGTTACTGATACTTATGGATGTGTCTATGTATGGATGGATGTGCGTGTGTATGTATGTATGTATGGAGATACGGTAGTTTCTATACCCCAGTCCGTCCGTCTTGTCGAGGTGGTATGGTATGAGTTTGTTGTACATATTCTTTGCCATTAATCTTGATTCCTTTTTGAGATACGTTTTGTTTTTACACTTTACCCGTTTTTTCATTTTTAATTCTTTGTTCTTCGTTTTTGATTTTAATTCTACGTTCGTGCATCGTGTACATCTGTACTTGTATGGATATGGGGATATGTTTAAGTTTGGATGTGCAGTACTTTGGCTTGGCTGCTGCTGATATGTTTGATGTTAGCTGTTCACGTCGGTTTTTGGCTCTTAGTTTCATACGAAATTTGCTTCGTCTTAAAACGCATTCCCTCTGCCGTTCATCTGACCTATTCTTGATGGCAAATGATTTGCTTGTGTCGTTGATTCCATGTCGTAGCATCTTCATAGTAATTTCTTATTTCTGTTTGTTTTCTTCATCTCAGCCTTAGTCTTGGTTTTGGACGTTATTTCTGTCAATCATTGGCGAGTTTAATTTCATTAGTCAGACGATTGATCGATTTTTAAAAGGTATTTCACTCTTTCGAATGAAGGCCCTGATTGTACTCAGGATTTTTTAGTTTTAGAAGCATAAATGTAGCTGCAATTCTGGTCGTGGTTTATTGACAACGCGCTTAATTGGTTTTTATCCAATAACTTGAAGATTTGGTATTCGATTTTTGAACTCTGAAAAGACTGTGAGACGTATCTTGTGCCGTCGTGGTGTACAAGCAGATAACCTACTTATGTAGGAGCAGATAACCTAGGTTAAGCTCCATCTGAATTTATTCAGTTGTGCTATCGCCCGCGTCATCACAGCGATGGCGACATTCAATGCCATTAACTGTTAGGTGCCTCTCTACAATGCTCAAAAGAGTAGAAACACATTTAGCACACAATTTTATCATCCTCTGCTCAATGATTGAGAAAAACTCCCGGCGATGAATTGCTCGTTTAATAGGTTTTCAATAGGTGTAATAATGGGGTATAGTCTCTCTCTCGCGGGTCCTATTTGATAGCATTCTCGACCATTTTTTATTTGCGACGGCATCAATATTATCCCTTAATTTTTGGGAAAATTATGCGTTTGCGATGTTAATTAATTAAGCAAAATACGTATTGACATTTAAAGCGTATTTAAAAAATAATAGTATTAAACAATACTTATTTATTAATAGAGAAAATAATTTGTCTAATAATGGGTATGAGCGCCAGACGCCATAATTACTTCATTAAGCCGTCCTGTCATTGATTCAATTAAGTTTGTAAGTTTCACTCCAAATTTTATTTATCGGTGATCGGAGCTCTTTAAGGTTGGAGAATTGACGCCCCTTGGCATACATTCGGTTTGCTACAATCCCCCAGAGGTTTTCGAAAGGATTTAGATGTGGACTTAACACAACTCATAAAAGAGGTACATTTTTTGGTGTCACAATGTGTTCTTGAGTTTGAATTCACTTTCATTTACAAAAGGCAAAAATAACAAAAGGCAAATAAAAGCAAAAAGTTAATTCCTTTTGATGGCCAAACTTACGGTGGGTGAGCCACATATCGTTACCCAAATGCAAAAAAGACCTAACTCATAATTTTTTTAAAATCGAGATTTTTAGGTTTTCAACAAAGCACGAGAAGTTCTGTCATAATTAACAAAAAAGTTGAGTTATCAAAAATTGAGTTAGGTCTTTTTATATTACGGTGACGATATGTATTTGTATACTCGTAATAACAAACATTGCCCACTTTACAAAGCACTGTATGCATTTCACTCAATTCGTTTTCATAATTGCATTAAAAGTATTAAAAGAATGTAATTATAACAAAATATGAGGAAAAATACCAAAGCGAACGCTCAGAAACTAAATCAGTTCAACAAGATGTTAGCAACAGCACAGGTATGATGAGTCCATGGCCAAATATGTAATTACATAAATCGAATTCCAATGTTGAACTTTGACATACATAAATATGTTGTGCACTGATAGCATTCAATGGCAGTAAGATGTTCTTTACAGATGTATCCAAAAAGGCGAAGTTTTGAATTTATTTCTTTCTTTTAATATTTGTGATATTCCTCGAAATTCTGGCCACACATATTTGCCCTTAAATTTCAATTTAAAATTTTCCCTCCATTTAACAAACTAAAGTTCTGTTCTTGAGTTTGAATTCGCTCTCATTTTTCAAAGAGCAAAACCTTATCATGACTTCTGACACAGTTTTCTGCATATCCGAAGATCGACGAATGTTGTTGGAATATAAGATTCGCAAAAAAAAATAAAATATTCAGTAAGAAAGGCAATACCACCGGTAGGGTCGTCTGAGTCGACAATTAATAACGTATGGACATATTTTGGTAGTAGGCGCAAAAATGTGGTAGCGTAGAAAGCCTCAGGCACAAAAAACTGAATTTAGTATAAGAAAAATTATTTTGAGGAAATGTTTAGGTAGTGCACTTGTATTACAAAATTGCAAATGTTATAGTCCCGACTAAATTAAGCAATATAATTAAAAACAATGGATTATGCTCGCTGTTATTTATCGAGGATTTGAATATCATTGGTTTTATTACCCTCACTCTACAGAATGAGGAGGGATATGTATTTGGGACAGACAAAAAGGGTAACTCATTGAAGGAGAGGCTTACGACCCTAAGTATGTTTGTACCAAGTCCGTTTCATGAGCCTGTTTGAGCCATGTCCGTCTGGATGGTGTACATGATAGCTTTCGAAATGAAAGTAAAATGTATACGCTGAAATGCTGCTCAATGTTTTTATAGATGTGGCATCCACCTGCAAATTTGGCGATATTGCCACACCCCTTGTGGTACCTCCCACACAAAGTGGCGTAAACTTTGGTTAAAATAAAACTCACATAACTTTCATCGAAATCAGTTGCAATTTTATATTTGAAAATGTTTTTATAAACACTATAAATCTGAAAAATATTTATGCTTTTGTCATGCCCCTTCAAAAAATGAAATCCTTTTTAACTTCTATACTAAAGCCTGTATTCCACTATTACTTGATATTTGGACATGTTTTTTACAATTATTTTATAAATGTGGAAGCTGGGACCAAGTATCACGAACTTGTTTAATGTATAATCTCAATTCCACTCAGTTGGGCCAGTGTTGCATTTGACAAAAAACCAACACTTCATGATTCAAAACGCTAGTACTGATTTTTTGAATCATTGGCAATAATAAAATGTTTTTAAGAGATGTAAGAAATGCGTACCATTTAGCGTTGAGTAGCTCATTTAGAATTTTTATGAATCCCTCATTTACTGATGTATTTATCCTCACACTTTTTTGAAAATATCTACTAACTGTCAGTTCAATCAATTTGTAGTGTGAATGATTATTTCATTGTTTTTATGTAATGCAATTATTACCTCACCTGCTGTCGTCGTTCTGTCTTCTCACGATTTTCATTTTAACTTTGTTTTTGTTTTGGTTAAAGACGATCAAACTATATACATTCATATGTATATGTGTGTGTCCGTGTGTGCCCGTGTGAGATTCTAATATCAGTTGTATTATTTATTATTTATTTTACACTGTTATGTGCTTTGTCGAGTGCTCTTTAAGTTCTTGTTGTACATTTTGTGCTTTATTTCTCTTATCATATCTTTTGTGTGAAGGGTTTTTCAAATGGTATTCCGAGAATAAAATAATGCCACAATTTACAGAAAACATGTACTATGGACGAAACCTTTTCAAACAAATGATGGAAACAAACATAAAATGTATGTGACATTCTGGTAATTCTGTATGAATTTTGGGCAAATTTCATAAAAAGTTATTGGTATGTTTATCCTGATCCTGATGTGATAGTTTACATGGTTTTCCTCACATTTGTCCATAAATACATTACAGTGGCTTCAAAATTAAAGGTGTCGATGTTCACGACTAAAATGAAAGATTGGTTTGTTCAAAATAACATCAATAAATCAATATTTTCTTGAAAATAATTCACGGTGAGATTGATATTGAGAAAAACCGCACTAGAAATTAAAATTTGGCTCGACCCTTATCAAACCAAGGGCAGATTTTAGTGTAATTTTATATATATATCCGCAATAACGGATAAAAATACATGTAATCAAAATTGTTCGGAGCGGCAGTCCGCGCGGATTTACTTTGGACCATAATATACATATACGAATTTAACTTACGAATTTATCTTCGCCCCTTTTCTGTAATTATATACAAACACTTCTGTGCATTTTTACGATTTTTCATGTCAAACTTCATCAAAATCACGAAGGAGAAGGTGAAGTTACCATTTTTGGCGTTGTAATTTAGCATGGAGGTGTAGCCTCTGGCAACCCTAGTCACTATCGGCCCACGAGAAACCAGTACGAACGAGTAGTGTTTTCATTCGCATATGTGAGTGGGCGATCGTTTAAATGTTAAATCAATTGCCAGTGACTGTTTGTTGTATTTGTCAGTTGATGAATACTCGTGAACGTTCTCATCTTAAATTTAAATTATTCTTTTTTTCTACACCACACGGATGAAGATGAAGTCAAAAAAGATAAATAGATAAGTGTATGCAACAGAATTAGCTGATGATTATATTTATCTATAGATATGTTATAGCCGCACACCCACGTATAAAGGGAGAAAAATAAAGGGAGATGTATCGACGTTTCTAGAGTTACTTACCCTCCAGAATAAGATGATTGTGTATGCTAAGCTTGAGTTTCCATATGAAAGACGTTGAAATTCCGGGAATTCCAGGGAAATACGCATAAATTTCAATCATGTTCAATGTTAGTAGAATCATTATTGTAGCTTTATGGTACATAGTAAATTATCCATCAGATGAGCGTGAAAATAGATTCCGAATTTACAAAGAAAGAAAATATTAATTTTTTCTTTTACACTTACATCCAACCCTGTCGCAGAACGCAATTTCGTTTGAAAGTGAAATCACTGGTTAATCAGATGTCTGTTGCAATTATTTTAATGATTACAAATATTTCAATGGATACATATTACATGTGATGAATGTATAAGGGTTATGTAAAATAGGCCTGTTTGGTTGGCCTTACTAGCTCACAATAATAAACTTGATAATGATGGATGAACAAATGAAAGAATGATTTTTTGGAAATGTTCGGATTGGTATTCATTATTTAATTGTATTCTAATTAAATAAAGAAGTATGTCCCGAAATAAAATCTCAAACAAACTTTTTCAAAATTGAAAAGTAAGGGCCTCCTCAATGTGCACAATGTACAATGCATATTGTCCCTAATGTGCATAATGTACAACATGGCCATAAACTACGTAAAACTATCGTTGTGTAGAATCGTTCCGCATTCTGTCGTCTAGTGAGTTGTCGGTTTCTTTACATGTCGAGCTTTGGTAAGTGTGCTTGTTCGAGTGAATATCCCATCAGCCAGAAGTGCTACGTTTACACACATATGTAGTTGAAATGCCCGTTTATAGCCGCGTCCATACTTATTCTTCGGAGGCAGCTTGGCCAGTGCGGCTATTTTTCTTGGGCATAGAAGCTGAAATGAAGTTTTCATAGACCACCTATACATTTAGTCGTCGACTATTTCCTCAACTATATTTGCTGTCAATGGACTACAATGCGTTCGATAATATTATTCATATACATATGATATTGGCGCTAGTGTTACAATTTATACTAATCTAGAGGGCTCGCGAGAGCTCTGACTGTACAAATTGCGGATTGTGGTCGTTATGTTTCCAACGTCTTATATTTCTTTGAGTACTTTGTGGTGTTCGATTATTAAAAAAGTAATTACTTCAATTAAAAAATAATTGATTGTGATCGTATAAAGATACACACTTAATATATTAATAAATTCAATTATATTTTAATTGAATTGAGAAAAAACACCAACGCCGATAGAACCTAAGTTTAGCACTGGAAATGTGTAGTATTGATATTTAATAAGGGCCATGTGTACTTTAAAATTTGACACCACAAAAATATGTGGAAAAATCAGTTGAGTTCAAAAAAAAATCAAATGAGTGGGTATCCAATGAAAAGCAAAATTAAACGATGAAAATTTGAAATCTATAGTTAATTTTTTTATTTATAAAAACACACACGCACATAAAATTATGAAAATGATACAGCACAATGGAAGGACATGCACATTTTATTAGTTTATGTTAAAGAAGTAATTTTTGCAAAAACAGGTGGATGTTTTTATGGCGAGAAAAAACCGGTGCCAACGGTTTATGATAATTGCACTTTTGAATATAATATTAGTATCTCTATATACTCTAGATTCAAATCATTTGTATCGTGTATATTTTCGAACACTTTACAGCATGCCACAGCTTCTGTAACATGTATGTGGTTCGTTCTCACTATCCGATCAAGACCAGCCATTGGCATTTTGCTGTTTCGTGTGACATTTTTAATTGCCCTATGGCAGATCTGAGAAAAGTCCATTGATCTCAATTAGGTCACATTTTTTGTTTCTACAATTATTTTTAGCGATTGAGTAGATTTCGATTCCGAGCAAATCTAATTTTATTTTTTCTTTATATTTACATTTCGTTTTTATTTTGAGTTCATTTGACTTTTGCCGTTGAAATCTCTCTTTCCTTTTCTCTACAAATTTGCTGCATGCAAGCAAATCCTGCAACCGCGACCGAAATTTCATTATTCATTCATTCCGTGTCACCGTGAAATAAAGAAATCTCTACACGGCTCTTCCAGAATATTTCATAACAATTATCTTAATTTAGATGTTCTCCATTCATTTTACATGAAAATTAAAAAAAAAATAGTTTCCTCTGTAGAACGAAAACATCAAGAAACATTTACATAAACATGGTGATGGCGGTTCTGATTTTTTTGCGAATGTTAAAAAATAAATAGTCTTTCAATTTGTATACCGTACAAAGCGTGCGTGTTGGTATTGGGATATGGTGAAAGACGTCCAGATCTGAAAATAATTTTACTCGCTCGAAAAATAATTTTAATTTGCCACGTCGACGACTAAATAATAATAAAAAATGTAATCAATAAGAGTAAAAAGATGGACTAAATATCGACGTTGTTACAAATTTTGGGAGACATTGTGGAATTTAGTATTTTCTATGAGTGATGTTAGAGAATATCTTTATATTTCGTGAATTCGCATCTCTTCAAATGGACACATTGATTATCGAAATCTTCGCAAATATATAAGTTGATCCAGACCCCAGCGTGTGTCTTTAGTCGTTTTTTGATGTTGTGTGTTTGTTATTCGGTGTTTGGAACTTTGCTTCTTCTGATGCAGCATTATATTTATACCGAACAATATCCGGTCACTTTTTTCATAAATGTTGTGCTTTCGTGTTTTACTTTTGTTCGAATAATAGAGCCCCATACTTACACAAACCTGCATGTATAGATGATTTTTTTTAAAATATGAAACTGTATCCACTCAAACGGTTCTTCTTAATTATTCTTTATTTAAGATAATCCTGGCAATCAAACAAAACACAAAAACTAAGGATATTTGAAATGTATTGACAAACATCTACAAGGCTTCCTTTCTGTTGCATAAATATAATTGTGATGTAAGGAGATCAACATATTTCCATGATGTCAGTACGATGTTTTGAGAGAATAGAACCATTGAAACAAATTGAATGGTGGTTCTGTGAAATGATTGAATGAAATGACATTGTTGGATGTTATACGTAGAAAACAGGCGAAAGATCGACATTGAAATCTACTACAAAGAGGAGAAGGACGATAACGGGATGATGGACAACATAATGTCACAATGTAATGATGATGCTCTACAAATGCAGCTGAAGTATAAGCAGCGACAACAACAGTTATTGCAGTCATACAAACATTGCAAACGGCGAAGAAGGAGGGCTCTAATGCCATTGAACGAAGGGGCCACATCGAGGTTGCCGTTGTGCGGAGCATTGCCTGCAGTACATAGCTCAGTATTACGAAATGATGACTGGTCAAGGTTATGCAGCAGTGAAAGACAGAGCAGCGATAACATTAATGGGAAGTCGTCAAGAAATATGTTACCGCCAATTGTAATGGATTGGTCGAGATGTTGTCGAAAGCTACCACTGATCGTTGTAGTGATGCTGATACTCATGACGCCGTGTTTGCCAACAATTTTTAGACCCACTGAGGCCGCTGTTACTGCAAGTACATCGGGCATTTCATCGACTTCCAAGGGATTTCAAAATATACCTCTGGCAGCTCTTCTAAGTGCAACACAAGATTCACAACAGTCCCCAGAAAGTCCGGTTATATCATCGTCGTCTCCTTCTTCGACGGTTCAGCAACAACAAAGACAATTGCAACAACAGCAGTTGTTCGCTTTGCTGAAATTGGACAGCATTTCGGCCCCGGGAACTGTAGGGGAATCGAAAAAGTATTTATCGTCGTCATCATCGCCAAAGAAGCATCCAAAGACCAAACATCGTCGTTATAACAATATAATGAATGATGGAGATGGAGATGACTATGACGATGGTGTTGGCGTTGACGTCAACGTCGACACGGAAAGATACGCTACGAATTTCACTCTAAATCGCGTTGCTGCTCTATTAGAAACAACTGGTTTCGTATCCGATGAAGGCCAACAATATGAAAAGGCTGAAAAGGCGTTATCTGCTGTCGCTGGTAGTTCAAATGGACAGCAACAACAAGCTGTGAATAACAACATGAATTGTCCCAATGAATGTAAATGTCTCAATGACTATTTCGATTGTGGCAAAAAACATTTGGATCGTGTACCCACATTGCCTAATTATGTTCAAGTCATGTGAGTTGTTCTTCTCCAAGTTGAGTTTACATCTGACTTTCAAAATCACCCATCAATTTTATATATTGCAGCGATTTCATAGGCAACAAACTAAATGACACGACAGTACTACAAATTCGCAATTTACCGGAACTGAACAAATTGTAAGTACAACTACAACTATTCTATTGATTTAGTAAAACGGACGTCCCTGTGACTATTTGCTATAGAGTTTTGAAACGGAACCAACTGGAATCGATGCCGAAATTCGTGGGACTTTCAGCCCTGAAACAGTTAAGCTTGGCACATAATCGTATACAAAGAATTTCCCCAGAAGCTTTAGCAGTTTTGCCGAAATTGAAATCTATAGATTTGTCCAAAAATTACTTGCACACAGTTGAATCAAATTATTTCCCAGGCACAACTCGTCTGGCTCATCTGTAAGTCGAAATTTGTACTTATGGCAGCGGAACTGTACTCTTTAATAATTGTTCTCCATTTTCCACCATCAGAATCTTAAATGGGAATGAGATTTCTAGTATAGAGGAGAGGGCCTTTGAAAATCTGTCGGACTTGATGGATTTAGAATTGAATAATAATCGTTTGACTTCTTTGCCAGCTGGAGTATTTAAAAACCTGAATAAATTGCGAAAACTGTAAGTGTTTGGAAGAGACATCATGTTTAGATTGATCTAATTGAGCTTTTTTCTTTGCAGATCTTTGAATTACAATCAGTTGGAAATCAACTGGTCAACATTTCGTGGATTAACGTCGCTACAAAAGTTATTCTTGAAATCCAACAATATACGAGCATTGCAAGACGGAGTTTTCCATGTTATGAGATCTATCGAAACTATAGAATTAGATCATAACGATATAAGCTCGTTAAGCCGGCAAGGTTTATTTAATTTAACCAAACTCCATCACTTGAGCCTTTCAAATAACACGATATCGAGGATAGAACTGGACACCTGGGAATTTACACAATCGCTAATAAGTCTTGATTTGTCCCACAACAACATATCCGAGTTTAAGCCGCAGCATTTAGATTGTCTGCAGCGTTTGAAACACTTGAATTTGGGACATAACAAAATACAGTACCTAATGGAGAACACATTTGAGTGTGTGAAAAATTTAGAAGATTTAAATTTGCGGCGCAATAAACTGTCGTGGATTATTGAGGATCCAGGTGCAGCGCCACCCTTTAAGTCCCTAAGGAAACTAAAAAGGCTAGATTTGTATGGGAACAATTTGAAACAAATCAATGCCAAATCATTAAGTGGTCTATCGAATTTGGAATCCTTAAATTTGGGCGGCAACGCTCTGGCCTCTATACAGTCAACCGCTTTCGATCATATGACGCATTTGCAAAAGTTGACGTTCAAATCATTGAATTTTATATGTGACTGTGAAATATTGGGTTTTAAGCGATGGCTAACGAGACATTTGCAATCAGCAGGACAACAGCAGCAACAACATTCCCTTTTGTCATCTCAGGTGGTTTGTGGCTATCCGGAACATTTATTGGATCGGGAATTACTCTCACTGCAGCAGAACGAATTGACGTGTGGTAAGAATTGTAAACTGGAAGCGTCCACAAATGTTGAATAAGTACTTATGAGTCTTGTGTATTTAATTCCTTTCCTCCAGCTGAAACACCAAAACCGAAACTCTCACATGAACCATCCAATCAATTGGCAGTGAAGGGGGCAAATATAACAATGGAATGTCGGGCTACTTCTCCCAGAGCAGCATCTTTTGCTGCTACCGACGAATTGAAAATCAAATGGCGCCACGACAATCATAATGTCAAAGAGAAAGATCGCAGCGCACCCTTTGTCTCTTCTACAGCATTAACATCATATACAACCACCGAAACACAAATTCACAATGATCCCTCAAATAATCAGACCACCATCATCGGATATTTGCGTTTGTATAATGTCAGTTATGAGCTGGCGGGGAGATACCAATGCGTGGTATCGAATGCATTTGGCACTACGCATTCACAGAAATTCAAAATATCCATTGGAAGTAAGTTGTCTCTCGTTACCTACCTACCTAAATGTGTTTCCTAAATTTTATAATTTCCTGAAATTTAACATATTTTTTATTTATTTTAGTACATCCATCCTTTTTGCAAATTCCATCAAACTTAACAATCGATTCCGGGGACACTGCTCGGTTGGTTTGTTCGGCCATTGGTGATCCTACTCCTGAGATAGCTCTGCAAAAATTTGGGGCGAGTGATTTTCCGGCAGCGACTGAACGCCGTTTGCAGGTTTTGCGGGAAGAGAATGCTTTCGTCATCACTAATGCTAAGCCGGCAGATAGTGGTATATACACATGTACAGCTGAAAGTCCTGCCGGAGAGATTAAAGTAAATGCTTCTTTAATTGTAAATGGTAAGAGAGTAATGAATGCATTTTCAATGTTTCCTCTTTTCACTGGACTTCTTCGTTCTTTTATGTGTTTTAGACAAACCACAGCCCGACATACCCACGGTAAAGAAAGAAATCGTTGTCGGCGAGTCCAGTGTTTTGGAGTGTCTGAGTGATGTTGCGGCCGAATTGAATCAGCCCCATCGTGAGTGGTATAAAGACAATAAACAGTTCCATATAACACCCACATTGGACGCAGATCGATATTATTTTACACCTGAACGGGAACTTTTGATTATAGTCAACACACAATCGGTTGATTCCGGACATTACCGTTGTGAGATCACAGACAATTCCAAAACCTATACCATGCAAATGGATCTGATAGTGGTTAAGGAAGATTTCAGTCAGAACATTATAATCATCGGGGTGGTGTTGGTCACCGTGGCATGTATTGTGGTAGGATCTCTTATCGTATGGATTATCTTATTTTACCAAAAGAAGAAACTATACATGAGTGCTGGACAGCGGAATGGTAGCACTGGTGCCGGTTCCAGAGTGGCTGCTCTCCACACTAATAATCCTTTGACAGCCAGCACTTTGGATCAGACGCAAATGACATCACTCAATCGTACCTACTTGAGATCGCCCAGAGACCATTGCAACCAAAGACCACGTAGTTTGGCTGCTCTGGAATTGAATAATGGTCGTTACCATGTGGGAGAAGACGAACATCAGCCTTTGACAGAGCAAAGAAGTTGCTTAATTGTCACTACCACTCCAAACTATCAGCAATTGCTTATGCAGCGAAATGCTCTTGAAGATCGTAATGGTCGAAATGTTCTTAGTGATGATGACGAACATTTGACATTGGAGTATTTGAGATTGAATACTTCGCACGATGCGGATCATCAACAGGATCACTTGTCCAGCAAAGACTCGGGTACAGGTTCGGATGCAGCCAACAAACGCAGTTTGGAAGATTTCTTGACTTTAATACCAAATGCCTCAACACCCACAGCTATTTCGACATTGAAACCGCGAGGAAGAGCTTCTTTGGCTAAACCAGATACTGATGACGACGATGACTACAATATAGGCACGATAGAGGCCGATTCTAGCAACGACGAGAGTGCGCGTGCAACTCAATCGCCAACGAATTGTGGCGACAGTGACGAACTTGCCACTTCCTCGACAATAGGTGTTTCAATGTATCCTTTAGAAGATTCCGATGATTTGCCGCGGAATAACAATGATTCCCCTAACCGAACGAAATGCAACAGACCTGGCGATTATCATGTTGAAATTGACAACATCAATGCAAGTGTATCTTCATCATCATCATCTTCACGGCATGATTGTAAGGCCACGGATTATCCGACCGCCATTCCAATTGCTTCGTCACCCCAGCCTCACTCACAAACGGTGGATATTTAGACTTGTTTCTCACTTCCCTCCGGGAAAAACTAATTTAGAAAATGAAACCACAAAGACTTCTTCCAAATGATGTTTGTTCTCTCTCTCTCTATGGAAATAACATCACAACCCGACATCATTTAAACTCAACGTAGTTGTAAGATGTGCCTTTTCACACTTCGTAAAAGCATTTGTCTACTTCTTCCAGGCAGCTAAACCAATTTGATTTGGATCACTTTTCAAACAAAACCAGTGACTTATTATTTAAGCTCAATTCTGTATATAGCCCTTTTTGTACACAGGTTACTTTCAATCCAGTGTTTGACTCTAATTTCTCTGTCCCATTCATTATAATGTTCTTGTTTTTATGTGTGATATTATTTATTATTACTTTTGTGTGTGTAATTATTTTGTATGATAAACATTATTGTAAATACCAAATACCCCATAGCCGATCACTGAACCAAATCTTGTTCCTTATCAGTGGAGTATGATAAATCGTATCCAATAAGCGACATGTGTCATTTCCGCGACACATTCAAGTTCATTTACAACATATATACTTTCATTTAATATCCTTACTATATGGTAGATTATCGGCTGATTATACTACTTTCAGCTTTTACAAGTTTCAATTCCATCCTTGTTAGCCATAGATTTGTTTATCAAATACAAACAAACTTCAGTACAAACCATAAACACTACAATAAAGTTCAAACTTATTCGGTATTACAACAGTAAGATAAATAATACATAATTTGGTTCAGTGTAGTTATAGAAATTATATAAGTTTATATGTTTTTAAAACAAAACTAAATATACCCTCCGTTATTCATTCTTATGGAAACATGTTGCTTAATGGATATGAAAAAAAAACAGGAACAAACCAAAGAAGAACAAAAAATCATAATAATAATAATAAAAAATGTAAACGAAAATATGAATTTGTAAAAAATAATAATGTAATAAAAACTGTGCCTATTCTCAAATTACAATTTTGCCTTAAAACATGTCCGAATATATTATTTGCTACTTTGCATTGTATTGTGCCTAAATTGATTATATATATAAATATGTATATATAGCGACTTTCTCTCCTTAATCACAACAGATTTGTAACCGAAATAGAAGACTTTAAAAATGCAATTTTAAACTTGCCTTCTTGTTTTTAAGCAGACAAAGAAATAATTTTATATAAAATACATGATATTATATGTACACTTAACAAATAAATACAAAATAAAAATAGAACAGTAAAACTAATTGAAAAGAAATAGTAATAGTAGCTATATATAGTTTGTAAGTAAACATTTGATATACACATCATTCATAATATATCCTATGAAACTTTAGAGATGTAATGTTGTAATGTAAGTATTTATATCGTAAATATATATGTACAAATATTTAATAAAAAACATTCATGAAAATATTAAAGCCGTTGGGAGCCGCATCATTTTTATCGAATTTACGCAGTCAATAACTATGGAAGTTGCCTCTTTCTTTCTCTCCTTGCGCTTGTGAAGGTGGTCGGTGGGTGGGTGTGTGTGTGCGTGCGTGCTTGTGAAATTGAAAAGCAATCGAAATCCAAAATTCACAAAAAATACCAGGCGTGCATAATGCAGCAGAAAGTGTGTATTACAGTTGTAGTAAAAGGTAGCGCCTAAAGGTATGCTAATATATTTTAGGTTCCGAATGACTAAATCTGAACAATATAATTATGGCGCCTAAAAGTACTTTAGCCTACTCTTAGGCGCAACTATTTATTCGAATGAATAATACGCACTTTCTGCGGTATTATGTGCGCCTGGTAATTTTGTGAAATTTGTACCTCGATTCAATTTCAAACCGCACACGCGCACACACACACCAACACATACATCACCTCTACCCCTTGCCTAGTTCGACAATTAAACTTAAATGTAAACGACTTGTTTATTTATTTTTATTGAATTAATTTTGATTTTTTAATTTGTCTTCTAAAACATAAACAAATAATGTAAAGTTTCAATTACTCCCTCCCTTCCCCGGTACTGGAAAACGAATTGGATGGAATACTTGAGAAATGAATATTTTGGTAAAGTATACAATTTCCGAGCAATGAGCAATGCCGAATGAAAACACCAACACATACAATAAAAAAGTATTAAGGTTCAGAGATATTTTCATCACATCTTCCACAAATGCATAGACACATAATACATTTATTGTACTTACATACATACCACCTTTGGAATTTTAATTCCTATTTCCTGTATTTATTATACTCACGCACGCAAATGAATTCAAATTTATTCTCATCATCTTTCTTTTAGATAATCCAGTATATAAAATATATAGATAATACATAATGACTACGAGTTTGAGCGGAGAAGAACACAAAAAATGCACATGAAACACAATCCAGATTTCATTTATAACTAGTAAGGAACGGCTAAGGTCGGGCTGGGGCGACTAAATGTAACCTCAACTTTCTACGCTGTTACAAATCAATTCGGTGAGGATTTTCGCATGTGTCATATAGAACAGAAAAAGTGGAATTGGGAGCGACATTTAATACCCTAGTGGAGGATGTAAAAATGATCGTCCATGTACTGCTTTTCACTTTTCGCTTTTGAGTGAAAGTGAAGTGCGGAACGAATCAAGATTTAGTTGCAAACATGACATAAATGAAGTGATTTTTATTTTTCAATTTATTTTTTTTAATTTGTTTTGCACGATATATTTTGTTGTTTATTTGTGTAAATATTTACGCAGGTGTAGTGTAATTTTAATACATAATATTAAAGGTATATATATAAACTAAAAACACAATTAATTATTTATTAATAGTATTATTTTTTAAATACAATCCAGTAACTTTAAGATTTACTTTCATTTTTATTGTTTTTGTTTTATTTTTTATTCTTGATCATTTTAAAATAAAATGGATAAAATAATTTAGATACATTTCTGGAGGTTAAATTAAAAAAGAAAAACAAAGGAGGAGGGAACAAACAATTGGCCAAATAAAGAGCTGAAGTTTCCACTAAGTTTTAACTTGATGCTAACACACATGTAAGGCTTTTTAAATTTAATGGATTTCTCGTGATGTCGGGTGTTCAAGAATTCCTTTAAACATCAGGAAATTCTTACGAATATATATATATGCACGCATTGCCACTTTAATTCTAAAAGGGCGTATCCGACAACTTTTTCAATATCGCGCCTTTCACATATTCATATGTATTCCAGCGCTTTCTATCGGAATATGTAAAAAACGTGATTTCGAAAAAAGGTCAGTTACGCCCTTTTTGAAAAAAGGAACGAATATGTATTCAGGTTGCCCTGTCCAATAATGCTAGTCTCTAATACCAATCAAACGGTGTGGAGTCATCTGCTGATTTTGGGAAAAATAAATAACAAATATTTTTTTCTGAGAATCTCCTTGTTTTGCGGTTGCGACCGACGGCCCCAATTTATTTTCCATTTTTTATGTCTGGGCAGAGACTGCTATTTTATATCTTTTTATATTTTGTTGGGAATTTTTACGATTTGTTGCACTCTTGCATACTCTCAATTTGAATATAGATACATCTATTATTTATAAAAACTTACCTAATGTGTTTCCCACTTGGATTTAGGATTATAAAGGCTATTAGGAGGACAATTGACTGCTTGAATGTTGAATATATATATTAACTGGCATCTGACTTCTAAATGAAACAGGATAGCGGATAGCCATTAACTCTGGGGGAGATGTAGATTTAATTTTAAAATATTTTGCGGATGATGCATACACATATGTATATGTACACACGCACTATGTACGATGTTGTTGCCATACATATTTGTTAAATAACTCTATTCGCTTTTTATTAATGGCAATTGCAGTAGTTGTAGAAAATACATACAAACATACATATAAAATTAGATTAGATCTATAGCAAGGGGGGTTTATTGAAAGATTAATGTTTAAAACTAAATCCGGAAACCATGGTTCGTTTTTGAATTAAACATTTTACACAGCTTGTATGTAATGTGTATATTTTTAGGTTGTTATGTATGTATTTTTTTAAATAAGTTCTATACTTAGTAATTATGTATGGTGAGAAGAGAAGAGTATAAACATTATGGGGGAAGAGGTTGGTTGAAAGGGGGAGCAAATACAATTTAGAACGAAATATCTAAAATAATATGTATGTATATTAATATTGTAGTTTCCTGATCTTAGAGACATTTTATATATCCATTTATAAACCTTTTCTTTGTTTTTAGCCAATTCAATTGGCAGGTGGTTCTATCAAAAATATTTACTTTTTGTTTTTAATAATTTAACACTAAGTTTGTTTTGTTTTTAATTTTGTGTCTCGACTGATGTAGTTGTTGCTGTTGCTGTAGCTGTGATTGATGCTTCACTTTCTTCTTCATCACCAATCCGTGCCGAGGTGGTGGCTGTTGATGTTGATGTTGGAGTGGATGTCGGTGTAGTGGATGTAGCGGGTGAGGATGCCCTCTTTTCGTTATCGGCCGTATCGGCACTTGCTGTGATGTCACTTGGAGTTTCCTGAAGGTTAAACAAAGTATACATTTATTAACACACACAAAGATTGTAATGTTTTACTATTATTTGTTTTAAACGATGATAGACATAAATATAAACAAAACTGCTTCGGTCTCTAAAATTTGTTCCGTTATGCAATTTCTTTTCAAATCATTATTGTTTACTTTAAATATATAAATTGCAAATAAAAATATAATATTTTAATTTTCTACTTTCTTTGAGTACAAAAATGTCATTCCATGGGCGCCAAATTTCTAGGACATAATACATATTGGGAATATCGAGCAAGAATAACTGCGGCCTGGCCTCAAAGGGTTATCCACGGATTTTTTTTTAAATTAAATTTTTTCTTGGTTAAAAATCCATTCAGAAAACATAATTTGTAAAGAGTCCAAAAAGCTACATACACATGTTTGTATCACTTCAGCATAGAAAATTTAACATTTAATAAAATTCAAAATTTATTCGTATCCATAATTGATTTAATTTTTTTTGAGCTTATGTCCGCTATCAATTCCAGAAAAAATAACCGAAGTGGATGTAAACTATCAGTAGTTGGTGGTAAGAAGGAAAAGGAAGTAAGTTGCTTCAGCTGCCATCCGTCTCGTTGTTTTTAGAAATTACGAAATGTTAACAGACTCACCAGTTTTGATTCAACTCTCTGTCGTTCATGCATCGCATTCAATAATTCACGTAAGTGTTGATTTTCCTTTCTTAAGCGCTCGCGTTCCATGTCACGTTCATTGATTTTGGGCTATGAAAAGGGTGCATAAATAAATACTTGTAGGCAATATTGACGGAGGAGTTGTGGTACTCACCAATAATAGCGAAATTTGGGCATTTAGAGAACTAACAATACTGCTTAAAGCATAACAAGGTACACTTGGTTCTAGGGAATTTGCGTGTTGGATGCGATTTGGTCCACATAATGTTGGAAGATGCCCGTTGGTGTTTGTGGCGACAGTGGCACTGGCGGTGTTAGCGGTGCTGCTGATGACGCCTGCAAGAGTATTCACCAGAGGTGTAGTACTGGAATCCACCGGTAGGGCTGTTGTTATGGGTAATGTTTGCGTTGAGTTGTCAACCATTGATGACAGGTCTGTATTTAATTTATTTAAAGTGGACTGAAGAGAATAAAATAAAACAATTAATTGAATTTACTGTTAGGGAAAGCAAGCAAGAGCATAATTAATTTGGAAATGAACACTCACCAAACATTCATAAGCTTCGTTGACCTCAATGTGCTCACAGTCCAGTGTAGCATTATCAGCCTGTGTGGTACTGGTGTTTTGTCTTTGGGGTTCAGCAGCCATGGGTGACGTTACTTCCTCTTGTTCAGGGTCCGCGGATGCCTTAGCATCAGCTTCCTTAGTTAATGTATCACCGAGGGAAATACTTTCGCATTCGGCTGTGTGCATTGCCGAATCGTCATCTTTGTCCTCTTCATCGTCTATGGTGGCTATAGGAGCAGTGGCTTCTATAATATCGGAAACATTATCTTGTGACTCTTTTGTATCGTCCACGTCGACGCTTTCCTCGACCGACTGATGTTTGGCGTTAGCCTCTGAGATGGCGTCATCTTCCTTGGACGGTTCTCCTTGATGAGCACTATCATTTTTGTTATCTTGTGCGCGATCCTTAAGAGCATTCGTTACTTCGTCAGCAGATTCCTCGGGAATGCTGTCAGCACTGATCGTACTTTGGCGTTTTATCAATTCGGGCGAAGTAGTTGCAGCGGCGGAAGAACTGATGGTCGATGCAATAGCAACGTTTTTAACCGGTGGTGGTGGAGGCGGTGGAGGAGTTTTAAAGCTACCAGCTGGTGGCGGCAAAGGCGGAGGTGGTGATCCCTTCTTTCCTGCAGTTGTCTTTGTTAGGGGTGGTGTTGACGGATTCGGTGTTCCTACTGCGGCTGTGGTCTTTGTTAAGGGAGGTAAGGCTGGCAAACGCAGCTCGTCAATTTCGCAATATCCGTCATCATCTTCGTGGATATTTGCCTCTTCCAGTGCACACATCTGTATTTTTGTTACCATAGGTGATGGTGTCTGCTGTTGAGCCTGGGCCGTTTGTTTATTTGGCGGTGGTAAAGGAGGAGGTACATCTGTGTTGCCGACAGCTTTGCCTGATCCTGAAGGACGTGATCGATTTTGTTGTTGTTTTTCATGACATTTGTCACAGACAGCGGTGGAAACAGCAGATACTTCTTGTTCAGGCGTCACCTTCATGTACTCATTTATCACTTCGGTCAGAGATTGAACTTGGGCATAGGCAGCCAACGCTATGTCCGTACTATCCTTGGGTGCTTCTGGCATCGCTGCTATATCCACAATCTCATGGAAATGTTCAACGGGCAGACGGAACATATCACATATAATCTTCTGTTTTTCCAACAAACCGTCACGTATGCTGGCGTCTAAACGTCTTAGCTTTTCGGCCGGTGTCAAAACCGGTTCCGCTGTATGGGCTGGGTTTATACTTATTTGAATAGCTGTGGGTTCTACTAATGGTGGCGACGACTGCATTAATGTACGGGTATTATTGGAATTATTGGAATAGACGATGCTAGCACTGTCTCTCTTATTGCTAACTGGTCCCGATGTGTTGTCTTCGCCAGATCCATTGGCTTGTCTAGCCGACTGTGTGTGCCTTAATGTGACCCCATTGGCTCCTGCAAAGTCTCCCGTGTTACTGTAGTTATGGTTAGCATCACCACAACTACGGGTGGACATCGTACGATTGACAGCATTCGCATTGGCCGACAACTCGTTGTGACTCAATCGCTGTTTGATATTGTAGTACGGAGGATACGAGTCACTCGCTGCAGCCCCAGAACTTGGGGTGCTCTCACGACGCCCAGCACGCAACTGGACATCACCGTTGTTGCTGGCATGACTACCAAAACCACTTCTTTCGTTATTCGCATTCGGTATGGGCATCATGGGGGCCAACGGTGTTGTTATAACAGTTGCGGTGGCCGACATTGGTGGCGGCCGTTCAGGTGTCAACTCCAAAGATTCCCGCGTATTGGAATGCGGTAATGTAGCAATGGCCGGGTCATCAACAGGCTCGTGATTTGCATTCTTTGATCGTGGCTTGTATTGTTCAGCAGCATCAGATATATGCTTAAACCATCTAAAATAAGTAAAACAATTACAGTTAATACAGCAAGTACATCAGTTTTAATAAAATATTCTAGATTCTCTCTCTCTCCCTCTCTCTCTCTCCTACATCCCTCTCTGTGAACACATTCCCCGTTGTACACACTTTACCTTGAGACCAATGACGCTCTCCTGCCGCCATTCTCTTTACTGGCTCCGCTTGTTGTTATTGGTTCATTGAAACTTCCACGGCGACGTTCTTTTTTACTTTTACTCGATGTCGAGGAACCACTGTCTCCATTATGCTTACTGGACAGCGCCAAGAGAGACCCATTGCACAGGCTTTTGCGGCGAACGCCACTGAATATATCGTCAGGGGACAGAAAGTTCATGGCGATCGTATCAGAAAGTTTCACTAAACACCACGACCGTTTACCGGCGACGTATACTTTTTCACTGTTCGCACAAAACTCTTCTCTTGTACATCTTAAAAAGAGTTCGTCGGCTCATTTCTTCATAGTCTCTCATTACATAACTAACTTTTCAAATTTATCTGCCGTTGAGCCCATGCAGGATGATATTTTTGAAAGCGAATTCTAACTCAAGAATATAAATTTAGTTCGTCAAAAAGGACATTCCAAATTGATTTTGTTCATATCTTGAGTAATCTTTGAAATTTCTTGAATTGCAAAAAAATGTCACAAAAAAAGGAATAATCAATCGTCCTTTATTGTCAATTTAAATTTTCTCATGTCTTCCTCTATTCGCTGCAAACTAGAGTTCCGTTCTTGTATTTTCTTGTATCTTTGGAAAGGTGAACCGTCCACCTTTCACCACACACCCACATAATTTTCTATGTTGCTTCCATGTGCAAGATCAAAAAGGTGTCGTAGCGATTTAAGACTGTAGTTCAAGTCTACATTAGAGTGCCTTCGTTTGTGCGAAAACAATAAAGTTGTCGATGTTCCAGACTAAAATGAATGTTTGATTTGTTTTTTTTTTCGTTCTCCCAAAGTATTTCGCTTTTACCATCTTTTGTTCGGGAGTTGGACGCTTTCAAATCAAGGTCTTAGTGTATATCAATTTACGGAGCGAATCAAGTCATATTAAAAAGTTGCAACATGATCCAGATTTTTACGATTTTTGTTCAATTTTGTATGAATTTGTTTTATAAATTCGGCTATATTTTTAGTCCGTAAATTGTTCGTCTTAAAAGTGTTATATTTGAATTGAAAACTACAATATGGGTGGTCATTAAAAATGGCGCCTTAAGGTAACACATTGTAGTCATATACAAAGCTATTTTGTAAGCCACTCTGTCTATAAATAATCTACTTCCAGGAGAACATGAATGAAGTGCGATAGAACCCATCATTCGACAGAGGAAATGACGACATTCTAATTAAAATTAATAATTAATAAATAGTGGCTGGCACTCTTAACGTCCTCTGCTACACTTTGTGACAATCTACCCAACAATCAAATAACCAAAACTACAAAATACAATGGAAGCACTATGTCGTAGCAAAAAGTACAAAGCACATGACAGTGTTAAGGTCAGAGTATGTACAGTTTGTCTAAAGCAACATTTTCTTGTAATACTGCCTAGTACATGTACATTAAACCTGGTCGAAAACAGATGTTTCCGACATCTTAAATGAAAGCTTGTTTTATTAATACCACCGGCTATATCTTTTACCTTCGAGCAGCAAGAGCGTTTTTACTAACCTCTAATAATCATGTTTTCACTTTTTGTCCAAATAAAAAGTTGGATAATAAAGTCTGATCGAGTTCGCGTCCAACAGTGTGAAACTATCTTTAAAAATAAAATCAAAGATTTCACACAAATTCTATGAAAATATCTTAAAAATTATGTTTAAAATCTCGAAACAAGGTATTCAAAAAACAAACTGAGCTTTCATTTTAGGTGCGGAAAACTGCAACTTATTTTCGCCCACACAAGCCAACCCGGTCTAATGTACATGTGTATATAGATCTCTATAATGTTATGGTATCATCTCAGGTCATCAACCAAGCCAATACATTGTTTCAAAAAGGATACATGCATTTGGAAGATCTATTATCTAGAGCACGAGAAATTCTATATTGAAAGTACAATTCCAAAGCCGTGTATTCATATATGTTCATATGTATTCAAATGGCAACTCTTATCCGAACATTTTGTACTCCATAAATATATGTATATGTATGTAGATAGATACTGTGTCAAAATTTGCATTTCCGAATACGTTTTGAACGATGTCTGCACCTACACAAACGATCGGATACAAAATAGGGATCATGCGATTATTCACTCGAACGTTTTATTTTGTCATGAAATTCGAAATCAATGTCGTCGACACATCGGCCATTGAGTTTTTATGTGATGAGATATTTCTTTCTTTAATGTTTTGAATGACGAATTTTTCATTTCGTGAAATTCTCAAAAAACTCAAAAAATTCTCTAAAATTATTATAGTATGTATGTATACGTATGTATATACTTACGTATAGATGTAAGTAAATACGTGTGTATATATGAAAAGATAAAAATATTACTAAAAAGTCGTAAAAGTATTTTTAAAATGTATTTTTAAATGGACAAATAAATACATTTCAACAGTTCGTCGTCGTAGTGAGTCATCCAACCTAAGCAAAAAAAAAACGGAAATGCGTATTACCCGAAATTGTCAATATTTCATTAACAAAATAGTTGTGGTCCAAGAAAAACAAAAACATTCAATATTCTCGTATTTATACAAATACAATTTAAATATCGGCACATCGCTTTGTCTTTGCGATGTACGTATGAACAATGACGTTCCACCATTTAGGCTAACACCTTCGATTCTTCCACCCAGGAATGTCGTATTTGTCTTATTTATGGTGTTGTTTTGGGGAAAGTGAATCCAATTTCATCTCATTCTGAAACGTTTGTGTATTTTGGATTACTCTTCGCCTTAACGATTCGAACAAAAGAACATTGGTATGCCTCACACAATCCTTCAAACAAAAAAATGAAAAAAAAAACGCGGATCAAACATACAAATAATGTAATTTTATCTGAACAGGGAAATTTGTTCGACCCGATTAGCTAGAATAAAACAGTTTTCAGCTGCCTCTAGTTCAGATTAGAAAAGACGGAGATATACCGTTTTACCACAGTGCGCCAACGATGCAGCAATAGTAGTGAGCTGAGCTCTGTTTATCATTTAATAAATTATTTGCTATCTTTACTGTGAAAAGTGTGTCTACCCAATGTATATGTATTTGTGTAAATTAGTGTAGTCCAATTATATATATATTAAAACACACACAAGTGTGCGAATCTGTTAAATATATTTAATCATAAGTTTTTTTATGTTGTTCAATATATATGAAATGCATAGTCAAGCTCAAGGCCTAATAATAATAAATATACCTCGTTATTTCATAAATTTCCACGCATACCAATCACAAAATAAATAAATAAATATCGATTTGTTCAATCCCCATGTCCTTTATTTTATTTCGGTCTGTAGTCCATATTTATTTTGAAGTGGGATATTGTCCTGGTACAAGACCTTTTTGCATCTATATTTTATAGAATGCAAATATATTTACAAATGGCAGGGTAACATTTCGCATAGTCGACCACTTCGGTGTATAACAGAAATTTGTGATTTTTTAATTAGAAATAATGCGAAATATTGAATTTTTTGAACATTATATTTCTGCACAATGTATTTGGGTGATATTCCACAAGAATAAGCTGTCATAATTCTTTGTCTAACAAAATAAAATTGAGTATTTCTACAAACTTCTTTACACAGGCTTCTTAATTACTGATACGAACAACGACAGAAGAAAAGAATTTTCAAAATTGCCGTTATTTAAAACAAAATAGTCGATTTTTATATTTATCGATAAAAATGTCGATAACAACGAAATTTTAACAAAATCTGTGCATTATTTATTTGAAATCTGAATGTTGCATTAATATTTATTCAAACATCATTGTTTTCTTTGCGATTCAAAATTACAAACGTATAGATCCTATTAAAGTAAGACACCCTTAGTTGCATATGTTTTGGCCACCACTGTACATATGTACCTACATGCACTCATACTCATCGTATTGCTATCTTTTGCATTTCATCAGGTGTGTGCGTGTGTGTTGTTCTGCTACTAATTAACCTGTTTCGTGTTGATTTTTCCAAAATTCGAAATCAAATGCAAACAAAATTGATATGCCTCGGATGGGTATGTACACTAGAGCGTACCAGGTTACAAGTAAAAAAAAGTTCGCCGTACACCTTCGAATGCTTCGAATGCTTGAGCTCAATGACTTCAAAGACAAAAAAATCGGCCTCGTCGAGACAAAAACATCGATGTATCACACTTTAAAATCCGTTTATAAATGCAGAAGTTATATAGAAAAATGTAAAAGCGCGACCCCTACGTTCGGCATAAAAAAATAAAAATTTTTTTTTGAAACTACCTTTCAATAATACTTCATATTCGAAGGTGTACGGCAAACTTTTTTTTGAGGTACGCCCTAATGTACACATATGCAACGTAAAACAAATTCACACAAATGAGAATCAGAAACCGCCGATGGTACAAAAAAAGTACTGGAAAAACATTGATTGATTTAACGCTCACAAAAAAACCTCTGCCAACATTTGTGCAACTCTTCATTGCAACATCACATCACATTACATTCCATATTGAAACTGTAGTTGAAGTTGAAGTCCCATGCAATAGTATTCCCTATACACTCTGCACCCAAGTACCCAGGCAGAAATTGCCAGTGGAATGAAAATACTAGTACTTGTGTGGTACTGATTTCTTGTAAAACCAGTATTGTATCGTGGTAGTAAAATTTATGACAGAACGAATGCTCATGCACTGATATTTTGTTTAAGATAAACCGTTATTTCTCTAACTCCAAGGATAGTCTTTTCGGACGAAAAACTGTTGATTTACCTTTTCTTTTGACCCTTTTTATGTTTTAATTATTTAGTTTCTTTCGTCATATTATTTATAACCTTTATTAAATAAACCATAGAACAGTTTATTGGAGAATTGCATATTTTAGAAGCTGATCAGCTTCTCTGTACTACTACTACCAGTCGATATGCTTTCAGAGCTTTGGTCGTGAGCACAGTGCACCTAATACAAATACATTTAATTTAATTTTGGTATTCAGGTTAGCCAACAAAACAAATAAACAATTATGTTCAACGCCAAAAATACTCTGTGGAATTCCGATATTTGTGGATATCGATGGTTTCATTCCATAGCATCCTAAGTCTAATTTATATATCTATGTTAAGCTGTATAAGTTAGAACATTAGATAGGATTGACATCGAAACTCCTGACTTTGTCAAAATTTACATAGAAGCAAGTCGAATTCAAATCATTTTATTAAAGACTGGTATTTTGTACCCGGCGTTGCACGGGGTTCATTCTTCCCTATTCGTATGCTTTGGAAGATAAAATGAGTAATTTTTGATAGTTTTGAAATATTGTTTGTGTGGAAGGTACTACCCCTCCCTTTGTCCGATCATGACCTAGTCCAGGAACCATCCCCTGTCCAGAAGTAAGATACAGTACAATTTTCAAGCGAATCGGTCCTCCCGTTTGCCGTCCTATACGGAACATACAGACACACATTGATTTAACTTCATTCCTTTAGATTCAAGCGTGACTTCATCAGACTGGGAGACGTTTTAGAATTTTATGATCGAAACATTTTGTTTGTAGCATACAAACGGAATGACAAATCTAATATACCGACATCCCAAGGAGGAGGACAAAATCTCAATAATCGAGTTCGGTCACAAAAGACCGAATAATTCATTCGGTCTTGAAAAATCAGCCAATTCTGTACCCGCCACTGTACTGTCCGGCCACGTCAAAAATATTCGGTCGAGTAAATTAAATAGAACGCCTTCGCCCACTACAAACAAATGTGTCATTGCCGATGGATTTCCATTCCATTGTCGCTAAGTATTCACCACTTTATTGTTTTTAGACAATTAAAAATTAAAAGCGGGTAATAGTTCCAAGTGGTCCATAAAAATGTACACGCACACACAACCGTCGTCGTATGCACAGTTCTAGGGATGGTAATTCAGAGTCGGCGGAGGGAATTTCATTTTATTTGGGGAGAATTTCAAGAGCCATGAGCTGATCACAACGATGGGTGATTGATACTTTGATATAAATGTGAACGTCAACTTTACAGATACCGGACTCTAATAAATTTTCGTTTAAAAGTCATAAATTTTCAGATTGAAATGCATTTCCGGGAGACTTTTTTTATAATGACCCTAGTGTCGTATACATATCATGGGTAGATAATCTTTATGTCATGGGCATTGTTAAATTTATTGAATGATTGATATTTATAAAATAACTTCTAAGACCGCATCGTGCCCTGAGAAGTATGTTATGCAAATGCAATGTTAGTCAAAACCCAATCTCAATCTTTGTCTCAATCTCTGTCAATAGTTGAACTCTGAACAGGGTAGGGAAAGAGTGGGCGAAACTCAATTAAAACATGTCAGTGCTCTGCCTTAGGGCATTTCCTTTATAAATATTTAATAGATCTCGTTATGTTGTGTTGCCACTGTTGCCTTTGCTTATCAACGCTAGAATGGATGTTAGCGTTTATTCGATTTGCAAGTAAGGTGTGAGGAATACATAAAAAATGGTGGTGTACATTTATCACTCGAGTCCTATGGAGCGAAGACCCTTCACTTGTCTGTTAATGTTGGTTGATGTGGATAATCACCATGCAAGCAAGAGCAACAGCGACAGCAGCAGCATCAACGTCATCATCAGTGCATTGTCGGAGTACATTATGTTGGCATTAAGTAACGTAACACCCAAGCATGCGCTTAAAAACGTGTCCATTTCTCCTCGCACATGTAACGTTTAGACACTGTATACTTTACTGGAATACGAGGGCGGCATGACGAGGATGGGGTGTAGATAAACTTGTTTGTTGACTACATTTTCCCAGTGTACGTCGTTACTACATTTGGGACAAGAGATATAGGCTGTAGGTCCGTGTCTGTTATTTTTTAAGCAGGTGTCCCGTAATAAACAATTATGGACGAGGCTTCAAAAGTGTTTTGGTTTGATATTGACTTATTTGTCAAATCTGTCGAAAATCTTTCAGAAGAGCTCGAGATTCGACGTTCTTTAAAAATTGGAATAAATCCGTTAAAAGTAGTAAAAACGAAATCCATTACAAAACGAAATCAAATTACGTAGATATTTGCGAAAGACGGCCGAATTATCATACTGTCATCGTTGAAACCCTTTTCACCACAAAAAATAGGAATCTTGATTCTGTTGATTTGTTATTAAAATTATTAATAACATTCGGCCTGTGTACCCTGTACACCGCCCCAACCCCCAAACCCAAGGTGAAGTCACAGCCGAACATGGTACACTTATCATATTACAATATTTTAAAAATAATAGAAAGGTTCCTCTATTTATAGTACAATTACATATTACGTATATAGAAATGTATGTATGTACATCGTATATACATTAGAGAGGGTCGTTAACAAAAAACGTGACAAAGGCTATTCCCAAACGTTTCCAAATATCTTTCGTTTGTTGCAGATAATCTTTCCCCGAAAATTCTATTTGGAAATTATTTCGTTGTTTATCATTTAATGTAGTTTTCTTATGACATCACATCCTAATAATTTTATCTTCCCCTTGCCTTCTCAGCATTTAAGAAGTAGAAAAGATGATTGTTCAAGAATTCGTTTGGTCGAAAGTGTTTTTAGGTGTAACACAAACTCATCCCGCTCTAATATACATACAAACATACATTGCTGCGCTTCAAGTATTTTATTGAATTCAATACCTCTCGCTTTGTGGTTTCAGATTTACTAAGGGTTCCTTCTGCTGTTTAAAATGAAGCTATCTATCCGTCCACCCATGCGTTCATTCATGCTGCCCAACTAAAGCTCCATACACACACATGCATATGTACACGTCAAAAATACATCATTCGGCCTATATGGAGTGTAGGAGATAATATGCGAGAATTTTTGAATAGCTTCTCAAATTCATAGGTTTGATGACTCGGTATTTTTGAGGTATAGACCATTTAACTTTCGATACAAACAAGTTTATTACTATCATTTACGTCATTTACATCGATATATCTCACTCCAGGAATGCCCCAAGTAACTATTGCCATTTCTAAAACCAAATATGTTTGTTTGTCGTTTGCATGAACAAAACGAAAATTAAATAAGTTTATAAATTGTTGTTGTTCTTTAAATTCTTTTAATGTTGCTAAGATAACATTTGAGGTGACGTGACATACGTCCAGTCCATTGATCACATCTTCCATCCATTGACCTCATTTTTAAATTAAAATCGATTCATTAACCAATTCGTTTGATATTCTGCAGAAATTTATATATGAACATGTGTGTACTTAACAAACATAAATATGTTAACTTAGTTCGAGAACGTTTAACTACGTCAAAATAAAAAAACAGGAAAGTGAAAAATATTCTTCATTTCCAAACCGACTGAATCTCCAAAACTGATGAATTAGTCCATTATGATTGTTTGAATTTATTTCTCAAATCAGCCAACCCCTCTCCCACCACAAAACCAGACCCTCATTCTGCGTCTCTACTAAAGCGTTTTGGTATTTATGAGACCACCAATTTGTTTCAAGGTCATTCTTAATTTGTGCCCGATAAGAAAACAAAACTCTGAAATATATACAAAACACGATAGATAAACCTTTTTTCCTTTATACATTAGTATGAATGTGTAAATATACAGAGATAAGTTGAGTGTTGTTGGGCCGGACCAGGCCAGGCATACTTTGACAATTTACATCAACAAGGTTCAGCTCAGAACGCGTGTTCTTAGTCAAGTGAATCACGTCGCTCTGACCCCTAGTTTAGACTTTAAACTGAAATCGTGAAACTTTTACCAGATTTGGCGAAGAAATCCAGAGGTTTTACAACTCAACTCCAACTCAAGTAATGGCCTCTGTCCCGAAGCATAACATCGATCATTCGTGGCGCATTTTCTTAAGAAAGAGTCACCCTTTACAATTTGTATGGAAATTGTGTGTTTCCATACAAATGTTGGGCCACACACACAACACCACCGATGAACGTGAACAGGAAAAAATATGCATCAAACCTCTCAGGCGTCTATTGACATTTCATTTGAGTCTTCACAACATGTGCATGCACGCCCGTGAACTTTCTCCATTTGTTAACCACAGTAAGATGGATTTATTTTGCATTGTTTCCTTGGTAGTTGTCACATACTGCCCGTAATAAATGGAGCAGACAATGGCAGAGAACTCTGTTGTGATTGAATGCCGCAGAAAATTGTAAAGAGAATGCGGCAAATAGCATCTTCTTGTTGCACTAGAGGAGAGCGATGCAGATCTGACTGTCGGTGACCAAGTGACAAGTGATGTTTATGCCGATGCAGATGCAGATGCAGACATCTACATCGTTTCTTCAATACGTACTCGTATCTTCTGTTCATTCATTATTCAGTGTTGGCTGTTCGCAGTTGCTTGAACTTGGAGTGAAGTAACAGAAATGTTTTGTGCAACCCGAAAGCAGATAGTTGGTCCACAATCAACTGAAGCAAACCGCAAGTGTATTGAGCTATATGTATTGCCATAAATGCGCTATGCATCCATCAGCAATACATGTTTTGTTCTTGGCCAAGACAGTTTTGTCTCAGCCAACAAATGGAAAAACACTTTTGTAAACCAGTGCATATGTGGTGTGTGTGAACTGAAACTTTGTTAAAGTCAGAATTCATTTTATCAACCTTAATCTTAATAAATTCGTTTTGATTCAATATCTCGAAATACCTCCGGTATCAAAGGCAGCAACACGCATTAACAGGGAATCTTGCTGTGAGTTCATGCCAGACAGAAGTTATGATTTTCACATCCGATTAATTTGATGTTCAAACTAGGAACTACGGGAATATACATATTAGGGTGGGTCGCGGGCAATACAAATAAAAAATAATTTCCAGTCACCTCGCGGAAATAAAATTTGGATTATTTAATGATGATAGGTCAAGCTAAACGCTAATCTTTCTGAATACATTTTTATTCTTGTTTAGTATTTTTTGAGGGTTTTCAAAGTGACAACTGAAAACATATTTGTATTGCCCAAATGAAAATTTTGGTTCTGAAAAACTTTTGTATTAAACTACTTTCACAAACATGAAGTCAGCGACGTTATTTTTCGGCCGATATTCGAAAGGTTTTGATTTCTTCTATTTTAGTTGTCAGTCTGAAAAGAACACAAAAATTACCCTAAACATCCAATAATTCGACCAATGAGTTTTTGTAAGACAAGAATAAAAAATATATATTTAAAGTGTTTTCAAGGGTCTATTTATTTTGAGAGAAAGTTTAACGTAAAAAATTACACTGGAAAAGCATGATTTTTCAAGTGCGTTTAGCTTGACGCAGGGACGAAATATTTACCAAATCATCAATCAACAGTTAAAATTTCATTCCTGTAATGATGTCTGCCATCATTTTTTGTGACCCAGACTAATACATATACACATATGCATATGATTTTAAGCAACCTGTGTTATTTTAACTTTCAACGGGGTAACGGACAACAAATGAGTTCCGGATTACTTTTTATTCAGCAAACTTTTATTAGAACTCTGATAGGCATTTCAGTTAGGAAATTTGAAAACGTTATTCACACTTTTAGCACAGACTAAACAACAACTTTTCTATTTCCCATTTCAATAACATTTCATTTTTTTGGTATTTCATACGCAACACGACGACGCACTTTCGAAAGCATTTTAATTTTCGAAAGCGTTTTTGTTTTGATTTTAATTAACAATTTCCTTTTACGTGTAACAACAAGGATTAGTGGCAGCAACAAGCTGACAATTTAATGAATTATTACCCAAAATGGCATAAACAGAATTATGATGATTAACTTTTTCAGGGCGAGTTTAATAATTGCAAACAAAAAACACAAAGAGAAGCGCGCGCGTTGATTTGCACAGATGAGCGTCTTACATACGTTGGCAGGCAAAGCGAAGCGTATATGTGAAATGACAAATGAATACTAAAACACAGTTGACTGACTGACTGCTGGTCGTGAGTTACATTTCGTTGGGCATTCGCATTGTTGTCGTGCCTGATGAGGAGCGCGGAGTGCGCAGCCCAGACATACATGTGTATATTTGCGAAAGTGTTAGTTTGAGATGAACACAACGATTCAACATTTAATGGAGAGAGCCCCGTCGGGTAAGGAAGGATACACATTGAAGAGAAAACACAAGAGTGCTGGCTACATGTATGTGTCTGGGAGAGAGTTCTGTTTGCACTGACCGGGTAGCTCATCTCAAGAGTACACCGTTCTAAAAATTGTTTATATCGGACGGACTCTCCGCAAATATTTCTGTTGCCATTCGTTTTTATCAGTTTTGTTTCCGTTTGTGGGACATCAAAGCATAATAGGTAGATGCCGGCATGTCTCTCTCTGCTCGAGATGGTGGTTTAATAATTTCAGTGAAATGTGATTAATTCAAAGGAGAAAAACACAGAATCAGAGCATTCTTCCTACCGCCAGTGCCGCCACATTCCAATGAACATGAGGACGAAAAGTCTAAAGTGGTCATAATACTACGTAATTCCGTCGCCAGCAAAAGCAGACGGACACTTAGTTTCCTACGTATCCCATATTCTCGCCCACATTTCGTTTGCCAATTTATATGTTTCTGTTTCTCTTTTTTCGGAGGCAAATAGTTTATGTGTTTATGTGCTGTTGTCTGTATCGTAGATTCGAAGAAAACGGCATCTCATTAATTAAACCCAAACGATTTTATTGGATTAAGCAAATCCTCCGCCCAAAGGAATTTTATTCAACGTATCATTTGGCAAGAAAATGTCTACTGCCATTGACATTTTCCTCCTGTAGTAAAGAGGGATATGAAACTCAGCCGAATAACATTACTACATAACATAATATAAAGGATAGTTTAGCGAGAGCGTATGAGTAATATTTAGAAAAATATAAAAACCCGTAAAACGTAAAGCCGGTAGTAAAGACAATAGAATTTAATCTATAATCTACATGTATCTAGTTCCCATCTTTGGGGAAAAGTTTTTATAAACTGTATATATATATATCAAAATATAAATATATATTAAATTTTATAGTCTTTGCAATTAGAGACCGACCGAAGCGGATATTTCAGACCGAAGCCGAATATATATTTGGCCCAAGCAAATCCGATTATTCCATATTGGCATATTAATGACTTTAATTTAATGTAGACTTCGTAAAAACTTTTTTTCGACCGATGTGGACGGAATGAAAAATATTGGGGATTTTTGACAATTTTTTTTGCAGCAACCTGAAAGCTAAACAGAAATAAGTACAAGTACACATAACCAGTTGTTAAATAGAGCATCCAAATTTAAGTATTTCTAATTGAGAGTTGAAATAAGCAATTAATTTGTGTATATCTTTTTATAAATATAAATCTAAAATATGTGTAGTTTCATTTTCCAATAATAAATTTATTATTATTCTATAGCGTGTTTAAACATGTTTTAGCTTATTTAGTTTTTGCATACATAATATATTTATTACAGTATTGTAAAAAGTGATTTGACTTTTCTACGCCGGATACCGATTCGGGGTAGAATAGCAGCGAGGAAAAAAATAAACGAATTCTTAAGTTTCTCTGTGTCCGAATAATATCCAAATTGTCATTTTAAATATATAAGTGATATCGTTTACTTCCTTTAAATTTAATACGATTCAATTATACGACTGAGTGGCTGAGTTTCTACACAGTACCTGAGGGCGTCTAATCAATCTCAAAGTATACGTCGCTCATACGCAATGCTAGACAAGTCAGGCAAATGAGCAAAAATGATCGATTGCCTCGTTGGATTGTTTTCATACCAAGGAAAATATTGTTTTAGAATGCAAAGAAAATCGATTTTGTGTCCGCATATTCAAATTTCTTTGAGGGTTGCGTCCCTAATGGGCTTTATGTCAGTCATTATATATCCTGCGTTGTCAGCAATAAAGGTTTTCTCAAAAAGCATAACCCCCAATGGGGTTATGTCCGGGCATTTATATACATATGGGCAAATCTACGGTATAGTACGATTCCATGTCACTCAGGCTTCTAACCGCTTTAAGAGCAATATATAATATTTCTGAGAGTGTCATAATTTTCAAAACGACGAGTTTAACCTCGCCAACATCCTAAAGTTTTAAAATTATGCTGTTAATGTAGTCTACTGAGCTAAGGTCTACCCTAATTTACCCTATTTTTGCTTGTAACTTTCGGGAGTTGTTCAACTCTTTTGGCTATAACTTTTTCAGCATAAGAGAAAATCATTCTGATCTTTTTGTGGATGATAGTAATGATGTTGCGGAATGTTCTATATGTTGAAAAGGGCGTGTGCCATCACTGAGGAATAAATGGTACCTCTTCAAAATCTGTCACTCTGTTTTTGCATAAAACGAAAATTGATACAATTTTCTTTTTTGCGCTTTCAGCGTGAACGTAATTGCAAATTTTTTAATATTGGATTATAAACGACAGAGTTACTAACAAAAAGCGACCGGACAAGGAGATTATGACAGTACGAACATCATCAGGTCGATGCGTGCAGATCATGAAATTTCATATTTTTTGAAGAGCACATCCGCAGTTTGAAAAATAACTGGTGGCAATCCTGTGTGATCGGTGAATATGGGTACTACTAATAATGTGTGTAAGTGCTAAATAGATCGAATTATTATTTTGGTACCGAGAGCCATTTTAGGTTAAATTTTGTTGATTTTCATAGGGTTTTCAGGCTTAACTTGCAATAGAACCAAAAGGGACAATCCGATTATAACTTCTTCAGCACTTGAAAAAAAAAAAATGATGCACGCGAGCACATTATTTATATTTAATGTATCTTTAACAAGTTGACGCTAAAATAAAACGTGTGCCTCTAATTTGAAATTTTTAATTTTTCGAAATTGAAATCGGACTATTTTGTAGATTTTCCCATATATTCAAAGCATCAAATACTGAACAAAGGAGCAGTTGGCGAAACCCGATTTTTAATTTAAATTACAACAACTTTAATTTATTTAATTTAAATAAATTTATACTGCCCGAGGCGGCGGTTTCAGACTTACTACTCATTTTCTACAACACAACGCGTAACTTCACCCAAATTTTGTCGTTTTCGTATTTTTTTAAAACGCAAAAGTGATTTCTTGCATTGAGTTCCGATTTCCAGGTGTGGTTTTCAGAGTTTGTGTCGAATTTTTGTTAACTTTTTTAAGATAAACTTCGATTTATAACGAAGTATAAGTTTTTTTTTTTCTAAAAATCAATACGAACATACCAAACTCCATATGTTTCAAATAATACAATTTTAAAAATAAATAAATTCACATTCTAAATCAGAATAAAAGAAAGATGTTGTTTCCACTATATAACCCCCCGCTTCCAAAATGGGAATGGGGACAACAACATATTGAAAATATATTTACATGTACGTTATTGTATTCGCATATCTTGTTATTGTATGTTTGAAACTAGAATATATAATACTTACTTAAAGTTCAATGTCAGATATAACAATACTCGCAACTGAACATTTCACAGAAAATACACACACATTTGTACGTCGATATTTTGAAAAACCGACCAAGTCTACTTTTTGCAGTTAAAACAAAAACAAATTTAATTCTGTATCTAAACAGTGTAATACGAAAGCTCTCCGCAGAAAATCAAGAGACTCTCGTACAAACTAGTCGGATTTTACGTCTGTCCCATCATAGTCAGACTTGTAACACACAAAATGAAGAGAAATAAACCCATCGTTTAGTATACCGATCGACTTAGAATACCTTTCTGAATCGAATAGATGGGCAGTCTGTAATCCAAGTAGAGATTGGAATTATTGTCCGATCCTAACAAAACTTTGCAAATGAGTTTTGCAGGCCAAGGACGGACGATATTGATTAAATCGATTTTTAATTATTTTTCTGGCTTAATTTCTTGGATACAGTATCTATGTGAGAGTCAAGGTGGCAACATTTGTATCACTCATAATTACCTTAAAGTAAAGGGTGCAAAAACCAGTGATATTTACACGTATTAACACGCATTAATTTCATATTACACTTGGAAATATTGAACGTTTTATTCAAGAAATAACATGCCAGGTTATAACTGAACCATCCTCACGATACTGATTTTTGATTGTAAAGTTAAAATGTACAAATTTTAGCCGCCAAGTCTACAGGCCAGAACATTTTAGGGTTTTTCGGGACTGTATAGTTCTCCATAAAAATTTTAATAATTTAAGGCATTTGGTCAAAAAATCATACTGCTTTCCAAAAATATTGATCTTATTAGTGTTTTACAGCGCACCGAGTATATGTATTAAGGTACACGCATCCATATGTATGTATGTACGTACGCATTTTAAAAAATACAATGACAACATAATGAATGATTAACATGTCAAATTCTGTTATATCGTTACAGCTGACAATGAAAATATATACGCGAAATGTCAACCTCTTTAGATAAAACAACAACACATCTGACAGATTGCAGCAACATAGAGCTACACACATATCTCGTACACATATATCTCGTACAGGCATTGTCTGAGGCCTTAAAAGGTTAAACGAGTTCCGCTCAATATTCGTACCAAACAGAACATGTTCAGTGACGAAGAAACAAAACGTTTTGCGTAAAAAGGAAATTGTAAGCACTCTCTTTGCAATACCACTTGATTACTTATGAGATTTTAAATTTCTGTTAATAAATCCAGTGAAACATTATATATGGAAACATTCCGATTATTATTATAGTATATTATTATTATATAATATATATTATTATATTATATAAGTATGAATCCAAAATGAAAATTCTGCCGCCAGGGTTATATTGATTTCAACTGTTTCATTCAATCGAATTTTATATAGTAATAAATTGTCGAAACAAGCATCTATGACATGTCGACATAACGGAGAATTCAATAAAAAGTTTGGATTCGCTTTCATTTGTCAAAAAGAACAATATAGTTTAAATTATGTATGTAACGGTGTCGACGTTTTTCAAAATCGTTTTATTAATTTTTAAATTTTGATAATATCAATTAATCTGTGCCTTTTTTCTGCGTTTTTTTTTCGAAATAAGGTAAATCTATATATATATAACAATCAATGTGTATATTTTCCGCCATAATGGTAAACCGGTACGCTTGGGAATTTTACTGTAGCTAACTTTGAGGAAAAGGATGCTTTCTGACTATACTAGGTCATGATACGTTAATGGGCCGTGGTACCGCCCATACAAACTATGTTTTAAAACTATCTCAAAACACGTACCAATGGGCGGATTCCTTTGAAAAGTGTACTGTAGCTAACTTTGGGTAGAGGATTGTTTCGAGAAATAGAAACCCATGCAACGCCGGGCACAAAAAGCTAGTATTTCATACTATTCTCTAGTATTTTCTATTCCAACCAACATTCTGGTATTATCTTTCGGATTTATGTCCACTTCTCTTAGATTAAAGCTGACATCTCTCTTTAGTTTTTTTTCAATAGTTGAAATGCAGCTTAAACTGTTGGGAGAGATTTGTTATTTCAAAATATTTTTCTCTTTCGCATTTTATAAGTTTCTAATATCAAGTGAAATTTATTTTCAAGGATGCATTGTCACAAAATAAGGGCAATTTCCCGCTATTATTCTGCGGAACTCGACTGGTATATGGATCGTATGTAAACTTTTGTCAATGCATTTTTTTTAGTTTTTTTTTTTGTGAATTGAAATACGTATTTTTTGGTATTTATTAATAAAAAGAGATTTCAAACAAAACTACATCGTTACATTTCTTTGCAATGCTTCTGGACTCGTCCGGGAGCAGAAACTGTCGTATGTTGACCTTTTTCGGACTCTGTATGTATGTATAAATATATGGGCTTCTTTCGGAGCAATTTGTTATTCTACTTGTAGAATTAAATGAAATCAACATAAATGTTAAATTGTATCTGTCAACGAATTGCAATTAGAATTGACTTTTATTATTGATATGACTATAATATACGATCCATAAAATTAAATGACAGATCCAACCAAATGAACTTGTTGCATCCACAGAACCTCAATAATACACAACAACGAATATTATTATTGCGAATAAATAAATACTTTAAATGAAAGAGCCATCATATATCATACAATATTGATATTTCCGCATAATTGTTGCAAATATGCAATCTACACGAAGTGACAAAGAAATGCTTTTAAATGTAGGGAATTAAAGAAAATAAGAGATTGATGCGCCAAAATACGCACCCACATATGTGTGCACACCAAATTCTAGGTCATATGATATGATGAATGGGATTCCATTTCATATGAGGTCTTAAGGAACGCAGGACAGCATTGGTATAACATTAAAATGATAAAGAACAGTGTGCATTCTTATGAGCATGCGGGGAATGTTAATGGAATAATTTTAATGGAGCCAGCTCGTGGATGAGATTATCAGCTTTTCCTGATATGACGAAAAATGAGTTGTTGGATGTTTTTGTGTCAGTTATTTCTTGTATAATTATCAATTGGGCTTCAATCGAGTACGTTACGAAATACTTGATTCTAAGGAATGGTCGCAAAGATACAAAAATACTGGGCATGTTTTTTGTTTTGAATCTGATCGATGATATAGCTAGGGTAACGCAAACACAGATGTAAAGAGAGAGTGCGCACGAGAGATAGTAAGATAACAAATAACAATAAAAAATATTCCAACTTACGTTTTACATTCCGAACTACTCGGTGCTCTGAGTTCTAACATTTGTGATGTTTTTGTTTTTATAAGGAAAAATGAGTTCTTATCGGCAGCCTCTTGTCGCACCAAAGTCTCCGAATCTATACTCATTATGGGACTGACAGGCTTATTATTAACCTCGGTATTTCGTGCAGCATGTAAATATTTCAATGAATATTTGTCGTCCTACAAACAAAGTGAATATTAAATGCCGCCATAAAAATGTTTTAAATTTATCTACAAATTACCTGTTTAGTTAGCAGCACAATCATTGTCTCGAATAATAGACCATGCAGTTGGATGCTTGGATTTTTCTTCATGGTCAAACTACCATCGTGTATCAAACGGTATTGAGTTAAATCCAAATTCTGAAATACACAAAAATGCCAAATAAGTACTGAGATATTTAATAAACGATTGTTTACAAACCTTAAATTCATCTTTATCGAAAGTAGATTTGTCTAATTTACGCTGAATATTTTGCAATCTGAAAGAAGAGGATAACGACGACATTAGTGTCATTCTATGGACTAAAACTCATTTAAAAGCATCGTAATCGTACTTATGCGCATCTTCAGCTGTCTTTACCGCCTGATTGACATCGACTAAAATCTTTTTTGACGACTCTAAAGCCTTCTGTATAGCCTCAGCTTCCGACGTGTCCTCTGGCACCACTCGCACCGTTACTTTGTACAGATTTTCAAACAACAAAGGATATTTGGTAAGGCGTTGCAACACTGTTGGCAACAAATCCTTCAACTGCAAACGACGACATGCCTTGTGGGATTCCGCTTTTGAAAGCAATTTCTGCAGCTGTTCATCCTTGCGACGTTTCTCTTTGAGAGCTTCTAAAGCTATTTGCTGGCGTGCACAGAATTGAGCAGCAAATTCACGCAGTTCTTCCCCCGATTTGCCATCGAACATACCGGCAAGTAAGTCGCCAATGTTATTTACAATGTAGGTATGATCTATGCGACGTTGTTTGATCTTCTGTTCAAATGTCCCATGTAAATCACATAGAGATAGCAAAGAGGGTGGGAAAAGTAGGTGTAAATGATCCTGTGAAAGTAGACCACTCTCTTGTAGAGGATAGAAGAAAAGACGTTCCAAAAGCTTCAAAGTGCGAACGTGGCTACGTTCGGTCTGATAAATTTCTGCAAGAAGAAAAAAAACGATTTCATTAGAATTGAAACAAGGTTTTGAACCTTAAAAATGTTCCTTCTGTACCATTGATAATTTCCTGCCTTTTCTTTTCGGCGTCTGTCAGAGCCGCCAATATTTCTGCTGCTACATTAGAACTCCAATCGGCCTCGTTGATGAGATCATCCTCTTCGTCACTCTCGAAATTCCAATGCCGCGCCATTTGGCCACTAGCCGCCGATCCACCCCAGAAACTGGCATTTGATGAACCACCAATACTGCCATGAAATGAGTCCTGGTGACTGTGCTGGTGCTGGTGATGATGCTGGTGCGGATGTATTGACGTTGCGCCTGTTGTGGACGTGTTGGCGCCAACTCCTCCCATCTGTTCCATCGACGTCGATGGACTTTCGGAGCCACCACCCGATGAAAGACTAGAATTTGAACTTGCTGTGAAGTTGGAATTGGAAAGGCCCAAGTCGGTCGGTTGGTCATCGCTAAAAAATTAAAAATAAAATATGCGTTATTCACTCATTCATGACACGAAAAAAGGACTCCAATAACGTGACACGTCTCGCAAACACTTCCGCACATAACTCAAATTATTTACCTTTCCTGATTGTAGCCCAACATTTCTTTGAAACTTTTACTACGCGTGTAACGAATTTTACTTTTCATCGTTAATGAAATTCGTAGAACACGAAACAGCAACAACAAAGTAAGGTTTTCAATCAGTCAATTACTGCCATCAACATCAACAATATATACCGCAATCAATATATTCTAAATACTGCAAACAACGTCACGTAAAACAACAACAAATAATTTAATTCAAACAAGACCAAAAAGCGTTTCTGGTTTTACATCTCAACACCAAATGCCAGAAGACTTCGTTCGACCGATTAAATAGCCAATATCCAATATATATCATTAACACCGAAAGACGTATTATTTCATTAGCCAAAGCTAAGCTAGATGATGTCCACACATTGCAGTGTTGCAGATCCGACTAAAAGTGCGAAACAACCAACAGGTTGTAGTGGCAGTTCAGTTGACCAAATATAACGACACGAATGTGTGGCCTACTTAAAGGCGTTAAGTGCCCGATGCACAAAAGCCAAGGTAAGATATGGTGGTGATGGCGGACAACGCAAACAACAGGATGGGATAACAGAGAGACGTCGAGGAGTCGGATGACTTATTGACACATATCAGTCAACGTGTGGCTGCACTGCCGCACACTGCGCGCAGCCCTCTTGACGTTGGATGGCGGACGGATGTATAGGTGCGATTTATATGTCCTTCAGTTCAGACTCAACGGCAAGGAAAACAGAACGCGGTGCACATAAAGTGTCATAAGTAGTCGTATAGCCCCCCGGACATGTCAGTTGTAAATCAGCCCGGAGGAAAAGGGTTTCATTATAAAATTGATTCCCATTGCCACCAATCCTCCTGCAGTCTGACTGTGGGAGAGTTGAGTTCATGGCTTTATAGTGCAAGACAGAGTCGAGCTGATTAGTTGTTGTGACCTCATTCATAATTCGAAATAATTGTCAATAAATCACTTTCCGTTTTGCTATATTCGGATTGTTGTTCTCATTCTTACATTTTGCGCACTTTCTATTTTTGTATTTTATTAAATCGCGGATTGCCTATGGCGCTCATGTATACATGCTACGCTTTGGTGCTCCTCTGTCGCTCCATTTCATTTGAAGAAACCATAAAAAATTCCATAGCCTTCCCTTAGGTCTGTCTGATCGCTTTGGATGATATCATGCCATTGGTCGGGTTTGGTAAACCTAAACCACCTCTTTCTGTGGCACGTCGGGTCGGCTCTTTTGAATTTGCTGTTGACACTTTATGGCATATTCTTTCCGTCTGGTTTCTATTCCAAACAACATTCATAACATCCGTTTTTATATCCCACACAATTAGAAGCCGCACCTCAGAAATATACCTCCAATTTCCATCCCATTACATTGTGTGTATGTGTGTGTGTGTCGTCCTCACTACGTCTTTGCTTACTCTCCTTGTTGGTCAGTCATCAAAACTGTTCCCATTCTACCGCAGAACGGAGCAAGGAACTAAATGCTTCAATTCAAATTCAATTACTTTAAATTGTTATTGTCTGTAATAGATTCCATGGAAGAGAAAGTGTAGTGTGTTTGTGTGTGTGTGTGGTGTCTAGCAATAGAGGAAAGTTTATTATCCTTCCAACTTCCGTATCATATCATCTTTCATGGATTTGTGTGTGTGCGTCTCAAAGTGTATACATGTATACATGTATTTGTCGAATTTTCCATTGACCGCATTTTCACATTGAACAATTATCTAACGGGTCGGTGTCATTGCAAAATCTTGGTCGTTTCCGCTAGACAACCACAATATTTCTACGTTTGGACAGAGTCTCTGATCGGAACACTCTTCGAAGCGAGTGTTGGAACAATTTAACTGCAGGTACAGAACACAACGTGTTGTGTACATGGCATGACCACAAAGAGTCATGGGGGGAGGGAAGGAGTGTATGGCAATAGGAAAAATTCCATTTGAAAATGTTTTTTATTTACATACATACATACATATCTGATCAAATCCTATTCGTTTGCCAACTGTTGTTTTTGTCCGATATTCGAATAGGATAGAATTGAAATACGTTGTAGGTTAATTTAGATTCAATCTGCAAAAATACGTATCTTAAACATCTTTTGCATTTGCTGTTTCGATGTTTTCTTTATTCTCGCCCGAAAGATAATAATAATCGTTTTATTGTTTTCTTTCTTTTTTCGGCGGATAATGACGTCTGTCCATCATGTAACCAACTCTGCCTGCGGTGGCGATGGAATCCGAAATACAGTGCTTTCCCGATTGAACGAACTGGCAAAATTCACAAAAAGTTTCACCTCTGCCACAACAATTGGAGCAAAATGCTTCGAAAATCTTCTCTATTTTTGTTAGTTGGTTATTATGAAATCTTAACTGAATTATTATTTTTGATCTTACATAAATAATGCCAGTAATCAGACTGACAATCAATTGTGCGTTATATCGGAACTCCATTGTATGTACAAATTTACTTATTGGTAATATGGTGATAATGATTGATCATTCGCCTTTTAAGGTGCTTTATTTACTATCACCTTTGATGTATTCCCTGCTTTTATTTGTCCTTCTTCCTTTCTTTGTGGTATTGCTCAAATTTCATGAAAATTGGAATTTTTATATTTTTATCAATACTTGATTGCATTCGATTTCAATCCATTACTTACTACAATAGTAACTAGTAAGGAAGGAATAAACAACAAATGAGTGCCTGGAATTAACTTCAACTTATAATGGAGGGAGTATGCAAACTAGCTCAGCCAAAACCGGTACAAATATATCGGCTCACCGGTTCTTTTGCCGGTCCCCGGTTTTTTCAATATGTTGATTTTTTAAAAGCCACTGAATTTCTCGCCTGGCTCTATCAGGGTTTCAGGTTTCTTAAAAACCAAGCATCAAAAACTACAGAAAGCAAGCCAATTCTATCATCGATGGGGTGTTGGACCTCAACTGACTTGAGGTTTTTAAGTATATGGTCACCTTAGTTTGTCCAAATGTTTAAGTTTAACTTCGTACATGGGTTTTAGAAAAGAAGAAGATGTTTGAGTTTGAAAACTCGAAAGTAGGTGCTACTGCTGCCAGATTGAATCTTATTGACACTTTGATTGGTGTAAGTTAGGAATTGGGCTTATCAAGTCTTTGGTGTTTGCTACATAATTGTCTAAAAACAAAAAAAAAAACGATAATTGGTGATACCCTAGAATCCAAAACGAATTAAGCTTCTCAAAAGAATATGTCTGGAAAACTCAAGTATAAGTGTTTCTTCTAGAACATGCCACAGCTTTATAAATCCAGTACAATATAAAACTTCCTAATCAGGTTCTTTAAAAACCGGCTAAACAGCCTATAAAGCCAAAAGTTGGCCAATTTATGCGATGTATGCCATGCCATGGGAATTCATTGTATCTAGCGGGTTACAAAGACCCAAATTGTGGCGTAGAGTGTACGAATATGTTATGAATTCATTCATGCATTCATTCAATACCTGCTCGCGTTTAGTTATCAATCAGAATCGTGATACGAAACAAAAAACGGAAAGTGTTGAGTGTGGAAAACATTATTATTGTTTATTTGCAAATGTGTTTTTTTTGAATCCGCACAGATTATGCACATATGTTGTTGTTAAAGTATACGTCTTTATAGAGAACTGAACAAATATATATATATATATATATAGATATCTATAGATATACATATATGTATAATCAAACAAGCAGTAATGGAAACGAGCTTTGTGGCCGAAATCAGACAAAAAACGTTTGGAAATGTTTTACAATAAAATCAATTTGCGCATTACAACAGTGTTTTTGAATTCATTTCATTTCATTGATAGCCGACAGAGCCATGTGTGCCAGGTGGGCGTCAATTTCATTGATTCCCAATTGAATTCTAGTAAAATGTAATAGTTAGTAATCCGTTGAAACTATTTTCGGAAGATCGTCCGACCGGCCATTGTGGTATTCCGCCTCAGAATTTCAACTGATACTTCCGACAACAAATGCTACTAGACTCGTTCGTTTCCCATTCAACTTTTCGCAGAATTCTTCATTCATGCATTCGTTTTGCAAATATGTAGATCAGGATCCGAACACTGATGTTATTTGTTTATTATGAAATATTGGCTATAATTTAAAGTGTTGTATCTTTCCATCTGATGTGGAGGAAGGCACAATATGTTCACATATGGTGCGTTTAGAACGTCACTACGTACGTGCACACCCAAAGAAATAAAGTCTGCCTAGTTAAATAACAAAATTCTGGCCTCGATTAGAACTCGTATGCATACTCTCCGGACTCAATTACAACCATTTTTGAGCAAATTTATTAAAAAACGTTTCTCAAAAAATGTGCTGAAGTCTAAATTTTCACTTATAAAGACCTTGACGTGGACATTCGGAATCACATTCCGTTTAGAAATAAAATCAAACGACAATTTGAATGCGTAGAACGATCAAGTAAATTTTAATGACACAGCAACATGCCGACTTAGCTTTGAGTTTAAAAGATTCGATCAAAATCAGAAGGTATTGCATTTTTATCTTTGTATTGCATTCGATTATATTTTAAGGGAAATCCTTTTAATAATAAATTATTGCTTTACGTACGTCAAATACAATTGATCGTTGATTTTAGAACGACTTTCTTTCCCAACTAGTCCCATAACTAAGCGAATGAGTAATATTATCCCCAATATATAACGAATATAACTCATACGCTACGTGAATTGTAAAATAAACAGCAAAAAGTTTAGAAATGAACGGCCATCACAGCTAGAGTTATGCTTCTCCAAATAAACATTAATACGAGATTAAACTTTCAGCCAAGTTAGCCCTTTGATGGGCACATGATTTTAAATGAATTTTAAATATATTGGAAAATCAGGAAATTCCCAAAAAAGGTTGGTTATCGATGGATGAGGAAATCAGGACGAAATCCAACGGAGTGTTAAATAATTCCAAGAAACAGAGGAAAACTATTGGAAGACGAATGCATAACCTCAAATAAATAGCTCAAATGGACTCAGCTCGTTATCAAATGTCCACCAATTTGTATTCTTTATTCAATAAAAATAACGAATTAAGGAATTCAACTGACTTTGAATAATATAATAACGCTGTTTTTCTTTAAGCCGGGATAACAATTTTTTACTTTGTATCAAAACAAAGTTTAACAAAAAAAAAACATTTTGTGTTGACTTTTTTTGGACTTAACCATAAATTTGATTTACACCAGATAATTATCTAGGCTAAGTCCAACATTTTTAACACAAAATTGTTTTTTTTTTTTTTTTCAAAATTTGTTTTCATACACACATTGATATTGCTATTGGCGACAATTTTAAAAATATTTTTTTTATTTTGAATGAAGTTTTAACTTTAACTTATTTAGGTTTTTGTTATCGCAGGTTAGTTATCCAGTCTTAAAGGATTTTTTACAAATAAAAACATAATTCTTTTAAATACGATTTATAGTAGTTTACATTACTACGGTTGCTATCAAAATTAAGCAATTGTTTTGAAAATATACATGACTTCAGAATTTAGAGTTCAAGCTTCCGATAAAGCTATACTCAGAATTCTACCAAATGGTACGCACATGTACCTTCAAAACAATCTTATAGAAACATTTTGTTTTACAGAAGAAGAAAAAAACACACACACACACTATAGTTCGATATTACATTGCTTAATGAACACAAACACATATAGTTATATGTATACAAATATATTTAGTCAACATACGTCCAACTCCCACGCACTTTCCATGAAGATGTTGGAAAAAATGTATGCATTATAAAAATTTGTAATAATAATAAACACAGCAGTGAGTGCTACCTATATGGGTAATGTTTGCAAGTCCAAAATGTGATCGACTCCGCCTCGAGGACTTCAGGTCGCACGGACAATCGAGGGATCACACAAATAAACGCTTAACGAGATACTTTTGCAGCTTTTGTGTTAGTGTTGGACTTGGTTTTTGATTGATCGTGAGGTAGGCATAGACGGAAGACATATTAAATATCTTTCCTGAAGGTTCAAAATGAAAACCTTCGAAATGTTCGAATGTACGACCATACGTAATTTACAAAATTTATACTTCCTTCAAAAAGGAAAATAAATTAAATATGAATTTTCCACCTTATTATTTTTTCAGTAATTAATGTTAAATATATACAGCACTCCGTTCTCTGAGTAGCTGTATATACTTAAAAATTGGATTTTTATTCATACTAGAGACCAGAGTTATCCAATTATCTGTTTGAAATGTCTCAGAGGCTATCATATTTGCCAAAGAGAGATGGCCAATTTAATAGTTTTCTTTTAATATTTATGTATTTTGAATATGAACCCTTATCACTGAACGTCCTTTGATCTTTTGAAGCGAAATTGAATTCTGTCCACGAAAAGGACGAATATTTTAATTTATGATTGACTTTGACCGTTGACCGAATAATAACGGTATATATACAATTGTTTTCTGTTGTTGTTGTGAATAACAAAGTCCATCGTGTATTTATTATTATTACATCAATGCTGATGTATGATTTAGAATTCACACTTAATCTGTTGATAGACCGAAATAAAACGGTTACGTGCTTCAATTAAATAAACAAATATCAATTTCGATAAGTGGCCGGTAAGGGGGACGGGAATGGCAACGGCTAAGGAACATCGCGTGTTGGACATGTAAAACCAGCTTTGCAACAACGCATTGGCTGTCACTAGAACGCGCAACCCGAACAACGCGAACACAGTTTTCCATCAATATTAACGAAACGAGAATGAACATACCATACGTATGCATGTAGCATGTATTACACACAGATTCAAATTAAACTCGACATATTAACAACAAAATTTAATTTTGTACGCGTTTTTATATAAAATGTAAATGCATTTTTGCAGATGGATGAAACGAACGCACACAATTTTCACATTTTAAATTGAAAATGTCATCGTCGGTTGCTATTGATTCGGCTGTTTCTTTTTTTTTTCAAATTTATTATATCCCAACACCGAAAGGCTTTACACAGACACACACGCGCGTGTACTCGTCATATCTTTTGGTCTGCTTTATGTAAGTACATATATGTAGACACGAGTACATACATACATGTACATGTGTATGTATGGGTGTAGATGCGCTAATGATTTCTTGTTTCCTTTCACTTGCAATAACAGTAAAACGCTGTCAAAGTTGTTTTAGCCGTAAACGGAAAAAATGCACGAAACGACGACAATCGCGTGGCGAAAAATTTCTGCGTGAACTCCAAGTGGCTGGATGTTGTGAAAGCCACACGTATAGTGGCCATACTGACTGACTCTTGATTCTTTTCGTTGGGAAACAAGCGATTGCCAAATGCCAACGTTCCGTTTTCAAAACAAAAATATTATTTACACAGGCACACATGCATATGTATGTACATATATATATACAACACATCCATCCATGTCTATTTACGCATGTATGTGTGTGTGTTATTATTGTTCGGTGGGTTATCGCTGGAAAGGAAAGGCCTAACTAAGCACAGACGACCACATGTAGAAAACAAAAGCTTTTGTGAATGCTTTATAAGCTTTTCTAATGCCTGAATGCCAAACAGCTTTTCACCATGTAATTTACTAGGAAAAGCTCACAGGCCGTTACAGCATAGCACTTAAAAAATAGCCGGCTGATTGTAATTTTGCCAATTTCATAAAGAACTACAAAGCTTTTCCTAATGCCAAACACACATACATATGTATGTACGAAAGCCCATTGCCTTCAGTGTTCAGCAAACGCAAGTCTCCACATTACCCTACCAATCAAATATCCTAAAGTTTCAATTATACCGAGATCGAAGTGCTTTTTGGCATATGTATGTATGTCACTCAAACCTGATAATAAAAATTGTTTACAATAAATCCACCATTCGATCTATACTGACTGGCTGACTGATTACTCCCATTTCAGCGGATAAAGCAGACAATAACGAACAAAAAATGCAACTTATGAAGAATTCTCTTTGTAATTTACAGGATGGCCTTTAAATGGCTGTAGAGGATCACTAACGCGGAACACAATAAAAAATAAATATGAATTTTAATTATTAAATTATTTTGATTCAAATGTATGTATGTGGTATTCTGTGCCAAACGATCCATAAAATCTTTGTTAAATAAATAAATAAATATTTCGCGCTATAATTCTATATTCGTGTGCACCCCTTCCAATTTTTCTCAGCAATCGGCAGAAACACATTAGTTTTTTTGAAGGGGAAACAAAATAAATCGCCAACAAAATATATTTGCAGAATTTTTCAAAATTAAAAATTATATGTAACACACATTCGTGCATTTAAATATGCGTACTAACTGTGTCTGAAGTTTGAATACAATAGGGTTGTAAGTCAAACGCAAAAGATAGAGGGTAGCCTTTTTAGTCTACATGCAAAATATCAGCGCGATACAATGATGAGAAGGGGACGCACATCGGTTATACGTGTTGGTGACCGACCCCATTGTAAATTTAAATGATTTCTATGAACTGACGAATAAAAGTTTGGATTAATATTAGTACGACTAAGTGCAAGAATAAATATACCCTTTCCAGAAAGCAGAAATCGCGTGAAAAATTATTCCTACAAAATTCATCAACATCATTTTCATTTCAACCATATTCCACACTTTAACTGCACTTATTAGTAACGGATAGTAGTTGGTGCCTTAGTTTTGTCCGACACTGTTTATATAGTCTGTCGCTCGAAATTGAAATTTTCTCACAAATATTTCCTTTTTAGTCCTCCACCAAGTGCACGATTTTCATCGGAAATAATACGATTTAAATGATTAAATATAAATGTGTAGATTTTCGGCTGTAAAAAGGGGCTTTCAAATACGTTCTATTCGAAATTATATACACAAATCAACTTCAACTTGTCGCCTAATCGATCACAATCCTGCTATCGAATCTAATTTCGCATAGTTGCAATTCGAAATCGATCCAAAATGTTTCGTTTTCGATATAAATGTGTTCGTTTTGGAATGCGATTATTTAGCTCAAGCATTGAAGTGTTTTTGCTTAGATGGGAGAGTAAGTTTAGAAGTGGAAGTGGATGAGATCGTGTTTGTGGTCGGATTGCATGTTGGATAAATTACATTGCAGATCGGTCGGTATAATTTCAATAATTTATAAAGAAACAAAAAATAATATTTGACTTACTTGGGCCTTGATGTTAAATTTGGATCAGATGTCTTGCGTTGGCTGCGATTACGTTTGTGAGATAGACGTTCCTTATACGATTCCGAACGGTTCACGGAAACGGGGGCACTTTTATTTTGTTGATGTTGTTGATGTAAACTGAAATGTGAAACGGGAAATGTATTAACACAGATAATTTTTACGAGATCGTAAAGACGTAAAGATGCAGTAGAACATAGCATGTGGCACTTACCGTTCCCTGCGTAATATATTGCCCTCATTTGCGTCCTGCGCATTTGTATCGTTGAGGGCACATAAGACACCTGATACACCACCTGGTGACACCGCAGCACCTACTGTCGCCAAGGCTCCAATGGGCGACTGGTTAATATCTGAACCGGAAGTGACACTCTGGGCGCCTCCAACGGCACCCATACTGACGTCTGCTGCATGGAAAGAGCTTTGCAAATCGCTGGCATTCAAATGAGCCGAAGTGTTGCCATTGGATCGTATCGATATGTTGGCTGCATCCGTCCTGCGGTCTGAAGGGTGTCTTTGAATTGATGTAGAGTTTAAGCGTTCTGAAGGAAACAAATTAAAATAGGATCTTAATTAATAAATGCGATATATTGCTAGAGTTTGTAGGCGTATATGGATGTGGGTTGTTGGACCACACTGATATCTAACTATAAACACTAAAACCTAATCCTATTTGCATTTTGAAAATGTAAGATATGTATAATATTCTAGAGGGAGAGAAGAATGAGAACCGCACCAACGGTTATTATGCAAATTTGAATTTGATCAGTGTTCAAACTAAAATAATATGATATCAGCGACCATTTAGAAAAATGGTAGACAGCAGAAGGGGCGTCAGGTCGGCTGGTACGACAAAATCTTATGTATTTGCTCCGAGCATTCCAATAGAAGTTACTTAGGTTTCAATTTAACCCAGTTCTGGGCGAAGGTGCTGACAATTTCACCCTTATTCCGTGAAGTTGACGAAACGAACATTCCAACGAGAACATACAGAGTTTACAAAAGGACTTTAATTTAACCCGCCAACCTTGAATTCGGTCAAATTTATTACAAACTATGACTGGCCACATGGACATTTATTTAAAACTCCCGACTGTTTGAAATGCTCACCAACGCTTAATTGTTTATACAACTCGGGTCTCGTGGTGGTGATGTTGTTGCTGCTGCCATCAGCAACGGAGAGATTTTTACGTTTCTTGTTGCTCTTGTTGGCCGCTTTGCGATTTTTATAGTTGTTGGTGGTCTCATTGATCTTTGCCGCTACTCTTGACGTAAGAGAAGGGGAAGATGCTTTACGTTTGGGTTGAATGAGAACGTTGAGCTGCTGGGCTTGTTCTTCCTCGCGTAGGCGCTGCTCCTCCACTTCGTCGCACGAATAGAAGGCCTCGTCTTCAAAATTGCCACTGCTCTTACTGCTATTTGAGCTATTGCGTTTCACCTTCGTTGAGATGATTCTATCACTGGGACTTTTCGATGAGGATTGAGAGGACATGGAGGCGGATGATATTGATGATGACGATTTTCTCTCCTTGACAGGCGGCTTCAGAGAGTCTGGATTTATTGTGTTGAGATTATTGTTATTATTGTAAGTGTTGTTGTTGTTATTATTATTATTATTATTGTTGTTGTTTAGGAAACGATCGTAGAACGAACTGTTCAATGGTTGCTTCTTGACCAAGACCACGTTACGTTCCCCCTTGTGATCGTTTTCCTTGGGGGTGTCGGCGACCACACCGTCATTAGAATACTTTAAGGCTATGGGTAGGGGTTTACAGGTGGCCGCAACTTGCATAACAGCCGAAGCTGCCTCCGATATGGACTTGCGGCGTATCAAGTTGAAATCGTCGGTGTTCAGAAACTTTTTATTGTTCACCACAAACTTAACTAAGGCCTGAAAATTCAAATTGGCGTGAGTTCGTGCGGGCTTTTTTGCTTCTTTTGGCTCTTTGCCTCTTTTCTTAGGAACTTTACTCTCTTCGGCTAAGGCGGCGGGGGCTTGGTATATCTTGCGGTTACTGCGCGAACGTTTTATGCTCTCCCTCTTTTCCAATTCAGCAATTTTTGATTTCGACGAACTTTTCTCGATGCGATTATTACGGAATTTACGATCGGTTAGCAAAATTTTCTCTTTACCAGTATGTGGTAGATTGTCAGTAATTGCGAGGCGATCACCACCGGAATCTGAGTCATCGTCGTCGTCGTCATCGTCATCATCGTCGGCCAGAGCTGAAATCGATATGGAGGTCGAGTTTGGGGGAAAAATCGTTACGGTTTTTAATAATTTGTTCTCGTGCGGTTCTGGGACTTCTGCTTTCTCGTCGATGTCCCCGTGGTCCTGCGAATGCTGTTTAGCGTTATAGAAACTTTTATAAAACTTCTTTTTCCCCGCCTCGGCATTTTTTACAGATTTCAGCGAAGCCTTCTTGTTGCCATTTTTTGTTTTGGGATCACTGAGCGGTACTGAAGATATGTCCACCATCTCCTTCGCTGGACTGCAACCCGCCTTGACTTGTCCTTTCACCCGGTCGTCCGATACGGAGTTCACGCCAATCGTTTGTGTATTCTGGGGCTGTATCTCTTTTTCTTCCATTTCGTCGAACTCGTCCAAAGATGTGGATTGCTGTTGTCTTAATAGGAAACGCGGAGAACTCGATCGTTTGCCACTACTCGGACTGGGTGTTGACGACTTTCGCCGAAAACTGGCGCGACGAAACTTATCAAACTTCGAGGACGCATCATCGTTAAATTTTCTTGTGACATTTGGGGAATTTTGGCCGCTGGGCGCACTGCTAACACTTGGATCTTCTGTCGAGGAGCCACTGCCCGTTAAACGGAACCACATTTTCGATAAATCACTCATTTTTTACGGCCGATAAACGGATATCACAAAGTAGTTTGTATCGTTCTTACGTTTGCAATTCATGGGTGCGTTCGGATACACCAACTTTAAATTCATAGTCTGATTTATTCAACAAAATATTCACGGCGCACGGTACACAGTTCGCGATCACCGCAACCACGGCGGTTTAACAAAACTTTTTTGATTGATTCTTGTGATCCTTTAACAAGTTTGCCGCTTAGTATTTCTTGGTTGATATCTATTTTTTAGTATATACATACATATGTATTATATTTGAATGTACATATATGCATACAGTATGTAGAAATATGTATGTGTATATTATTGATAAATTCTATAATAAGTCCATGGAACACAAACAATGTTCTTTGTCGTACACTGATCGAGAAAAGTGTTCAGGGACATGTTTCATGGTTTTGTTTACATTGTATGTCGGTCGTCGTTGTCGTATATTTTCGTGCATTTCGTTTAAAACTCGTTACGCTAGGCAGGCCTTCTTCAAAATTCCGAAACATATCCTGTATTTTGGCAAACAAATTTCCAATTACATAGAATTACAAAAATAAAATTTTAAACCGCACCAACAATTAAAAGAAAATACAAATTCTTGAACAGAGTAAGGTGTTGTTGCCGTTCACAAATATCAAAATGTACTGAATTTGAAAAGCTTTCTGTTTTTTTGTCGCTCGGAAAAGCTGCACATATTTTTATTTTTATTTTAATTTTTATTTTATATTTAGATTTGTTTGTGTCAGTCGTAAAATTCGTGATGTTTTTTTAATGGCCTTTATAGACAGAAAAATATATGAACGGACTACAAATATTTTTGGCGAAATGAGTGGCACCTCTTTTTGGAAGTTACACAAAAAACATGTTTTGAAATTTAAAGGTCAAGTTTAAATAATTGGCGATCCCGTCGTTTCGTTTCGTTTAATCTTCGTATAAGTCTCCGAGATACATGAGAATGTAAAAGAAAACACCACTACTCCTCTGTGGGAAAATGTTTCACTTCGAAAGTTATTTTTAAGACTGAAAGAATATCGATCGGTGTGAAATATTCAGTTGTTCTAGCACCCTCCACCGCCTTCACCCACCCCCTTCTACGACCATCTTTCGGGCCATGTTATTATTGAAACCCTTCATTTTATCAACCAATATTTGTACACGAGTGAGTGAGTGAGGAGTGTTTTTGTTGTTTCCAAAAGCACCGACATGATACATTTACTGTCTCCCATTCGACGGTGGAGATATCATTGATTTGGCTTGGCATTGTACTGCGAATGTTCTAAAACACAAGCACAAAGCCAAAAAAATAATAAAATCATATTCTAAACACATTGTAATCATAACTAGGTAATCAGGTAAGAGACGAGCCGAACAGAGCCGAGTCGAGTCGAGTCGCCTTAAGGGGATTTTCATTTTTGCCATATGATGTCATTATATTTTTGCGTTGCTCGCTCTTCTTGGAACTTACGTTCGAATGAATGCCAAACGTTTATCGAACAATATCTCAAATACATATATACATATACACATACATATGCATAGTTAAAATACTGAATAAACAAACAAAGGTATTTTTTATTATGAATTGCGTGTGTTCTTTGGCAGACGACAACGCTGCTAAAGTGTTTTCAATATGTTATCGGTTCAAAGGATTATATGGGGTTTAGTTCGCATCTGTTGGTTGTACTAAGGGAACACAGCGAACCCCCCACACATAAAAATAGGGCAGTCTCTCTTCTATGTTTGTCATTAGGTTTGCAAAACTCTTCTTGGTCGTCGAAAGTATCTACGAGTTCCTAATTTTCTATTTCAAGCGTGATAGTACAATAATGCTGTTTTTTGGTCCGTTTAAACAAGAATTCATATTTATTAATTGTAAAAAAATTATTCTACAACAATTTGTAAGGGGAGTTACAATTCAGTAGGTCTGATCAGATCGGACTAAATATTTAATGAAATATAGGATATCTGCACTCAAATTGGTTATTGTTGGATCGACACTAGACGTCTTTTCTTTACAAGTTGAGCTATTCCTTCGGGATTTCTAATTCTCGTTAATTCGTTAATTCTGATGGAAATCGTTCAAATCAAATCAAATATTTGTTACCAGGGACTTCAATGAATAATAAATACTGTTTCAGAGGCAAGGATCTTTTAGGATTATGTATAATTCTTATGCAGCTTTCATAGGTAAATATTTAAAACAATAATATTTTTAAATATTCCTTTTTACGAAAATAAAATATAATTGATTGTAATTGTAACAAATAATAATTGATTGTGGAAATCACACCCCACTAAAAACGAGGTAAGTAAAATTTCAACTTGTGAGAAGATGCAGCAGCACGCCGGTTTTAAAATATTAGGTCAACACCGGGAGATACTACATGTTTAAGTTTGTATTGTATCTCAAATTATTTTTTTATTATATTTTTTGGAAAATACTACTAAAAAAGGTTAATACAAACTATTTGGAAGCAGATTAGATCAATTAAGTTGATTTTAGGACGACTTTCATTCCCGACCAGTCCTATAAATAAACGCATGAGTAATATTATCCGCAATAAATATAACTCATACGCTATAAATAACTTGTAACCCAATAATAAACAATAAACAATAACTTGTAGCCCAATAATAAAAAGAATTTGGATCTGACTGAAAATCATTGCTAAATATCGACAAATAAACAATAAACAAAGTCTGCTGGGGTGCCTTTGAATGTATTAAAAGTCATTTCAAAAGAGTTTTCGAAGTATTTTCCTTAAAATATAATTAAAAAATCATTATTTCCAAAGTTCATCAAAATGCATTGTCTCACATGTAAGAGCTTTGACAAATTACCATCACGTAGGTAGGTGTATATACTACATAGTATAAATAAACCCCACTTCTAATTAATGAATCCAATATTCCCTTTCCACTTCCGCCCCCATTGCCAGACAGTGAAGCAGAAAAAAACCCATATTATTTATCACAATAATTATTTTCATTTCTTTAAAATTAAACTTGAAAACACTTTTTTGTTTGCCAAAAAATCATCGATCCAAATAAACCTTTCCCCGTTGCGACTCTTCTATGTTCGTGGACTTAAAAGGGAAATATGTACAGACATACATCCATATATATGTATGTTCGATTTCCATTGAGTTTAAAATTTGAAGTGTCAGAACATGATGTGATGTAACAGACGAGTGAAGAGGAAACCAGATGCTAAAATTTGCACACAAACAAGATCGAGAGAAATGTGCAGAAATGTTGAGTGGATGATGACATATTGAAATACTCGAAATGCTAGAAAATAACTCAAACACAGTTGACATGAGAAATACGTCTGTTGGTTATAAGAATATAAAATGAGTCATGAGACAGGTGAAAATTACAACAACAGCAAGAGGGTGAGTGAGAGAGAGAGAGAGAGGTGGGGTAAAGAGCGTTAAACTACAAGAGAATAAATCTCGCTCTTCGTATGTTAACTCGCAGAAAGACGAACAGAGATAACATTTGCTTCTTTGTTGTTATTTTATTGTTTTTTTTTTTTAGGTTTCGCTAAGATAAACAAAATACTTTTGCTACATTTAACTATCGAAGATATGTATATATATATATATATATGTTTTCGTATTTATTTGTGCGTGTTTACATTGTTTTTCTTATTTTTATTTTTTATTTTAACATGGCGTTATCCTTCAACGTTGCGCCGGTAATAACAGTAAGAGAGCGACATTTTAAGTCTTGCACATTGAGTGTTTTTTGTGGTGGGGAGGGCGGGTTCAATGTCGAGATGACATAAATAAATAAAGATCATTCCGCGGCGCACAAATCTGAAAATCTACATAATATACGGTACATGCATACATGCACTAGTGTGGCCCAAAATTACGTGAAAACACACATAGTTCGTGAATCTTTTAAAAATATTGCATATTACGATGAGGATGCATGTACGAGAGGAGTTTCTATTTATGTTATGAGCCTTGGCAATACAAATTGTTGCCAATTGAAAGTTTGTCCTTTTTAACCATAACCTTCTTCAGAACAATTTATCATTTTGTTATGCGGGTTAGCCGATGTATTCTTGTCCTGAAAATGTTCACGAGTTAATTCCATTTTGTCTTCGCAACACAAGTTATTTTCAGATGACAAAACGTGATTAAACTGGTCAAACTTTCATTTGGAAACGTCGATGGCATCCGCAAACAATTTGTATCGCCAAGGCTCAAAATATAAATAGCAACCCTCGTATGTGCTTGTATGTATGTAGATCATTTCCTTCCTTTGCCAAATGGATTTTCAATTAAATGCTCTTACGACGGCCTCAGATGGTGCTTATGACGTCGTTGCATCTGTATATTATTTTTAAATAAATAATTGCACAGAAGTCGATCAAATCTTTGGAAAATCAGAAAATGCATAAATAAATATCCCTGGGAATATTCCACAAATTTATGATTATAGATTGTGGCAAGTAAAATACATGTAGGGAGGAGGTTGCTAAAAAATACAATTAAATTGTGACAATGCTAAAAAACATTTGATAAATACAAAACATGTTTGATGAAATTCACCCGCTCAAAACGGCTATAAGCATAGCAATATTTGTTAGAATATTCAAAAAATTGCTAACTTTTTAAGCCTGTTAAAATTTTTAAAACAAATATTATTACCCACTAGATTGCTATGTGAGTAATAAGCTGGACCACTCAAGGTTTTAGTGGAATAAGATATAAGTTAATAAGTAGTTTTCCTACGGGAAACTGGTGGCAATTACTATAAACGTACATATCCTGGGATAGGTCAATATGGATATATCACATAACTGGTCCCTAAGTGTGAATAAATTGTAAATTCTCTTGAGGTGCGTTCCAACCCTTTGAGACCGATCCTAGACATACCACAGGGGGTCAATTCATTCCCTCCAAAGACAAACAATGTTAAAAGGGGCCGGTCCCATTCGTACATTTGGGTTAGGACCAGGACCGGTCCTTACCCACCAGGGACCAGTTCTAGGACTTGTCCTGGGACAGTTCATTTTCCCGTAGGGTTATGTTTAAACAAAAATACTAAAAGTGTTCGAATTTCGCACTTTTCGTGTTCTTCAAGATTCCGACCGGGAGCTATCTGTGTTTGTTATTTTAGCGAACTCGACGAACTAAGAAAATGAATGTGAACAGAAGAGCTAATTGCCATAAACCACAGGAAAAGTAGAGTTGAAGATAATTGAAGTGCACTTGTCGGTGGACTGACATATTTATATGTATGTCATTGTTAGTAAGGTCAACAGAGGAGGGTGTGTAGACAATTAAAAGAAAATTTACTACTTTACATGGTTGTCATTTACAAAAGGCTACCTACCTACCATTCGATGTGCAAACACTGCTCGAGGAAAACCCCTCCTTCACCATAATTGCATTACCACGTATGTATGTCAATAAAGAAGCAACGAAAGAAAATGCATTTAGTTGCAACTGTGGATCTGCAGTTCACCACCCCGAATGAACCCGAATAAAGTGTACAATAGTTTTTGTAATAAATAACGCTCGGAAACGGAATGTATCCCAGTTGATCAAATTGTTGAATATGAAACTGTCTTCAACGATTAATCATGATATTTGTGGCCTGAATTGTCATTCACGTCAAGCAGCGAGACAAATTCTTGTATGTGTCGTGTATCAAACGCCGCCGAGAACAATAAAGAAAAACCAGATTTTCAGGAGCATTTAGCTCAGAGAGTGCTTGACTCAGGGAGGAACAACATTAAAAGAAACAGTACTTCTCTTTCATGACCCAGTCTAATGTACATAAGTAGGCATCAATTTTAATTATTTTTGAATGGGCGTTCACTAATTGCAATTTATTAAATAGAAATCTATTCCACTCTTGCCAGGCAGCATTCGATTACCATATGACCCAAATTGTTTGACCCATATCTTAACACTGCGAACTTTATAGAGCGCAATGCATGAAGAATGTGTACAGACATTAACGCATACACACACACACATATGTATTCCATGTGAAGTGAAATCGTTGTATAGAAGAAAACAAACAAACAAATACAATTGTAGCGGCGAACAGGGGAACATGTGTTTGTGGGATGGAGGTGAATTGATTGACAAACCACACCCCATCCCTGAACTGTTCCACTTGTTCACGAACTCATCTTAAAAGTCGTAGCATGATTCAAACGTTACTCCTGGACGATGTGAGTTATATTTTCCGAAAGAGTGTAAACTAAAGGAGTAGATTAAAACTTCGCATTCCTTTCTGATAATTTCAAAATGGTCCGCATGATCTGAGAGACCAGCTGTGCTTTGTAGTGCACTCCCCCCAACTCATGGACAATTCCTTACGTGGCGGCTCTTACTATTGCGTCCATCTAGCTGGCGTGTGCCGTGCCGCATTTTCTCGTGCTTTTCTTTTCTATTTTGCTTTCGTTTCGTTTGAATATGTATGAACGTACAAACATACATACTTATATGTATGTATGTTAGGTTTCTACATGTATTGTTTTTAGCACATATTCGAGCAACATCAAAATAATTCTATTGGAACGAATCCAATATCTGCTGTGTTTTGTTCTCGCGATCTTCTTTGTTTATTAAACTGTAGGTACCCTGAGATAGGTCGATAGGGATATATAAAAAAAATGGTCCCAATTGTGAGAATAAATTGTCAATTTACTTCTTCTTGCATGTATGTACATTAGAATGGGTCGCGGAAATATAATGAAAATTGGATTGTTTAATAAAGATTTGTAAAATATGTATTTCGCCCATAGGTCCAGCCATCTGTGAGCTTTCACTTTCACTTGTATTTTTGGTGTTGCACTTTTGTCAATTTTTGAAGGCACTTTAAATATAAATTTGTATTCTTTTCTTATTTAGTGTAACTTATTGGCCGAATTATTGGACGTTTATAGAACTTTTTGTGGTTCATCAAAGGACAACTAAAAACACATATTTCTTGGAATTTTTTTTTGAAATGTGTTGTGTTATAAATATAATCAATACCGTTCGAATAATGCCTAACATATGAATATCGGACGAAAAATGACATGATTGATTCCATTTTTATGAACACAGTTTAATACAAATGGCTTTTCAGAGCCAAATCATTCAAACTCTTTTTACAAAAATGAGCGCTGCGGTGTCAATTTCCATCAGATGTTCACTATTTAGGCATCATTCGAAAAGCAATGACCGCCAAGTACGAAAAAGTGTTCAGTTGTCACTATGGAAAAACACAAATTACTATAAACGTCCTGTATTTGTATTGGTCGCAACCCATCCTAATGTACATATATTTAAATAACAAAAAATGGGTTATTTGATCACACATCAATAAAAATAGATGTGAATTTGAAAAAAATAGTTAACGTTACACTATACTTCTCAAGGACTGCCAGTATAGACCGGCCCTTCATATATTTGGGTTAGAACCAGTAACGAAACCTACCCACCAGTTCATGTTCCCGTAGGGTACATATGGACAAAGAATAATAGGCGCACTGCAGTAAAAAAAATATGATTCTTAGAAGGTAATGGGCCAGCTTGAAAATACAATCTATCGATTCCCTGTGAAACCCCAGTCCCCCCTTTCTGTTAAGTTCTCAAGATGTTGGAATATTTATAGGAGAACCTATAAAGCCCACACGATAGAGTCCCAACGACAAAAGACAGTGTTTGACAGGAGTATTTATTGCATTAAGGTGAGGAATATTCCACAATTAATTGTTTATTGTTCCGCCATCAGTGGGCGTGGCTACTGAAGTTATTATAATTCAGTCCTGCAGACAATATGTTTTTCATTTGAAATCAACTTGTACGTATTGTACAATTTCTTGATACATACACATATACATATGTATGTAGGTATATATCTAAGTGGGCCACAACGCGTGCAGATTTCAAAGAGTTTCAAACATAACGACAAACATAATTATTCCCTTGAATCGTATAGAATTTTGAGGCCACTACGGACGGCCCTCCTGTGGTTTTATGACTACAAAACACACGCAGATACTTCGCATCTGTTCCGTTGTGGGGATCAGTGGATCTTTAGATAAGACACACAGCCATAGCCGTAGCTGCAGCCGCAGCAGCAGCCGCTGCAATAACAAACAAAACAAAAACAAGGCACTTTTTACAAACACTTTAAGTGCATTTGGGCGCTCTATTGCAAAATCAAGAAGAAAATGTAAAATAAAATAAAAATAAACACTTCAAAGAGGAATGAGCAGGGCATGGTGGCGCATAGTTGAGATAAAAAATTGAAAATATGCAGTTTACATACATACGTATGTATGTATGTACATTTGTGCTACAAATGTCTTCATTTAAATACATACATATGTACGTATGTGCTCATTTCAAAGAAGGTTTCAGGACAAATTAGTAGTTAAATTCCTCGTCGGATGTACATCCTACAACCTTGGGAACAGTTTGAAAGTGACGCCACGTGGACAACATATGACGGTGGAGCGGAATTTCTGAAAATCCAAACTAACCTACGCCCGCCGCCCCCACAACAACCGTAATTGTAAAATCAGACGTGTTTTTTTATTTGTTTAGTTGTCATTCACTGCATGCAGGTGAATGGATTTAGTCATACACAAACGATAGCCAACACGTCTAGCAGAAATGCAAACGGATCTAACTAACAGAGCTCGGATTGGAGATCACTGCGTCCTTTTTAATTGTGTTAATGGTTGTGTTCTTTGTATTTGATGTGCCACGGCAGTCTAAATGAGTAACCTTTGTTAGTTACATCTCTTTACATTTCTGTCTACGACATGTGTGTGTGTATGTATGTAAAATAGTGAGTACTGCGCGCACAGTGGGCTTCGACAAAACGAAAATACAACAACAAACAAAAAAAATAAAGCTGATGTAATGCGACAGACAGTATGTAAATGAGCTTTCGGTTGGGGCTCATTGTTGCTGTTGTCGTTGTTCTGATGCTAAGGGGAGGGGTAATGATACAACTCGCAGCGCGCCTAATAAAATTAATTAAAAATCCACCGAGTAAATAAATTCTCGCTCGTTCTCTCACACACATTACATTCTCTCGCAAATCAATACGTTTTTAATTTATTTTCTTTTCGCGTTCGCTATGTGTGGACGCTTTTAAATCAATTGCGTTTCTATGTAAATATTTGGCATTTGTTGGGCCATCATCCATCTATGTATGTATGGACATATGTACACATGAACACCCGGGCATGAGTATACGAGGTCAGCACAATAAGTAGTAGATCTGGATATGGTGGCAGATTTTTCTTTCATATTCATTTGAAAAGGATTGGTACAATCAAATGTACTAACCCTTCCTTATGACACAACTTCTCTCGTTCTCCAAAATACCCACTAGTTTCCCACCCATCATCTGTTTCCACAAAGTCATTTTCCATGTTTGGGAACAGGGTCTAGAGAGTATGGTGAGTGATTTCTTTGTCATTAATAACACATCGAAATATCCATTGCAGACCATATAATTCATTATAATTCCCAAAAAGCTCCCCTACAATTTCCATTGTTCTACATGTGGGATGTTCTCATTCCAGAGTACCTCACGCACTACAGACACGTACATAACACATTACACAATGCCTTACCCTCTTAACATCCTAGAATGAATATTTTACGGCTTTACATTTGTACAGTGTGCAGTTCCAGTGTTCATACAAAATGTTTACATACATCTAAGTACATAATGTGGGTATAGCGATGATAGTGACATAAGAAATTGTTCATAAAAACATAAATACAATTTATGTTCTGAACACGTATCTACACCAGGCACTTACATCTAAGTAAATACGCATCTAACGATTAGAAAAGTGTTTTGAAAAGACTTTCAAATGGCGCGAAAACGGAAAGCATTAAGTGTGAACTTTTGACCACGTAACCTTTTTTGTCATTTCAAATTAGCAATGTCTGCCAATAGATGGCGTTTAGACACAAAAGGGAATAGTATCCGGTATCTGGTCGCTGGGAGCAATTAGTTATAAAAGAGTTTTAGGAGGGATATGCACACGCAAGAAGTTGAATACTACAACATCTAAAGACTACTATATTTACGAGGTCAGTTCAATAAGTTACCGATCTGCAAGAGATGAGAATGTAATGCATTTTTTATGTTGTTGTTTCTTTAATACAGACGTCTTAGGTTTATAAGAGTTGTTTCCAAAAGTTGGGGACTGAAGAAAATACATCTATGGATAGCTTTCATATTGACGTCTCCGAACATTAGTTTGTTAAGTCTGAAAAGTGAGTTTTGCAGGAAAGCCTTCAAAGCTTATTTTATACAATTTAGTTATACAAGTAAGAACTTTTTTGAACATAAATTTTGATTGGATTGACCGATCATTACTACAATTTGAGAGAATTTAATTTAAAAACCGCAGAATCTAAAAATGTAAATAACTTGACTTAGAATACTGTTGTTTGGAGGCGTCGATGCCTAGATGCGGATGCCTTTATATAAATTTTGGCAAATACAATTTCCCAAAAGGCTACATTAATTTTGTATGGCAGGCGTATAAAGCGACCAATTTTTGATTTTTTTTTTTCAAAATAATGGAGAAGAACGAACTTCATGCACAAATTAAACTTTATTTTTTGTACGATTGGCACTGCCGAGCAATTTTGAACGTTGAAATGCATGTTGTTTTTCTTTTATCAAGCACGTGTGTGTGTGCGTGAAGAGTAGGAGTTAAAATGTCAACCTACGGTCACCACATGCTACCGTCTTATCGAATTTATTGACAGAGCACAGACGCGCGCGCCCATCACGGGTAGATGTAAATTGCATTCGAATCTATTTTTGTGGTGCTTCCGATTTCAGTAAATGTCTATTCTTACACAGAAATTTAATTAAATCTTCTTCCATCACAACAAAGTTTCAAAAGCCCCTGCAAGGCGACATAGTTTCCTTAGTAAATAATATATACATACATAGATACATATGTATAAATACTCGTACTCATGTATGTACGATGTACATATGTATAGTGGTAACACACTGAGGTTGCCAAAAATAAATGAAATGCTTAAAAGAAATCTCGACAAACGCCTAACGAAGAACGAAATGCACGAAAGGGTAAATGGGGTGGAATGTACGTACATACATATGTATGTATAGATGGATGTGTTGTTCGTAACCAAACCTTTTTTGATGTTATTTAAAACAACAACATATGTTTCTAAATAAAATACACTGATTTGTGTTTGTTGTTGTTGTGGTCGATTACAACGTTTTAAAGAAAACGTGATCGGTGGTTTCCATTTATTTCTTCATTTCCGCTGTTTATTTTTTGTATTTTACAATATTGCACAAACAAACAATTCACAAGCATTTTTTATACGCCTTTTTAGTACATAAAAACAGTTATTCTTCTTCTTTTTAAAACAACAAAAACAAATTTCCGTTAAAAAAATTGCCGGCAATTTTTTCGGATTTTATACACAGAACTTCAGAGGAAGAAAACATAAAAAGGCGGACCGGACCGCAAAAGCCAGCCACGCAGCCTTTTTCCACAAAAATATGAAAATATTGTATTAATGCACTCGTTCGTTGTATGCCAGCGACAATTCCGAGCTATTGCTTTCAAAATATTAACGCTGAACTACGGTGTGGTGTGTAAAACAAATTCTGAATCCCAAAAATCACGATCACCGCCGCATGATCTCACAATTCAAACTAAAAGCGTACTAAAAAACGGCGGCGTGCATGATAAATTGTGCAAATTTGTTTTGTTTGTTTCATCAATTCAAATTTCGTTATACCGTCCTCCGTCGCCATCCGTAGAACAAGGCAAGTCTCCACACTCCACAAGACCATATCAACAAAAAAGAGAGAGCCAAAGAGAGCATGCATTGAGTGTTGAGAGAACCCAACCAAGTACTTGATGATATCCACACTTGACTTGTATGTATGTATGTACGTATGGACTAGGGATGCCAATCCTACAATTCCCGCACCGTGAATATCACATTTATTCGCTGTGTTGTCTTAGTCATCGCATAAGTAAAGAGTGATTTTTTTGAGGTTAGGATTTTCATGCATTAGTATTTGACAGATCACGTGGGATTTCAGACATGGTGTCAAAGAGAAAGATGCTCAGTATGCTTTGACATTTCATCATGAATCGTCTTACAAACGAACAACGCTTGCAAATTATTGAATTTTATTATCAAAATGCGTGCTCTGTTAAGAAAGTTCATTACGCGCTTCCATTTTATGGTCAGTTTAATCGACCCACTGAAGCGGCTATTCGGGCTATTGTGACTAAATTTCGCACCAAATTTACATTGTTGGACATTAAACCACCAACACGCTTACGTAGAGTGCGAACTGAAGAAAATATCGCAGCTGTATCGGCCAGTGTTAATGATGACCACCAATTTTCGATTCGTCGCCGTTCGCACCAATTGGGTCTCTGTTACTCAAAAACGTAGAAATGCCAAAATTGGACTAAGCGGATGGACCACCTAAGACGCAGCCGCGGTCAACTTTTAAATGAAATTATCTTCAAAAAGTAAATGTCATGGACCAATCTAACGTTTCAAATAAAGAACCGATGAGATTTTGCAAATTTTATGCGTTTTTTTTAAAAAAAAAGTTATCAAGCTCTTAAAAAATCACCCTTTACTATAAATACCGAAAATGGGGTTTTTCGTTTTTCAAACCGACCATAATTTCCCTCAAAATTACAGTTACATACATACATACATACACCAAATAGTTGGACAAAAGGTGTTGTCCTACAAATGCAAAACGTTGTGCTACGCGGTTTTTTGCGCAAATACTTTGTAAGTCTAAAAAGGCCTTAATATGGGGTTTAGATACACCAAATAGTTGGGCAAAGACGTCTTGTACAAAATGCTAGATAATGTGTTTAGGGCATTTTAAACATACAAAAAGAAAATATTTGCGCAGTGACACGTTTTTGAGCAAATATTTTGTGTACCTAAAAAGGCCTTTATGTACACGTATGTACAAATATTTCGTATGTTCAAAACAGCCATAATTAGGTAAATTCATTAAAAATAAAAAACATTGTTCGAAACTTAAAACAAGTATTAGCGGAACTCTTTTTGCAAATTATTAATTCGGACATTTTTCGCAATTTTTGCTCCATATTACTGTTTATTCACAGAATGCATTTATCAACCCTCATGACTAGGAAATATCAAGATATATCTAACATTTAATCCATTTCTTAGGGACTATAAAACGTTATATTTTAGAAATTTACTTTGCGAAAAAACACAGCTAATGTTATTGATACAAATATCATATATAAAAATGATTTTACACAAATTAAAAATCCTTACATGCGAACTAATATTGTTTTCACGTAAATGCATGGATTTGATTTGTCTGCAGCAATTATTTTCAGGGTGTAACATACCAACGTAGATACTTTACTAACTTCAGGGATACCTTTGTTCATTCATAGCGGCTTACGTTATGTTAATAATATTCTGAGACTAAAATTCAGAAATTCAAAAAAGTCCAATCCCGAATTCAGGTGTCACAATGGACATCTCTAGCCTGAGTGTATGAAAAATGTAGTAAAGTGTGTATGATCGTTTTATTCACCCCAAGAGAACTTAAAGTGATTACTCTCATAGCAAACACATGTACACGTACGCACACATATGTATGCATGAAAACTTTATCCAAGAAAGCTGGCAAAGCATGTTCAATCAACAAAGGCTGGAGGAACACAAAGTTTGAAAAGCTTGGGCAATGGGTTTGTGGCAACACTAGTCGCCGTGAAGGCTAAAGTCACAGAGGGTCGACTCTTAAAAGCTAAACAAATGTAAGACCTTGCATGTATACGATGTTCGTTGTCATGAAGAACGTCATAACTCAGAATGTTTCATACGGGCCGGCCAAATATATGTAAACACACATTTTTATTTTCTGTATTCACTTCTTTCTATACTACAGCCAGAAAGCTTATACAAACATACTGGGAGTGGAAATTTTAGTTAGTTTTCAAGCAACATCAGTATAACAGTGATGTTAACTGAAATTAATTGTGATCACCTCTTCGAGAGATAACACGGTCCGGAAACTTAAAAAAAGAGCAATGGTTTCGTTGCTTGTATGGCACGTAGCGCCGTCTTGTTGAAAGTAAACGTGGTCCAGATCAATACCATCCAACTCCGACCATAAAAAATCATTAATCATCTCTCGATAGCGCAATCCATTCGCCGTAACTCTTGATCCAACCTCATTTTCGAAAAAGTAAGGACCAATGACCCCGCCGGACCATAAACCGCACCATACAGTCACACGATGAGGATGGAGAAGCTTCCCAACAATAACTCTTGGGTTTTCCGAGCCCCAGATGCGACAATTTTGCTTGTTGACGTAGCCACCGAGGTGGAAATGGGCCTCATCAGTCAAGATGATTTTTCGATGGAATTCCGGATCATTTTCATTCATGAATTTTAATAATTTCATGCGTACATCGTTTCATTTTTAGTAATGGCTACTACTTGTCAAATGTCAAAGACTGAAAGCTTCAAAAGTGACAGTTACCGAAATACCGGTTCTTGTTGGAAAACCCTGCATTATTTTTTAAATATTAAAAAAATCAAGTAAACAAAATTCCACGTTTTAATAAAAACGAAATGTTAATAATCTAATGGCTTAACAAGCTAAGGGTGAAATTTCGACTCTCAGTATGTATAAGTTCTCTGACTCATAAGTGATCATAAGTATTTTCTTATTTCACTATATAAAATATATAATTTGTTAACTAAACTGGCAAAACTGGTTAAATATGGAATTTTCTTGAGGTAGACTATGATTATTTCCAAACGCCACAATTCCGAAAAGATTCAAGATTCAAATTCCTATCGGGGTCATCAACACTTGTGACCGAGTGCATCCCCTTCCAATGACATTTTGCATGCGAATTGCGATGGGATCTTGTTATCATAATCTGAAATATTTTAAGAAACTTCGCGTTTTTTGGTCACACTAATGTTCTTATGTACATACGTATTTCTAAATAGAAAATCGTTATCGACAATGCAAATCGCCAATGTTTGTTTGTATTTCTTTTACTAATCCGTAGGAATATTTTTAAAATGTTTACAAAACAACAGCCCAAATGTATATACGTTAATTATTTTCATTTTGTTCTTTTTTGTGTGTCGATAATGTTAATCTTCAATCAAAAGATCCATTTGAGAAAAATAGAAGCAAAACATCGAATGAACTCATCACGATTATCCAAACAAAATTTCATCTCAAACAATTTTTCATCTCCGTTCCATACAAACCAACAGGACAGGAAAAAAACAAAAAGGTACGACCTGACACCGAAATATTCACACAAATTTTTAATTAGTTTCCATGGACGTGGTATTGCCTTAACAATTCCAATGATGGCCGATGGAAATTGAGAGTGACACAATTGTCGTAAGGCTGCAGTGAAGGAAAGCAAAGCAACTACGCGTTCACAATTTTGTGCCTGTCAGATGTGGCGTATGATTAATATGCATTTGCTGTTTTGCGTGAACAATGTACATCACTCATACGCCCTGTGTGTACCTTTTGATGACATTAAATATATGTATATTGCTTTTGAACAGAGTTAGAATTCAGCAAAAAAAAACTATTAACTAACTAATAATCTATTAACTAACTAACTAACAAATATAAAATTGTTTTTCGGACTGTTTGAACTTGGCTCAAAAGGTCGCCATTTTCGCTAAAAGAAAGCTAAACTTTGGTGAGGATGGTGTAATGAAATCAAAAACCCAAAGACGGATTTTTGTGTTGTTCGGTCCACTTGCATTTCTGGTGACGTATGGTGATGTATGTAGAAAGGAGAAGGAAAAACCTTAATGACATCTTAAAAAATTAGACGTAGCAACAAATTAGAAGGGAGATGTAAATATGTAACAGGACTTTAGATTCGAGGTAAAATTGCTAGACTCCAGCATTTCATAATGTTTCGACAACGACTCCGGCTCCGCAGTCTCTTCCGGATATTCCCCAAATCCACATATAGTAGTATATCTTCCAATAAGTACACCCTACACCTCACTGTGGAATATGATATTATAAGTTAGTTTCATACTAGAATTTTGTATCACTAAGAAGTAATTGAGCGTTTTAAACGTGAAATGGAAATATTGTTACACCTACTTGGGACACACTTCGGAGGAGAAAAATCTCCAAGCATAAAGGCTGGACGTTCAGAAGACCTTTGGAATAGGCTCCACGAGGACATTCAACCTGAGAGACGCTTGTAGCATTCCATGGACATATTGTTGGGGTCCGCCTGTACACGTAGGAGAATGCTTTTCGTTTGCACTAGTAACGGATTGCGAGGAAAACAAATTGTGGGGTTTCGAAATTTGTCTGCCCGCCAAACACCACCCTCACCCCCGATCTAACAAGAATATTTATTCGCAATCTGTTGGTCGTTACTTCTGCTCGATGAAGAAGAGAATCGAACAAAACAATAACAAACTAAAACTACAAGAACAACAACACCTTGAATCGCTGAAAATTCGATCGGATGTGCACCGAAGGAACACAGACAACAACAAGAACAAAGCACGTGTTGTTTGTGTTTAACGAAAAGAACAGCAGCTACAACAAAGACAACAACCAGCAAAAAAGAAATTGAATTAATTTATTTTGAATCAGATTTGTTTACAAATGTTTGCTGAGAAAACATTGTTGGTTGGGTTGTTCGCATGTGTTCGCGAGTGGGCACACAGTGGTAGTAGTGCCAACCATGTACCACCATTGATTTATGTTCCCTTCTGTACACACACACATATGTACATACATGAAGATATGTAGTTACTCATGCGTGTGTATGTGTCTCCATATGGCCCTTCAATTGCCTCCGCATGGAACAAACGAACGAACGAATGAACAGTGCTTTGCTTTGTTTGGATTTTTGCTCGTTTCCCCAAAATTGCGAAAGAAGTCAATAAACGAAGCCAAATTGAATAGCGCCCGGATGATAGGAAATCGTTTATTTCACACAGACAAGCGAAACTATGGTTCATACATGTGTGTATACTAGGGTGTACTGAATTACATGAATTATCATCCTCACAAAATGTTATCAATATCAGCAAAAATTCAAATTTTCCTAAAAACTAATTTGTTGAAAAACATAATTATTCAGCCCAATGATGGAACGAGAAATACTTTGTGAATTTTTGTGTTTTAAAAGTATCCTGGAAATCGATATTGTGACTACGATTTTTGTTACTCCTGTAAAATTATGAAAAGTGTATGTATGTATATGATCGTAAAAAGGCCTAATTTAGACATAAAAAGGTAAAGTTTTTAAAATATTTCCTATGGCAGACTAACATTTTTTTCAAAAATATAGTAGCCGTTACACGAAGTTTCCTCAAATAATTATTTCGATTGAATGGAAAGTTGTTGAATCTGTACCACCTTCTGTGGTGTGGGATGTGGTTGTAACTGTTACTTCACCAGTGAATCCACAATTTTTAAGCCAATTGAGATATCTCCTCTTAGCGTCAGCCAGTCAGTCAGTCATAATGAAGGGGGGATCCTTCCATTTATCATTTAGTCCTTATTTATTTATGTGTGCTGCCAATTGAAGTATATCTGCGCATTGTTCGCCCTCGACACCACCACTCGCGAGGATAACATTTTCCTTTTCCACTTCATATCCTGCACATAAATGACCCCACTCGTTCTCGCAACAATAACAACAATTTAGTGTTAAAATGAAAGCGAGTCGTCTGTCAATCAAACTGTCAACAGCACTTTTCCACTGACGATGTGAAGGAGAGCAACAACACTCGCGAGAATTGAAGTAATGTTGGCGAATAAAATTGAAATGCTTGAAAAGCGCATTAATATAAATACATACATATGTATATATATGTATGTGTACATTAGATTGGGTTCTTTTGTGTGGGAGCAAAAAAGTTGCCGATGTTCCCGACTAAAGTCATCGCTTTTGTCATGTCCGTTCGTGAGCTGGACACGTAACCTTTATTGATCAGGGTTTTTTTGAAAAGAACTCACGATATGAAAGATACTGAGATTAAAATCTGGCCTGATCTTCATTAAACCACATTAAATTGTTGCAATATGACCCAGCATAATTACCAGAATTTGATAATTGCATTTTTTTTTATAAAATTCGCAATGACCGAAGAGTGAAATATTTTCGGGGAAAGCACAAAACAAACCAAACTTTCATCGGGAACATCGACATCTTTTATTTTGAAACCACTCCAATGTAAATTTTTTATTTTTTTAGAGCTTGATAACTTTTTTTAAAAAAAAACGCATAAAATTTGCAAAATCTCATCGGTTCTTTATTTGAAACGTTAGATTGGTCCATGACATTTACTTTTTGAAGATAATTTCATTTAAATGTTGACCGCGGCTGCGTCTTAGGTGGAGCATTTCGGCCGGAATAGCCCGAATTTCTTCGGAAATGTTGTCTTCCAAAGCTGGAATAGTTGCTGGCTTATTTCTGTAGACTTTAGACTTGACGTAGCCCCACAAAAAATAGTCTAAAGGCGTCAAATCGCATGATCTTGGTGGCCAACTTACCGGTCCATTTCTTGAGATGAATTGTTCTCCGAAGTTTTCCCTCAAAATGGCCATAGAATCGCGAGCTGTGTGGCATGTAGCGCCATCTTGTTGAAACCACATGTCAACCAAGTTCAGTTCTTCCATTTTTGGCAACAAAAAGTTTGTTAGCATCGAACGATAGCGATCGCCATTCACCGTAATGTTGCGTCCAACAGCATCTTTGAAAAAATACGGTCCAATGATTCCACCAGCGTACAAACCACACCAAACAGTGCATTTTTCGGGATGCATGGGCAGTTCTTGAACGGCTTCTGGTTGCTCTTCACTCCAAATGCGGCAATTTTGTTTATTTACGTAGCCATTCAACCAGAAATGAGCCTCATCGCTGAACAAAATTTGTCGATAAAAAAGCGGATTTTCTGCCAACTTTTCTAGGGCCCATTCACTGAAAATTCGACGTTGTGGCAGATCGTTTGGCTTCAGTTCTTGCACGAGCTGTATTTTATACGGTTTTACACCAAGATCTTTGCGTAAAATCTTCCATGTGGTCGAATAACACAAACCCAATTGCTGCGAACGGCGACGAATCGACATTTCACGGTCTTCAGCAACACTCTCAGAAACAGACGCAATATTCTCTTCTGTACGCACTGTACGCATTCGTGTGGTTGGTTTAATGTCCAATAAAGTAAACTGAGTGCGAAACTTGGTCACAATCGCATTAATTGTTTGCTCACTTGGTCGATTATGTAGACCATAAATCGGACGTAAAGCGCGAAACACATTTCGAACCGAACACTGATTTTGGTAATAAAATTCAATGATTTGCAAGCGTTGCTCGTTAGTAAGTCTATTCATGATGAAATGTCAAAGCATACTGAGCATCTTTCTCTTTGACACCATGTCTGAAATCCCACGTGATCTGTCAAATACTAATGCATGAAAATCCTAACCTCAAAAAAATCACTCTTTACATATATACATACACATGCCTGTATGTATGTGGGTCAGTTCGATGACATTCATTCGAATGTCAAAGGTAACTTGTGGTAGGGAGTTGGCAATTATTGTCCCTTGACTTGTCCCAAAGGGATGTTCTGAACATTGAAATCATAGTTGTTGGTATAAGTACGGAATTGCATGTGTCACTGTTGCAATTCCAGGAGCTCCCTATGTGTTGACCTTTTCAAGTGCTTAACGAACCGAAATTGCAGCTCTCTGATTGCTGCCACAACTGCGAGTAGCAATCCACGTCAACTGGGTAATGAGTTGACAGGACATGCGCGCGCGCAATACGCAAGTGTAGGTTAAACATTACATTCTGTTAATCTGCAAATAAGATCTGAAATTCGTATTCCACAAAGAAAATGCTATATGCAGAAGCGGCCGCTGTCTTGGCTAAAAGTGGGGAAGTAACTTCGTCGCCGTGACAAAACGAGATGACTTCACCCATCTCCCAACCGGAAATTGAAAAAATTCAGAAATATCTGTCTCCATCTTATGTTAACTGGGAAGCTGTTCGTTCAGAATTGGACAAAAAAAAAAACATTTATGTTTTTGTTGCAAAATAATAAAAAAAGTTCCGTAAAATTGTAAACGTCGCAAATGGGTTTTCATTGATCGCACTAACGTGTTTTGGACAGGCGCCATATACATGTTGTTGGAGACCAGAGTTGCCATAATCATATAAAAGTAGAACAAATTAGAATACTAGAGTCCCCGGACCCGGAATACGTCTTCAATACAGAGCGATGTAAATGCGCGGTATTATTATTAAGTACCCAACGTATATATGTATGTACATATGTCTGCGTGTGTGGAACAGGTGTTAACTCTGCTTTTGCACGAAAACAAAAACAAAGTCATAGTTGCCCGTGTTAGTTTACAATTGATCACGGCTAACGGCTAAGGTGAGCCACATTTAACAACGAAACATTTACATTTTCGCAACGAAAACGAAAATGAAAACAAGTGGTGACGTCTTTTCGCGCATTCTCAACTAGTGTTGTTAGGAAATAGACGTAGAGAAGGCAAGACAGGGAGACAAAAGAAGAGATAAACGTACCCAACATGTGTAAAACAAGATAGTATTGCTGGCAATCGTCTGGAAGAGATGCACTTGCATGAGCGGGCGAACAGAGCTGTGTTACGTCTGTGCATCGCCATCCATCCATCCAACCATCATTCATGTGTAATTAATATTTTTGCTGGGCTGTGTAAACAAAGAAACTATTGCATTTTCCGCTTTCCTTTATTTACCCGAATTGTTTATTTATATTTCTGCTGTTTTATATCAAATTGTTATAAATCAACTCCCAAACACATCCTCAGTTGCTCTCTACACCTCCTTAGTTTTTTTTGGCCAGATGAGAACTCATTGCAAATTTGGGCAATTTCCAGCAGAGTCCACGATAGTAATAGCTGCAGTTTAACCAAATAAACACTCACTTTCCTTTCTACCTGTTTCTAAAAACATTCAACAATTTCGATTTCATCATCCGCCATCTCATGTGGTCGAATAATGCTGCGACTCATTCAACGTTGACAGTTAGAAGCGAGTGTCGGCATCATCTAACTATTACGCTCAATGGGCTTGACGGCGCCGGAACTCAATGATGGAAATATATGAATGTACATATACAGTGGTACTCCGGTTTAACGATGGGCAAATTCAATTACCTTGTTAATACAAGGCAGAAATATTGTTGGAATGAACTTTTATTATTACAATCTGCTTTGTCGATCAGTCCAATTTTCTACTACTTTTTTTTTTAATAAATCTGGTCAATGGTGGCTTGGACATTGGCTTCCAATGCTTCAAGAGTTGCTGATTTGTCGGCATAAACCGATGACTTAACATAACCATATAAAATATTATCCAGAGGCGTTAAATCGAACGAACGAGGAGGTCAGTGAACAGGACCACTTCTGGCAATAAATTTGATTTTGCAAAAAATTTATTGTTAAGCGCGCAGTATGACACGCTGCGACGCCTTGTTGGAACCAAATGTAGTTGATGTTTGGCAGATTCATTTGCGGAAACAAAAATTCAGTCAGACAACTCCCTCCCATATCTAATGTTATTTATATTTTTAAGTGAATATCCCTGAGGATGGTCGTCGATGACGATCGAAATATTCGAAATATAAAAATAAAACAATCTAAGAAAAACTAAAAACAACAGTTTTTCATTTGTTCATGACCTTGAGCCAGACCATCCAGAAAAAAATCAATTTTAGGTGACTGTTCCTAAACGAAATAACAAAAACAACACAAAGAGGACAAAAATGTAAACGTTGTAAAAATCCAAAAGAATTTTTTAGACTATAAAAATATGGAAAATTTTACTTTTTAATGAAAACCAATTATAATGTTGCACCAACAACAAATGTTACTCCAAAGTGTTTAGGCTTCTCTCAGCAGTTTCTGAATTAAATAAAATTGATCTCTTTTAATTGTAGGTGGCGGTGTTTTTTTTTTTTTTTAATTTTCATCGTCTACTGTTCAATAATTCAAAACGAAGACCGTAAATATCACATCCAGGAGCATGTGTTCAAGAGTTCACCACCTGCCTCTGCAGTTGCACAGTCTAATCGCTGTTCCTAATGTTAGTGACTTTTTAACAATGGTTGAGAGAATGTTCAGCTCTTGTTGACACATTCTCATTGGACAAAAAAAATAAAATATATAAGTAACACTAGGGGAAGAAAAAGTAGTTTGAGTTGTATTTTTTCCTTACCTTGACCACCCCAAGGGAATTTCAGCAACCTCTTTATGCTGGGATTGCGTCGAACCGTAGGAGCAACCACTGGTTCACCATCCATGGCTGTGGTTGCGGTGGTGCGATGGTTTGCTTTGTCCAACTTTTAGATTTGTTTAAACATTTCCATGTCACTTATTTCAATATATCACAAAAGCAGATTATGTTTGTGTGTGTTTCAAATCGAGAACTGAGAATTGGCTTTAAAATAGACATATTTTCAAGATGTTCAAATCCTGCAAAATCAAGGAGTCAATACATCTACACGCCATATCCGAGAAATTGTGGGCGAGCAGACATAGTCGTCCATTCATACCCCCATGTGATGGCCCTTCTTAAACTCGTACTGATCATGGATAGAATATGTTACGATATTCTTAAATTTTGATTGCACTTTCCGAACTCCGAGAATCAAATAAATAATATTTGTGACAGTCTGTCCATAGATTATTCAAAGCATAATACTTAGTTTATTTGTGTGTATATTTGAGAACTGGTATTTCTAAATAAATATTGTTTTGGTCTCAAGCATAGACAAATATTCTGAAAAACAAACTCTTTTTCTTCTTTATCAAATTGTGTTCGCATGAATGTCCGATAGTCACGTTCCGTGTCAAGAACCACAACGCCCCTGTTCGGTCGATCTTCCACACTTAGTTAGCTGCTGATAAAAACTTTATTTTGTATGTATGTATGTACATAAATATAAATGTATGAATATACATTTATCCACATGACGTACGTACACATGTGCGATATTCAAAATGAAATGTCTGAAAACAACGAAAGTATTTATTTCTTATACGAACGTTTTTCATCTCAAGGTTGGGGTTAAGGGTTGCGTGCTAAAGCCCTGAGTACTTAGGTCGATTCTATTCACTATTCTCCGAGAAGGAGACAACAACTCCGGAGGAGTTTACTTTGTTCCCAAGATTAAATGACTAACCGTAAATTGTAATCAGATCAAAAAAACCCCCATTTCACACTATCACTAACAGTTCAATTACCTGCTAAATTGTTAATAGAATAGTAACAACAAAGCGTAAATTAATTTGCGGAGGGGTGAGGTCTGATACAATTTTCAGTGCCGGAGAACATTTGTAATTGCCTTACAATCACCGGTTTTTATTTGCGCTTGATAACTGTCATAATCGTTCTTGTTGCGAGCTTGTTCTTGGATCTGTGCATTTCAAATGGTACTCACAATGTGGAAGTGTCCAAATGATGCGACGAACCAACTTTAAATGCTTACATTTGTAGCAGTTGCCTGTAGACGACAGGTATACCAACTGTATAGCGTTCTTTGCTTACTCCGACGCATTTTAATGACGCACGGATGGTATTTTATGGCAATGAAATTGTGTTAACAGTATGCACGATGTTGTTATGTGATGGACATTGCTACGGATGGGTGTTTGTAATCTGGGACAGTCAGTCATTCCGTCATTATGACGTCAAACTGACATTTATCTGTGACGGAATGGCAGACTGGCAAGTCGGTACACCAAAACTGTTGTTTGAACTATTTCCATTGATATTCAACGTTAATATGTTCTTCACAAACCGGATTAGAATTTCCGAAAATATTTCAAAACGTAATTAATATTTGATCTCATCAACTGTTTAGAGGACACACGACGATATCAAGTGGAACTGTATAAAACTAGCTACAAAGTGTGGGAGTACATTTTGTTACAACGTTTGCAACGCGAATATTTCGAAACATTTCAAAACCATTTAGCCATTCAAGATCAAAGCCCTTTTTATTATTTTTTAATTTTAATATTTGCGTATTTTGCAGCTTATTGGCGAGTTATATTTTTATTTAATTACAACCCAGCTTTAAAAAAACCTACGGCACCAGGCCATCGGGAAACAATTGCTTCACGAGATGTCGAAAATTGCGATTAGAGATCTAATCAAATAAAAAGAATAATTCATAAATTTGAAGGATTTTTAGCTTTTGTTCTGCGCAATCCTGCCAATTAAAGTTACTATTTCGAATTCTATTGAGATTCAACTTTGTACTTTATTGTTGTCTTTTGTCTTTAGTTTTTTGCAATAAACGTTTCTTGTTTATCACAAACAAATGTATGCATGAATCTGTCTGTATATGTGTGTGTGTGTGTTCATATCAGTGATATTTTAACGTGGAGCATCGTCATATTTACGTACATATGTATGTACGTCTGAATGCCTGTATATCTGTATCCGTCAAGTGCCTTTTCGTGTTCATCCAACTTGGGAAATTTGGGATCGAGCAAAACATTGTGCGGAAATGTGGGTGAAGAAGATTTTCTCTGCTCGCTGTCGTCATTGGATTTTTATATTAGACTTCATTCATTCATGTTTTCCAATATCAGAAACAGAATTAACAACAACAACAACAATGACCACAATATTGTTTAAACAGACTTTTCTTCTTCCAATCGGATCTTTGTTTATATTTTCACTTGAAAATATTTTCTTGGACAAAAAAAATCACTAAATTTTTTAAACTTTTGCAGTAAACAAAAGTTATTTATAGCGTGAAAACAATGAACATATTTATCGGTAAATTCACGATTCAAAGTAAGCAAATTTATGGACTTGAAACAAAAATTTAAATATTAATACATCCGACCAGCGAAAGAATGGGCGAGTTCTCGCAAGTGTTCGACATACAGATTGCTAACACATAGAACATCAAGTTACAGGCGATAGAGGCTATTTCGCATTGACTCTAAACCGTCCCTGTGAAGGGGTTAGAGTGCAGGGTTGGGTTGGGATGTCTTCGCTTCGTCCATGTCACATAGGTGACGCAGCAGGACTGAAGAGTTTATAATTTAGTCTAATCTACAAATATTTACTCAGGCAAATATAAAATCGAATATTTACGATTATAGTCGCACACATACACACACACACCACTTTATAGGGGGAAAACATTCATACAAATGTGTCTGAATTCATTCAGCCATTTAAGAGAAACACCTCAAACTCAAAGCAAAAAACTCCCCCATTTCCTTTGATGTCTGCAGAAGGTAAAGACGGTGGTTGGGGACATTTTATTTTCTCCCACTTCTTCTTTTCTATATGACGTTTCACACATACCACCATACCACATTGGCAGGGAACGGCAGGAGTTTTTTTTATTTTTGTTTTGTGATATACATACACATACATACATCGAAAAGTGAATAATTCATTTATGGACGGACATTTATTAAACTATTGTCAACATAATAACCAACTCAATGTTCGATTTGGCTCAGTCAGTGTATGATAACTTCTGGCCATACCTGCTGTGAGGGTTCTTGTCTCGTTTTTTACACAGATGATGATGATGATGAAACAAACGTTGCTGGCGTTGTCTAAAAATAGATGCTTAAATTTCAGTTATGTACGGACGAGTAGCCCTACAGAATTCGAGTATATATCTAATCGATATTATATATGGAAATAGAGTGGATTATAATGAAAAAAGTACAAACGAAAGGCAGCCACATTCCTATCGTCTTATTTGAAGTCTTTGCTTATAGCTCTGAAGACGCGGAAGCTAATACCGCCCTATTGGGTTTTTTCTTAAAACCGAGATATCTGAGCTGCGATATAACTTTTTTTACAAAATACAATATAAATATTTGAAGTAAAACAATTTGTAAAAAAATTGTTTTATGTTGACATTTTTTCACTTATCCTCGATAACCATATATTCATTTTACATTGGATAGTTATACTGGATATATCAGCGTTAAATTTTAGCGCATTTCTCAGTGCCAGTTTTGTAGTTAAGTCTTTTAAGCTTTGGAACGCCAATAATGTGTTAATGAGAAATATGTCCATAAATACTGCTGTTTTTTTACCTTCCCAACGGCCCTCGTAACCCAGTTGACACGTATGTATGTAGTGGTTGCATATACATAAATGCATTAATCGATTTTGTTGAAATGAAGTTGATTTAATTTGATGCAAAACGCCACACAGTCGTTCCTCATTATTCGAAATGGTGCATTAAGGTACTACCTGACGCTCCCATGAGAGCGGCCACATAAACCGAACCTCACACACGAATTACCCCCTTGTAATTCTATTGCAAAACGTTAGTGTTTCCCTTTCCGGCGTTTCTGCTGTAGCAAATAAAATTATCACCATTCTTCTTTCCCATCTTTTGCAAAAGATAGACCATTTTTAACGTTCACTTTTACGTTCTGTAGGAAAAGGAAATGACAGTAAAGCCATTTTGCATATGCCTTCGTCACTACCTGTTTGATTCAGTGCGAGGCAAGGGGACAACAGACTCGAAGACAGGAGAGTACAACAACACTTGAGAGCACAAGATGAGAAACCCTTGCTATAGACGAACGAATGCCTCGAAGTCAGAGACAACCAATGCCATGCGATTTTTTTAGATCTCGCAATATCGGAAATTGTACTTATGCGAATGCAATTTTGAATGTACCTTGTCACCAGTGCATGCTGGTGTTCAGGACTTTTCAGACAACAGGTTTGTATAGAAATTATTTATTCCTCATGGGGTAAATGGAATGGGTGAAACATGATGACAGATGTCTTTGACCCCAACCATCAACTATACACACCATTCTTCCCCTTGTTTGTCGCTACCAGCTGTTGGAGAAGGTCATGCCTCGGAAACATTTCAAATCAACTAGCGACTATCTAGCGGAACATCTTCAATACCATGCAAGTAACATATTTCGTCTGTAGATTTTATTTTTGTTGCAGTTTCTTGTTATCACTGTCGTTGTCGAAGAAATCTGTCCACAAGTCCATATTGATGAGGCTGTATGTGCATGATGCACATAGATGCATACATACATAATATGTATACATGCACATATTTATAATTACTAGTTGAGTATAAGCGAATTGGGGTAGTCCCCAAAGATCCATGTTTAATGGCCAACCGATTTACTCGTACATACGCACACAGTGGGTGGAATCCGATATTGAAATAATTTCCTTCAGCTACATTGTGCTCCCTCCCAATTTTGGCAAGAAATTTTTGTCCGTCTTTCGGTTTTCATGGGAAAATGACAAAAATGAAACAAAACAAAGTACAAACTGCAAAAGGTTGTAGACCTGGTTTTGACCTGATGTGACAAAACAAAAAACTCTTTAACACCCTTAAATTTAAAAAACCAAAATTTTTGGTGACTTTGCAAGCGGATTTGAATTATCAACCGGTTCTGGAAAGCATTTGTACAGATTTTCAAGGATATTTGCCATTTTTCTCATCTTATCTACTTGGAAGATACTCCCTTGAGCATAAAAATGCACAGTAAGTAAAATGAGACTGCAGCAGTTGAAATTGCCAAAGTCGTGGTTCTTTTCTAAAGTCGCCTTTGCCCGCCACTGTATATGCATCAGTATGTAGTAGAAGATTGTTAAACTTTAGTGGTTGTTTGGGGTCCGTTGCTGCTCTCCAGTGATTGTGATAAAGATGCGTTGAACTGGACTGAAGAAACAAACTCCGACAAACGAGAAGAAATTGACATTTGTTTGTTATACAGACACATGTATGTATGCACGAACTATGTACTGCATTGCATGCATATATATATATATATATATGCATATACGCAAACATATTTACATTAACAATACGGTGAACTAATTCAGTCATGTTTCCACGGAATGATTAATAACAAAAAAATCCAACTGTTTGCATATGTTATCAGCTGAAAGAATTCAGATCAAGGCATTCGATTCGATCGTATCCTGGGGTGGGGGGTGGCAGCAGGCCCATACGAACATCCGGCCCTCTGTATGGGGGCCCTGTTGGTCTCACAAACCAAAAATATTCATTATGAAAAGCATTACATAAAATTCGAATAAATCGACCAGGTTCAGTCGATGCGTTTATTCTTTTGTTTGAAGACATTCATTTTTTTCCCAGTGCATACATGACGTATGGACGACGACGTTGTCTGGAGTGACATTTGTGTAGATATTGCACATGCGAGAATATTTAATTAAAAAAGCGCTCTAAATCTGTATTGAGATTGTGTACTTGTATTCGAAGGTACGTATCAATTTTTTTGTTTTTAATTTTAAAGCCGACATTCTCAGTCCTTTCCCGATAATCAACACAACCAGGGGACAGAGGGTGACACTGAGGCACCCCGTTTGATTGTTGGGAGGACTCGTGACAACGATTCATCAAGTCGTTCTTTTAATATTTATTTTGTTTTGTTTGTTTGTTTTTCTTTTCTTTTTACATTTAAACCAGTGTTGGCAAAATATGTACTACTACTGAAAACTATCACGCCCGTCTTCCACTTCTCTTTCTATCTATTAGCGGTATTTGGTATTTGTATTGTTTTTAGTTGTCTTTCGGTCGACTCGAACTTTTCTCACAGAATACTACTGAACGCCTTACAAGAAAGAAGAGCGATATCACACGTCCGTATTTGCCGTTTTGAAAAACACAACTGATTACTCCGGTTCAGTGTGATTATTTTCTGTTTTCAGATTTTTACAGAATTTCTCGTTTACTGGCTGCTTGTTGTGGTCGGACGGAGGATTGAGGTGATGATGACGACGGCGAAGCGATGCGATGGTGAGTGATGATGTTACTTTTGCACACACATGGAGAAGTAAGACCATACGAACAAAACACAAACAAAGTACGTGGTGAGAATACAATACACACCAAGCTGACTCTCTTAATTGTGCATGTTGTGCTCTGTTATTGTTACTTGTCAACGAGAATGACTCTCTTCTAGCTTGGGTGCTCTGGTAACGACGCCAAAGAGACATCAAGATGGATAAATATATAGACAGAACAAATACGAGAACAAAACAGAACGTGGAAACGAAACATGATAGACATGTTAACACTACACGCCCCGGACTTAAATATTCAATATAATTTAGAAATTATAAAAGTCCATATCAACATGTTGCCCTGCCACTACAACCACCAGTACAATTAAAAAAATATTTCATGTAATATACGATTTAAATTATACGATATTCTATTTTCAATTGAAATTGACAAAATTCCACTTGTAATTGAGAATATCCATTTCATATTGAGAAAATTCCATTTGAAATTAAAATTTTCCATTTCAAAATGAGAAAATTCCAATTGAAATTAAGAATTTACATTTTCAATTGAGAAAATTTCTATTGAATTGAGAATTTCCATTTATAATTGAGAAAATTCCAATTGAAATTGAGAATTTCCATTTCAAACTGAGAAAATTCCAATTGAAATTGAGAATTTCCATTTAAAATTGAGAAAATTCCAATTGAAATTGAGAATTTCCATTTCAAATTGAGAAAATTCCAATTGAAATTTCCATTTATAATTGGAAAAATACCAATTGAAATTGAGAATTTCCTGGCCTGGTTTAATAGGGTCTCAGATCCACTTAGTATACATCCATCATTATTTGGGTGGATAGGTATCAAGACATTTAATTTTCCTAGCCAATAGTTTTGAAGCGTGTTCCCTTATAAATGCATCATGGAAGTTAGAAACCTAATCCTTTAACTCAAAGTACCTGAATAAAATACGCAACATAAAATAAATTATTGTTCGATCAAAATTTAAAGATTACATATCATTACATACATATCTAGTGTAGTTATCACAATGCATTTCAATTGATAGAAACAACTCCACTCTGTTCGGATTTAAAGTCGTGATAGTCACACCCTTACTGCAAGAAAATGTTCATGACAACATCTAGCTAACCTCTCCGCACGGAAAACTCTCTCCGAGCGCATTATTGTTTACAATCCTTCTTTTGCCAAATGCAGACTATTTCGTGTCAGCGGAAAATTCTAATATATGTATGACGGAGTTGAACACACAGAGAGAAGAGAGTTTGTCTTTGAAAGGGTCGAAATTATTTTAAAAATATGATTGCTAGCCAAAGGAACTTCGTCTAGTTCGTGCAAACATCTCGTCATTCATTTTTCCAAACATATATATATATATATGTCTGAATGTGTAAGAATAGATGTGTACGTGTGTATGTGTTTTACCACTCCTAAAATGCCGGCAAAATATACCAGTTCACAATGGCCAAAACAAAACATGAAACACATGTGAGAGAAAATGGGGAATAGAATGTTTTCCATGCTCAATTGTTTAATGAAATTTAAGAGAGCTTTAGACAAGGTAAGAGTCAGAAATGTTTTTATTGAGTATCCGATTAACTTTATCACAACGAACCTCCTCTGAGTCGAATATACATTCTGACCGCCACCACAACCTAAACCGATTAACTACATTATTCGATTACCAGTAATACAAATAAAAACTACTAATCTATACATATGTACGTTCATATTTAATTATTCGAGCATAAACTCCCATGGATTGCATTCAATTTTCAATGGCACAATTGGATAGACTTTCAGTATATATCCTCCAAATATTTAAAATGCATAGTTTGAGGGTTTGAAAGAAAAATAAGATATCTAGAAATTAAGCAAGATTGTCCTTTCGTTTCTGAGACCCATGACCATTATAAAATAAAACTATTATCTAGACATGTCCGTTTAGTGGACGTAGGCAAAGCAAAGGAGCTAAACGAAAGGAATTAGTTTCAAATTTTTTGCAGATTGGTTGAGATTGTTGATGGGGGCGGCGAAATATGTGCAGAAAGAAAAAAAATCCTTCACAAGAACCGAAAATACCCACTGTTTTGACAATTTCTGTCATATTCACTATTTGAATACACTTTAATAGTAAAAAATTATTTTTGTTGGTCAATAAAATTAATTTAATTTTGCTAACATTTAATTTTCCAAAATATACCAAAATCGAATGGGCAATGGAAAATTCTTTAAGAGGTTAGTCCTTTCTAGAATTTTATTATTTGGTGCTATTTTTTAAACGCATATTCGGCAAGTGAGTTGTGCTTCTCATTCGTTTGTGAGAATCATTTACTTAAAGAAGCCGGGTATGATGTTGAAAAAATGTAGTGTGCAGCCAAGTAATAAATGTCACCATGTCATTTGTAAATAAATTTGCATTCTATAAAATATAGAAGCAAAATGGTTTTGAGCCAGGAAAATATCCCAGTTCAAATCAAAAAATTGAATTTTTATTCTTGGAAATAACTAATTAGGGTCTCAAAAATGATATCCCAAGATTTGGCGGGGAAATTGTCCTATTTCCGTCCTACTACGTCCTCCTACACTCCAAAAATTAAACACGTTTATCTCCTATGCGAATCATGCGTCAATGGTTTCAATAATTTTTTCCAATCGGTCCTATTAATATTGAGAATCTTAGTGAATTGATGTCTGGGTTAAAACCAAAATTTTACTGTATCTAACTTCTGGACAGAGGATGGTTCCTGGGTCATGATAGGACAATATTTTAAAACTATCAACAATTTCTCATTTTATCTTCCAAAGCATACGAAGTAGGGGAATAGGGAAGAATGAACCCGTTCAATGTCGGGTACAAAATGCTAGTATATAATAAATTTGTTTTATACCACGTGGGTTGAAATGTATTCGTTATATAATGTTCCATCTTGTCATTAATTCGTACTAAAGATATGCATGAGAAGCGAATGCGTCGCTATATTTTTTTTTTTTTTTCAAAGTAAGCGTCTATTGAAAATTTTAAACGGGTTTTCTACAAAATCGATTTTTAAAGTTATGCCAGTACGTGAGCGATACGTCCATTTCACACTACAAATTATATAAAAGACTAAATTTTTCATATATTGACAGTACAGTAGTAATGGGCAGTACTAGATACGATACTGGGTTGTACAGCAAATAATGAAAATCTGTACTTGCACAGTACAGCAATTGCTTACGAATCAGCTTATCAGTAGACGAACTAATAAAAAATCTTCTTTTCTCCAACAAGGAGTGATGACAATTCATTGCGAGTCAATAGCAATTTTTTGTGATTATAAATCCTAATATTTATGCATGTTTCAAAATATATTATAGTAATACATACTTATTACATTGAGTTCCAAGCCGATTTGAGTCAAATAATATTTACTTGAATTTATATTTTTAAAAGAGTTTTTTTAGCGACACATGTTTTTGAAGCTCTATTTGAACTTAAAAATTAAGATAGTCGTCGTATGCGACCAAACATGAAATATTATCGGATTCAAATCGAGCAGATCAGGAAAGTAAATTGTGAATAACGAGTGAGATATCATCACTTACCATTTGGGAAATCCAGAGGATCGAATTCATCGGGATCTTGTCGTTGGCGTTTATCTGAAATAAACGATAAACAAGATAATATTATTGATTTAATCAACACAGCGAAATAAATAACGTACCTCCACTAACATCCGTTGACGTTTTTGGACGAATTTTACCCATAATCAATTTACTAATTTTATTATCATTGTGCAAATCTTTATCTTTACGTTTCGCTTGAGGTAATGGGCCAGGGCAATTCTCTTCTAATATCTTCGAACAAGGACGGTGAATATTTAATTTACAGTCTGTGGATGAACAGATTTGTTTGAGCAGAGTAATATTGTAAAATAGTTCGGTGAATCTGTACCTGTACAATGAAAGCCTTGTGGACTAACACCCCATATTATCGTTTGGCAATGATTACAGTGGGTCACTTCGTAGTATTGTCTCAATACTAATGGATGACCACGTACAATCATCTGCAAGTAGAACATTTAGAAATAGAACTCCACGAACACAAACCCATTTACCTTTCCTTTCTTGCCCATTAGACGAGACTTGAAACTCTTCTCCCGACTCACGAAATGATGGACCCGATCTATAATACTATTCGGGTGAGAACGTGTTATGAAAATTCGATGTATAACTGTCGATAGTGCCGAACATAGAGCCAGCTTTTTGGGATCTTCAGCAGGCAGATCTTTCTCATATTCATCGCTGAAAAATATCAACATTTAATATGCAATGTCTAATTTGGAATTGTTCTCGACAGATTACTCACATCAAAATTTGTAGTTTCTTCATTAAAGTCTCCTCAAAGATGTGCTGTTCCCGCTGCTTATCGCCTTTAGCCTCCGTCAACTGGGCGTCGGTGGGGCCGTATATAGTTCCTAATCCGGCAGTTCTTTTCTGTTGAAACTCTCTCAATTGTTCGCATATTATGTCTCTGGCTTTCTTACGGCTCTTCCAGAACACTTTGCGCAGAATCTCGACTTTATCAAATTCATTTTGAAGGACAGCATCCACCTCTCGTGCCAACAACTCGTCCTGCCGATACCAAGCCAGAGGGGCGCGAGGCACCAAAAAAGTCGAATGAATCTCATATACCCATTTGCGCATGTCTTTCGCTGTGCCCTCTTTATAAAGGCCGGTGATTAGATAAAATAACAATGGCGCCGGTTCCGAATTAGAAAGGACAAAGTTTAGAAACACCGCCAAAAATGCAACATTTTCTGTTTCCAACAATCGTTGCAGTGAATTGAAAGGTCCATTCTCATCAATGAATGGCCCCTCCTGATCGGAAGCGTCCTCATCCTCCATTGACATGATCTCTTTTTGTGTGCAACTTGTCTGAGCCGCCTGGATGCGACTGGAATGTGATGATGGTGGAGGTGACACGGCTCCGGCCAAAGGTGTGAAATGGTGAGATTCAACGAATATGCCACTGGTCGAAGCTCCACCGTGTTCATGCATGCTATCTTCATTGCCCGACATGCTGGCGGAGTGTGCATGCCTATATGGTGGCGGGGGAGTTCCTGGTGGTGTAATTTCATCATCTTTTTCAATCAGTTCCCAAGATCCTGAATTCGTCTTGATTTGTCGATCTGCAATAAAAAACAGAAACATATTTCACATATTTTATTTGTATCCGCCAACAAAAAACAATCCACACACTTACCCGGATGTCGTGGATGCATATTTTCCGGCGATGATACCACTCGTCTATGTTTGCTCATATGGTTGACCACATTATGAGGAGTTTGTCCCAGAACCTAGAAAGTGTATGATATGGATAACATGTAAATTAAGAACAAAACCCATTGGAACGGCTGAGAACAGCATGCACTGCTGATGCTGTTGTTGCTGCTGAAACATGCGAACTCAGCATTGTAAATACCTCAAATACCGAATACTTAACTAATGATCTGGAAAAACATAACAATGTCATACATATACACCGATTATTATGAAAATCGTTTTAGTCATTTCTTATTTCCATCCATTTTTACTTGTTCATGCCAATACCAAATCATGTGTCTGACAGACACAACGTTCATAATAATCGGCAACACACACGCCACGCGTGTTCGTCCAACTAAGGTTTGTACTTGTGGGTGAATGGGAGGATGTGTAAGGCCAACTCCACTAAATACTCTAATAATTAATCTAAGATACCTTTTGTGTGCCATTTGGTTCAGATCAAAGCATAGACGGATTGAATATTTTACAAGGGAGTCAACGGGTCAATATTTTACAAGAATTACGGGTGTGGGGTGTTGATTCGAAATTTAGAATCTTGGCACATCCAAAGAAGGGAATGTGTGGATGGAGGCGTGCGTATCGGACACTTCTACTGATACCATACATGTGTGTGTGTATGTATACAGCAGTCGTGTGTACGTGTGTTTTTAAGTCTACAATAATATCCTCTGCGAAAAGTGCCGATACAATGTTTGGTAACTGATAAATATTAATGTAAATGTATTAGTAAAAAGCAATAAAGCGTGCAGTGCCATAAGATATTTTTTCAATTCGTAATTTAAGTACGTTTTGCCTTTGATTTATTTGTGATGAGTCGCTAAAGTTACGACAACAACTACATGACAGACAGTTAGTGCGTGCTATTTACACCAAATATAGTTTGTTATGCATTCAGACGATAGTCTGTTATGCATCTTACGAAGGTGATCGGAAAAGTGCAGCACCGTTCCTCGTGAAGAGCTACAGTTCGATCAATCGATCATCGCGGAAATATGGAACATGACATTGCAACAAACTTTTCAGATCACCTTCGCCTTTGTATTAATTCAGTCCGAACTTTACATGCTCCGTCGGTCAGTGAAGGTAATTTTTGTTAACGATGACAAGAACAAGAGTTATATGAAATGTTGAGGTTAGTGTCGGAAATATATCGAAAGTATGATAATATGAACGTTAGTGGGATGTGGTTGTTTCTGTATTCAGAATATTTTATTTTGACTACAAATGAAAATGTTGTTAAATGGTTAATCGAGATGGAGTAGTATTTCTTTCTTCTTTGATTAACTCAAGATAACTTCGAGAGAAACTGTGGATAGGAGTACTTCCCGACAAAATCATATGTACACAACACTACAGAAAGCAATGAACGAGGTTAATTTCAAACGTAGACGTATTTAACGATACTTTCACCGAAAATAAAGTAAAAAATACACCCACAAATACCATTATTTTCAGAAGAGAACGAAATCCTTCAGTCTCGTATATACTTACACCCGCGGCGTTAGAGCCTCCACTACCAGCGGCATGCATTTGCTGCTGTTGCTGTTGTTGGTGTTGCTGCAGTTGCTGAACAATATTCGGCCGTTGTGAGAGCGGAAATGCCGCAGACATATTATCCCGATGGACTGGGGTGCAGGTTGAAACCAACGGATATTGCATGAGGGTGTCAACACTATTAGGCGAAGGCCTTGCGTTGCTCAAATTTTGAATGCTTCCCCTGTGGCCTGCCTGGGATTCTTCTATCATGCCTGGCTGCCGGGGTGGTAACGGAGGAGGAACTTCCTCCAGTTGAGTGCCATCGTGATGTGTCAGGTTGTGGGACCCTGCACTTTCCATTTGAAGGAACATTTGTGTTGACATTTTTGGATCTGACAAAGCCTTTGTTTTTGCTTTGGATCGTTTCGATTTGCTATTTGCATTTTGCGGTGAGTTCACAGCTGATGGTGGCGGTGGTTGCGGCGAATTTCTCAGAGGAGAATTTGTTCCACCTGCTGACGTATTATCTAAATCTGAAATGGGCGAAAAGCTGTGGTTTGCGCAATTATTATTCGAAGCATCCAATTGCAGTTGGCGTGGCAGATTCCTTTGCGGCAATGGTGGTGGAATGTCATCTTCTTCGATCACACTCTTCGATTGAGCGGCGAATTTATTCTTGCTCTTCGACGATTTCGGTGTACCTTTACCCTGCTGCTGCTGTTGTTGCAACTGTTGTAACTGCTGTTGATGCAAATGGAAGAGCTGTTGAGCCGAATTTCGTGGCAGTTGTGTCTGCAGAGGATTGTGCAAAGATTGCGACATGTTAAAGGATGGCGTAGGTGATAAAGCCGTATTTCCCAGAGTCGTCGAAGTTGTGGAGTCGGTGGTAGAGGAGGTATGTAAAAAATCCGTGGTATTATTTAGAGGAGCTGTTATTAAATCTTTGTCAATTTTATTTCTACGACCACCCAACGATAGGGACGATAGCGAACGCGGTAACAAAGACAGAAATGCTGGTGATGATTGTGATGGTTGTGGTGTTGTGGCTTGATTGTGGTGATTGTGGGAATGTTGGTTAAGATGTGTAAATTGTGGTGATGTTGTCTGATTGGAGGAGGACGCAGACAAGTGATGTAATTGATTTGGCGATAATAATCCTACATTTTTACCATTATTATTCGCCGTCGATTGTGACTTAACCGATGGTGCATCCTGTTGATTGAGAATAAAAATAAGCATTTGCTTGGGGGTATGCTTTTACGTGTATTCTTTGTAGGTATGGTAGTATGTATGTATGTTTTTAAGTATGTATGTATATATGTATTTTGGTGGTATGTACATGGATAGTTTTCAAATAGGAGGAGAGACAATTGATAAACTTTCCTTTCATTTATTGCTTGCGAATATGTTGGGTGTGTTATTGTTTTTGTTTATTTTGTTTATTGAAAATGTTTAAGTATTTTTTAAGTTGGAAATGTTATTAATGTTATATGAGCGATAGCGCAGCCTTAGCGGATCTTTCTGTCAAAGTTGTTCTTTGCATCCGGATCAATTGATGAATCTAAAGTTTAGTGGAACAAGCAAGGATCTATTCTTTTTTTTCTATATAGACTGTGTATAAAACAACTAAAGAACGAACGGGTGTTGTGGGGTTTTAAAAACATTCCAAAAATTATTTGAATAAAACGAGCATATTGATTCTTTTCTAAATAAGATTTAAATTACACTAAAAATAGCTGAAAAGTGTTAAGGGGTATCCTATGCTTTGACTCTTTAAACATTTCACGATTATGTACTACGTTAAATGGAAAAGAACACAAGCACACATCCTTGCATAAGGAGACTGCCAGTCTGAACAACCAGAGGCCACAAAAACATTCCACATTGAGGAAGTTAACATTTGGAATGGAAATAGAAATGGGAAGCAAAACTGAGTGCCCGATATTTCAAACTTGTTACAGAAAATAACATAGGCAAACAATATTATGCGATTTTGCTATGCGGAAGAACCATACAGTAAATCGTGTGCTCCCCTCGAGTAAAAGCGCTCCCATATTCTGTCATTTACAATAAGCAAGCCAAGAGCTGGGGAGATATAACCAATTGAGGGTATTTATGTTCGTATGTAAATTTACAATCAAGAAAAGTATGAGAGTTTTTTTATCGTGGGCAATAAGAATCAATTTAAAAGGGAAGACGAAATTGGAGGAGAGAGGGATGATGGAGTGGAGGTTTCAGAAATACAGCATGTTCTAAATATTCCACAAGCAAGCTTACCTCAGCACCAACTTGTCTTAGCTGTTCACGCAATTTCTTAGTGTTGGCATCGGATAGTTTGTAGCTCGGATTGTTGGTGTCACCCTTTAGACGTTCCAAATTCAGTTGCTCCTGTTCCAACATCTTTTGAAGTGTTTTTATTTTATACGTTTCCATCTCACGCCGTTTTATGCTCTGTATACAAAAATTAAAATGACAAGAATTTCATAATTATTAACATCAATGGAATATATTTATGAATGTATATTACATCAACGGGTTGGGGCCCAGTTATCGAAGCCGTTCGATCTCTGCCCAAGACCGGAGTGGAGGGCACAACTCCTACCGATGTAGGACGTGCCAATTTCTGACTACGTTTGACGGCCAATTCCACAATTGTTGAAGCTGAAAAAGAAAGAAATATTATTAAGTATGTACATATGTATGTTCAAACGTCTTTGGGTAGTATTACAAGTCAATTCATGGTCCACACTAGGAATCACTGGTGGGCCCACCCCAACTCACCACCCACACAGTGACAAACACTTTCTTTTGTAAAGCTTTTACTTATTCTCCCCCCCCCCCAATCATCCGCACTCTGGAGGTCGAACCGAAAACGAAAAACGTTTTCCACGGGTTTCTTGCGCCACAGCCACAGTGGTTGTCACCGTGAAAATTGATTTAATTGCAATTTGCGTGTGCACAATTTAGTACATACTCAGCTCAATATGTCCGTAACGAATAATATGTCCATTTACTTGAGCGAGCACATCAATTGAGTGCAGCGATATGCAAATACATTTATGTACGTTGCTGCTGGGCCAACAGCTAATTATTGGCAGTAATGTTGACATGACAACAACTCATAATTGGCACATCCAAAGACAAACATCACGTGCATCTGGATCTGTACGTATATATAGGACTCTTACAGGTTAAGTCTAACCGTGGGCTTTTTAAATGTTATCATTTGCATCTAGGGTTTGGGGTCCGGGAATTCCCGTCCAAATTTTTCCGGGAATTCCCGGGAAAAAATTTTAAATTTCCCGGGAATACGGGAAATATTAAAAAATATTTTATTGATTATTTTGAGCACTAATTTAGTTTTACTGTACAATTGGGAAATTATTTTTTATATATTTAATTATATTTTATATATTTAATTATATTTTAAATCCATATATTTACAATATTGATAATTATTTTTTGCGAAACACAGCTAAGGGAATACACACTTTTTATTAGGATATTTGCAGGATTTTTAATAAATGGTGATTTTTTGAAAACTATAGGAAAGTGTTTCAAAAAAAAAAACACATAAAATTCAGAAAAATGCATGAAATCTTTATTTGAATCGATAGTACGATCCATATAATTTAACGTTTGAAGATTATTTCATGCAAATGTTTACCTTGACTGCGCCTCAAATGGTCCATCCGCTTAGTCCAATTTTGGCATTCCCACGTTTTTGAGTAACAGAGGCCCAATTGCTGCGAACAGCGACGAATTGATAATTGATGGTCATCATTAACACTGGCCGATATAGCTGCAATATTTTCTTCAGTTCGCAATCTACGTAAGCGTGTTGGTGGTTTAATGTCCAACAATGTAAATTTGGTGCGAAATTTAATCACAATAGCCCGAATAGCCGCTTCAGTGGGTCGATTAAACTGACCATAAAATGGAAGCGCGCGATGAACTTTCTTAACAGAGCACTCATTTTGATAATAAAATTCAATAATTTGCAAACGTTGTTCGTTTGTAAGACGATTCATGGTTAAATTATAGACCAAGCTGAAGAGGTTTGACAGTGAAACAAAACACGAAACGTGCGTCAGTGTTGCTAAAAATCACCCTTTATAAATCGAAAATATCATACTGATAATACTATGGCTGACATAGTGTCAATACTTAACCCCTCGTGATATCTGGTTTAACTTTAAATTTCTTGTTTTACCAGAAGAATCTACGAGATAAAAGGTGAAAATATTCTTAATGAAGAATTTATTTTACATATGAAGCCAGTAAGAAATTGTATAAAAATAAGGAAAACATTAAAATTGTTCGCCTGGAAACTTTCGAGAGAAATCTAATAGGAATAGAAATATGTATATCCTACGGTATGTTTAAATGACCTTCTGTAAGAATTAATGACTGGACTATTTCAATTTTTTATGAATTTATTTAATTAATATTAATTTTTTATAACGTTTCTATTGCTTTTACAGTTTAGAATATTTCCCCCCGTTGCTGTTAAATATTTTCGTCTCTAGACGAATGAATCTTCTAACTTAAAAACGTTCCAATTTTATGACGACAATTAGTCTAGAATAAAATATTTGTAAAATGTAAAATATTTTGACAAACACATTCGCTTTTAATTTGTAATATGACAATATTTTTAAAAAGCACATCCGTTACTAAATATTGTTATTTTAAACCATATTGGACATACCTAAAATAAATTACTTTTTCCCGGGAATGAAACTTTTCATTCCCGTTTTCCCGAGAAATGAAAAAAAGTCCGGGAAACCCCAAACCCTATTTGCATCTCAAGTTCGGAGGCCAATTCCAATTGACAAAAAGTGGAAGTAAGATTGATTGGGGCCATTTATATGTATGTAGGCTACTTCCTTTGCGTCAACACAGAGGGTGGCAGTGCAACACAATATCATAACAACAAATACAAATAAGCTCCTTGTCTAATATTTGTGCGTTCTCCTCGATCACTGCCATACGACAATCTGCGTCATTTTGTCTCATTTGCAAATGCAAATCTAAAATGTTAGACCCTCCCCTCGCCCCTTCCTGTCTATGTATCGATCGCCCCGATCGTACTTTTGTCGTCGAGGTCTGATTTCTGATGTTATTAACATGCAGCACATACAAGCGTCCAAACCGAACCAAACCAAAGCAAGCGTACCACGATATGAAAGCACAAACACATACGACATCCATGTACGACTACAAAGGCGAATTCAATCCAAAGTCTATCACACTTCACCCTCTTCCACATTTGGCGATGTGCTGTGCTTTGCTGTGTTGTTTTTGTTAGGGCGCCCATAGCTGCTCCACCGCATCCGCGTTCCCGTCCGCCCCTCATCCATCACTCCACACGTATATTTGTATGTATGTACTCGTATTTGTTTTATTAATTGATTTTATATTTTTACGCTTTCGCTGTTTTTCATCGTGTATTTTCTCTTTTCCATTTATTGCCTTAATTCGCATTTTTATTTTCTTTCAGAAAAATATGTCGTTGACTTTGGCTTTATAAGTTCAAAATTCATATTCTGTCTTTCTGTATTTCTACATTTCTATATTCTGTATTCTGTCTTGTTCGTTCCGTTCAGTTCAGTATAGTTCTGTTCGATGACAGAGTAGAGCAGAGTGTTTGATGGTGGTGGCTCTGGTGGCGGTGGTTGTGTTCGGTTATGTGGCGGAGCAGAGTGGAACTGAATTACTCCACATACTACAAATACAGATACGAGTGCTAAAGATAAAAAATGTTGTATGATGATTATGCATCGTCGTCGTTTAATGTTGTTAGTAGATAACGCTTAATGCCAGGCAAACAAACGGAGACAGCGCACAATGGAAACTAAACTGGACCCCGGACAGAGCATATTCTCGACTTTTGCATAATTTTTGCTAACGTCGATTACTTGAACCGTGCTGAGTCCATTTTGACTATGACAAGTAAAATGCTATCGAAATTGTCACCTCGTGATCCCTGCCGCATCGAATAGCTAAACTCTCCGATTTGGACTCAGTGATCCAAGATTAGAATACAAAATATGTAATTTGTTGCTAAACACGATCAACCTAAAACATGTTGTATTGTCCGACGTAGGTCGCACTGTTTCAAACACAATAATGGTTTCTTGTTTCTTTTTTTGCAATTGCCATACGGTGCTGGGTCGAAATCGACCATTATTAGAAAGAAAGTCCGTGTAGGTTAACATTAAAACCAAAGGACACAAATAACAAACAGCAACAAATAGTCAACTTATATACATACGAATATTATATACATGCCAACAACTCCCGTGGAAGGCATTGTACAATAAAAATTCTATTAAACAATTAATTGATTCTGAGTCCGCATAGAGACGCATACAATTTTATTCAAGTTGAATTAAATAAAAAAGTTTATTCAAATATATTGCGATATTTTTTACAGTTTCCAATTACCACTAGGGTTTGGGGTCCGGGAATTCCCGAATCGTTTTTCCCGGGAATTCCCGAAAAAATTTGGACGGGAATTCCCGGGAAAATTTTTCAAATTTCCCGGGAATACGGGAAATATTAAAAAATACTTTACTGATTATTCTGAGTACTAATTCAGTTGTACTTTATAAATCTATTATAGTAAAATATTTTTCCTTTCCATCTCGTTTATAAATGTTGCTCATTTATAAAGTAGAGATTTATGATAAAAAAAAATATCAAATTAAATTATATTTTCGTATTTGAGCAAAATGACTTCTACAAATATCAATTAAAAAAAATAATGACTGAAACTTTTTCAATCTTTTTTGAATTATTATTTGTATTCAAGGTATACTAACAATTAGTTTTTAACTACTTATATTCCACATTGATAAAATCAAATTTAATTTTTTTCACAGTTTCGAATATTTTCCTCCTGTTTCGGTAAGTTATTTTCGTCTCTAGACGAAAGAATCTTTTAAATTAAAAACGTCATAAAAGTTTCTATCATGTTTTACACTATGTGCTAGTCATTAGTGCATGTGATTTAAAAGTCCTATTTTATGACATTTTTAATTCTGACAATTCGTTCGTCTAGAAACAAAATAATAACAAAAGCAATTTTTTTAATTTGTAATTTGTCAGTATTAAAAAAACCTCACAATCTACTAAATGTATATTCTTTAAACAAGGAATACATACATATAAGGAATTAAATTTATTCCCGGGAATGAAGTTTTCCATTCCCGTTTTCCCGGGAAATGAAAAAAGTCCGGGAAACCCCAAACCCTAATTACCACCCACGCCCACTTAAATAGCTGCAAATTTGTATTTTTCGGTACAACCTAATAGCAAACCAAAATTAGAATGTATTTACAAAAATCTTCAATTACCTTTAATCAGGCTAACAACAGTTGGATGCTTTTCTGAACGCACTTCGGTGCCGTTGACCTGTAAATACGAATAAGACAAGTTACACAAACAATTCGAATGTTAACCTTCTGCAGCAGAAAGTGTGTTTTTAGTTTTCAACTTTTCGTTTTGTTTGAAACTTTATCACCAACCTTTAGGATCATATCGCCAGCAACAAGGCCAGCAATTTGAGCAGCACCTCCTGGTTTCACGCTTTCAACAAAAACTGGATTGTCGCCAGAAACCTGAAGAAAAGAAAAATAAAAAACAACATTTAAATTGTCGTACTTTTAATTGAAAAAGAAAGAATAAAAGATACAAATCTAACGAACGAATGTAAATGGTAATAATTTGCAGTAGAAAAACACACTGACGTCAAACTTTATTTTTATCGTTCATGGAACAAATTGCACAAATCAACATCATCTACAGCAGCCTTTTGAATAGTGTGCCGAAATACTTGCACACTATGCACATGTATGTATATTAGGATGGGTGGATGATGATCTGCATAATATTTCTTTGCTGGGTCAAGCCTTCTTTGAGCAAAACCCTTCTGGAATCTCTAAAATCAATTTTTTTCTATTATTTTTTATGCTGCCGTTTTGACCAGATTTTATTAATAAACCCTTGAAAGCAGTTTAAATTTAATTTACATTCTTGGCCGTGTTTTTTGACGTTTAGAGTTTTTCAAAGTGATAACCAAAAACTCATATTTCTTGGAAACTTTATGTAAAAGGTGTTATAAAAAATAAATATCGGAGGAAATATCATCAATCATTTTTGGGATAATAGTTTAATACGAACGATGGGGATTCAGAGCCAAAATGTCCCAACTCTCCTTACAAAAATGAGCGCTGTGGCGTCAATTTCTTTTCGATGTTCATCATTTAGGAATCATTCGAAAAGTATATCTTTTTTTAATACGAAAATGATTTCCGTTTGCAAAAAATCAGGAAAAAGTACTATAAATGTCCAAAAATTCGACCGACAAGTTATTCTAAGACAAGAGTAAATATTTATTTTTAAAGTGTCTTCAAGTATGTATGAATGTATATTACATCATTATTCTCTATTAATTCTGAAAAAAAAGACATTTTAACTCAGATAAAAGTTAAAATGAACTAAATTTTAGGAAAATTGAACGTCGCGTGAAGTTTGAGCTTCGGTGTCTGTAGACATTTTAAAATATGGGTGAAAGTTTAATGACGAATCAAAAGACTTTACGTTCATCGTTGGTTTGAGAGCTATATCAATACATGGACGGACGTTATCAGCTTCCACAACAGATATACCTATGTTGAATATAACACGGTGTGTCAGATTATACAACATTGGGTTGCACTGTATGGCTTCTAGTGTGCTGAGAAGTCAAATCGTATGGGACATGTCTATAGTACTTCCATCAAAGTATGGACCGACGACATTCATTTTGTCTACAAATTATTCTAGATGAAATATAAAGTCGAAAGTAACATTTCTATGGGGATATATCTAAATCTGAACCAATGTGATTATTCACTTATACGATAAACGTTTCTACGTGTTTGTGGTTCCTAGAGCGATAAACGCCAAATCGGGAAGGTCGTTGGCATTGGGGCTTTATGAAATGTCCTTCCTTGATATGTACTCCGATCATAAGAACTGAAGGACGTACAGACTGACGGTGATTCTGAAGTGATTCTAAGTCGATCGGTATAATAAATGAGTCCCATCTCTTCCTTTTTGGATGTTACAAATTACACGGGAAAACATGATTTTTAGGAATGTTTTCAGGAGTGCTTAGCTCACAGATGGCTTGATCTAGGAACGAAGTAATTTGCAAATCATCATTAAACAATCCAAACCTTATTTCCGTGAAGTGACTGGAAATTTTATTTTATTTGTATGGATCGCGACCCAGCCTAATGTAGATTAGGCGTCTTCCACAAACTCTCAATTTCTGTGTCCGGGACCTAAAAATGTATTGTATTGTGTGCGTACTGTTCCACAAAATCAACAAATAAGCCTTCTTATTTTATTAATTTTTTTTTATTAAAATTCCAGTTTTCGCCAAAGAGATACTAAACATTTGTACTATAGTTTTGCAATATACGTTATACGTTAAGATAAAGGTAATTATGTAATACGTTTAGTCACAAAAAATATTTAAAAAAATAATTTGTACTGGCAATAAAAATAAAAAAGAATATTTTATTTTTTTAAAGCAAACTTCTATCAGCAAAGCCTTTTTGAAGGTATCTATTGGTAAATGTGGAATGGAAAATCAAGCATTTGTTGACGAAATTTAGGTCCGTCCCGGAACTCAAACCAAGTCTATCCTACTTCTATTGTGGGAAACACACTGCTAAGTGAAATTATGTTGAAAAAATGCAAACTTATTTGCATATTAATGTACAAAAATTAGATAAATCGAAACGGGGCATTAGTCATCTGAACGTTAGAACGTCAGCCGCGATCCATGCAGAATCGATGAATAATTGTGAGAACATCAACACATCTGATAAAGCAGTGGTCCGAAAGACCCATCACATTGGCAAAAATCCAAAACAATCACGATGTGATTGCTACAAATATGTTTAGAAATATACATATTGGCAATAGAACGTACCGGGTGGGTCAGAAGTCACTACCCGTTCTATGGAGATCCTGGGAGACAGCAGCCAGCGAAGTGTTGGAATTTCCAATAGCATTGTCTTGCTGAGGTGGACTAGTGCTTAGACACTACTGCTTGCAAGAATGCAAAGTATATAGATCGGGGTCCATTTGTAAATATGAATATCAAATGAAACCAAAGAATGGTCTAGTGACTTTTGGTCCATCGTGTTCATAAATATGTGTATGTAGATACATCTGTATGTACTATGTACATACATACGTATGTTTCTGAAGATAGACAACTGATGAGAGAGATATCCATCCATCACGAATATCCACATCTACAGGGTGATGACGACCGATTAGCCGGTCTACGTTCGCTGTGACAATAACCTTATTTTGCCAAAACCATTTTACAATCCGGATAAAAATCCCAAGGAATCCTAAAGAAGCATGAGATTAACCTTGTTGAGAAGTATTGCATTAATTCAATCACAAACATATTCTCTGAATCGCATTCAATTCCATCTGAAATGAGCGGCAAGGGAGCAAATTCCTCGAGTTTATCTGAACTTTCTTTTCAGGACACATCGGATAATTTTTGAAGGATAGTTGTAATAATTGGAGCGAAACATATACATACACGTACATACATACATATGGAGGAAAGAACAACCGTACTCACTGTTAATAACAAGTTCATCAATACAACGAAAACTGACATAAATGTGTCAAGCTTACGCTGTGCGACAAATGACAAAAATTTGATGAGGCATATAAATTTTTGAAGCTGACAGGAAACATAAACAATGGTTACTTCGTTCCGTCATTGCCAGGTCGAAATTTCATTTAAAAGGACTCGACATTTTATTACAGTTCAAAAGTTATAAAGCAATCCTCTTTTGCCATACCGACTATTTAAATAAATCAATATTCTGTTGGTTCAAAATGTTTCTGCGTTGGCAACACTTAAAATAACACTCAATCATGTTCCATGCCTACAAAATAATGTTGGGCTTTAGCTATCTGTGCTGTGCTCTTCTTACAGAAATATAAACACCTCAAATATAGGCTGTGCTAATTCGTCGAAAACAAAAACATTAGTTTTAACTTTCGTTAGCATTAGCTCAGTTAGTGGACGCCTGTAAAGATTGGCTTAAAGAAATGGTCTGATCGTTAGTGCACGTCTACACGACAGCTCTGTGGGATAATGTGAACGGGACATTATGAATTCTTGATAAGTTTCGGTTAGTTTGTTGTCCATTTATCGCCCTCGTTTCTAGGTTTTGTGTAATTAATTAATTGAATCAAAACAACAACAAAAATAAGAACGATGACAACCATCACATCAGCAGCAGCAGCAAAAGCAACTACGACAGTCGGCAAGTCGCAGCAACACCACACCACGCCACCACCGACAACATTTGTGTGAATAAATTGTTGTTTGCTAAATTAATTACAATCATTGTCAGCATGAAACAACGAACGAACATTCAGCCGTAGATGTAAAAAAAGTGGCGAATTGGGGTGTGGTACTCCAACATTCGATTGGAGGGAGCGACGGGCAAAAGGGGTTTCTTCAATTAAACATTCGAATTGTGAGACCCACCGATGAATCCTTGAATGCAAATGCCACTGCATTCTTAAGCTCCCTTCGAGAGCATCGGCCGGCCAGCATTGATTATGCCCCGGACGTCAGGGCGCACATGTTGTACTCGAATGACGATCTTTGGAATTCTTCAATTTTCACCGAGTAACTGTTGCCACAATTGATTTCATCCGATTACAATTCCGACCATCGATCAGCCAAAGTTGGCTAACACACATGTCTTTCCATTTAAACATTTTTATTTTAGCGAATTAATCAAACTAATCTTTGTTTATACATTCGCGGCGATGACGATGATGGTGATGATCGTCATGATAATGATGATGATCATCATCATCATGATCATTGTGTATAATATAAAATGACAAAAATTATTAAAATCTTGGAACAGAATAATGATCATTTGTGATGACTTCATTTTACCGTTTCTACCTTTTCTTTAATTGTTCGAATACACAGTAATTCTGGCGATGATTTAATCGCTATTAAATACTCTGTTTGAAGTCTAGTTCCACCTGCACGTGTGTATATTTGAAACGACTCCTGTTTATATGGGCTAAACAATGGCGGAACGTCAGTCCAAATAATTTATAGCGTAAATATGTTGACTCTGGGCGAGAGGGTTAGACAATTTCCCCAATGAAACATTGGAGAGAACAACATCAGAGAAAACACGATAACTGAAGCCAAAACCCAAAACAATGTGCACTGATGCTCATTCTCATCGTGTGTGGTGGGATGATGGGATGGTGGCAAATGAGTGTCGCTGATTATTTCAATGCTGTTTTGCTTTCGGATTTTCGCTAAAGTTTTACTTCCTCTAAAACAAGATTTCTGCTTTTTTATCTCATTCGCTATTCTTTTATTTTTAATTCTTTTCTCTTGTGCTGTCGTACGTCGTTTCACGCGATGACCCGTCCGCCCATGGTTTGGCTTATCAAAGTTATATGTATTCGGACGAATCCCGTTCAAATACATTGCCTTAGACGAGGCGGGCTATTGCTCAGCAATACTGATCACATGAGCCGTGTTGAAAATAAATAGCCAAGATTTGAAGCTTTGATCTCCTGCATGGCATGTGCCCGCACCGGATTGTTTTGTTTATTATAAGGACTATATTAATTATAAGGATTGTTTGCATTATTAATGATTTGGAAAATATTTCGTCCCTAAAATAGTTGTACCCGAATATGTATAAAAATCTGTACTTGTAAAACCAAATATGTTTTTACGTAAGTAAGACGTTGTTTTTTCAGCAAACATTATGGCATATAACATCATAATAGCTGTGTTTTTTCGTAACGAATGACTACTTGTTTAAGTATTACCAGCACTCACGATAATGGGTTTTATTCCTAACACATGCGTTTACGTGTGCGAAAAAACACTCCTAATATACAATATCAGGGGGTTCATTGTGATTCGACGAAATATGATTTGAACACTCACCTTCATTCCATATCCATTCTCGTCTTTTCGCACGGTCAATGTTAAGTATTGGAAGTTTTTGGGGGATTCTCCAGCTATCGGCGAAGATATTTGTATTTGAGGACGACGCGAGTTGGCAGCCATATTGGCACTATTACGATGAGCATTGCCATTCGAGCTAGTCAAGCCGATACCGCTGCCAGCGCCGCCGCTATTTCCACTGCTGCCGCCAGCCATTATGGTGCTGTTAGTGTGGTTACCGGTGAAAAAGTGAACATTATTATCGAGGGGCGTTGTGGGCGAATTAAGCGATTTCCCCTTGTTCGAATAACCCAAAGGAAGGGGTGGTGTCTGAGGAGGTATTCCCGAAATCGGAGGAGGCTGAAAGTTGTTGTAGCTCAAAGCGCTTGCCAACGAAGGCGATCGCGGTATTTTCGATTTTGACGTTTTAGTGGACTTCGTTTTGCTGGCTTTCGAATTGTTATTCACAGAGGATTTGTTTTGTTTTGGTGGTGGCAGTTCGGGTGCCAACTCAATGTTGTTGTTATTATTACTTGACGATCCTGCTTCTCCTGTTGGAGTGGGATTTCCTGGTCCGGAAACAATGTTATTGTTCTGGGTGGAGAGCAATGACTGATTATTGGCTGTTGATTCTTCTGGCAAATCCTGAACTTCGTCATAGTCATGTTCATCAGCACCAAAATCAATCAATCTGAAAAAAGCACAAAAACACAAACGTTAAATATCTACAAGCAAAATGATTTTGAGGAATGTCTCTGAACAACTGAAAAATAACAGGGTTCGGCCGGCCAACGAGTAGAATGGCCAAAAAAGTACACATTTGTATTTGTTTGAAACTACGAAAAGACGAAGGATCAAGTAGTCCTCTTTTGCACATTCGCATGCTATCCATACATTTTAAATACATAGGTTGTTGTCACATTGTAGTCAAAAACAATATACACAAATAAAATGTGTAAATGTTCCAAACAAATTTTGAAAAGAAAAAAAATAATTTGATGCTAACAACGTTTTTGGATGCAGCCAAGGAATATTTTTACTACACTACTTTGAGCAAATGTTTACTTGGCATTAGCAAAATTTCGACAACATTTTCCTCAGATTGAGTTAATATTTAGTTCGAGGAAAAATATACTAAATGTTTCCTCAATTTGAGTAAATATTTAATTGGTTTGAGAAAAATAGATCCGGAGAGCTTATTCTAAGTGTGAGCTTTAGCGCTATACGTAGTTCATGTTAACTTAGGTTACATACAAAACTTATCTCATTCTCATTTTTGTTGTTGATGTAAAAATTTGATTGTATTTAACTGATTAATTGAATTAAACAGAAAATATTACTGGTTGCCGACATTTTTTAGTTTTAGTAGTTTTTTTTTTAATTTTTCATCCGATTGGAAATCAACTTTGCATTTAGAATTTTTTATCATAAAATATACGAGAGCATGTCGAAAATAAGAAACACAAATGCAAAAATTGTGCAAAAATTCCAGTAGTACTTATCACGCGCCGTAAAATTAAAATGTCCACCTTTTCCATGTGAAGACAAGCATTCATTCGATTATGTATCTTATCTATAATGTAGGATAGTAAAAACTGCCGCATGCTTTCAGCCACATGATTAAATGTTTCATCGGATTTATCGGAAAATTAGGTCGTGTGTTGTTGGCATAGTGAAAAGAAAACAGACCTGAAAGAAAGATCTACATTTGTGGGAGTTTTTTTGTTTCAACAAATATTTTATTGATGCTATGCATCAACGATTCCATATTTTTGACGTTCTGGCGATCACATAAGCTAGACTATGACATTTAAATGATAACTAGCTTAAAATTTCTGTAACTCCCCACTTTTTGTTTTTGTTTTGTTTTTAATTCGAACACACATGATATGAAAGCGACAACACATTGAAAGAAAAGAAAACAAAGTCTAAAGTGTGTCAGCTGCACACAATGCCCGTTTGCTGCCGCTGCCGCCGCCGTCGTTGTTGTAGACATTATTCTTTAGTACCTTAACTACTGTCGGCCACAAAAGTGGTTTAGAGACGGCGTAAAAAAGACGTAAGAAAGTAAAACTAACATTAACTAACAACAGCAGTCATCTACCACATAGTGCGACGCAACGCAAACACCTTGATTTTGCGCTCAAACGGACCAACAACAAGTCGACACAAGAAACAGAGGAACAACACGAACAACAACAGCAAGAAAACCCTCAACAAAGTACGAAATATCCATCTACACACATGCGAGATTCGCATTCGTATGTGTACATGTGTGTGTGTGTGTGTGATGGCAGTCAACAATCAAGCAGCAACCTCACGAATACTTTTACACACACATACCGTTTTTACGTTCGTCCAACAACAGGTTTCTTTGCCTTCCTCACACACACATACACACACACAACTGAACAACAACCGCCCACCCTTCTCTTTCATAATTGCCATCTCTCGTTTTGTTTGTCCGACGAGTATATTGAGATTTACTCATTACTGGTTTTCCAGACGTGCACACGCACACAAACACATACATGCATGCAATACTGCATGGGTATGCAGCATTTACGTTTCATCTATTTTTCTAAACAACGAAAAGCGCAGCAAAAAATTCTAGGAATTACATTTAGGTGTGTTACCCACATTCATATGTAAATACATATATACATATGCATTAACAGTACATGTATGCACATACATACATATGCGGCGTGTATGTGCTGCTGACATTTGTAGTCCAATGCATGTGCGTTATTGCAAGATTACTCACAAATCGAATAAACCCCCGTCCCCTCCTTCCTCCACAACTCCTACTACACACTTACATAGCTCCTTCCCACCTACTAGGCTCTGGTGAATGGGTCTCCTCTATGGCTCAAGACTGGTTGGTAAATTGAAAAATGAAAGTGTTACACAAATGTCAATTACGATGGGGAGGAATGATTCTTTTATAAAAATCTATGCAAATAATACATACATACATACGAGTATGTGTGGATTCATGGATGTATATGGGTACATCAATTTCCATGCAATGTCTTTATATTAATGTGTATGCCCTAGGAGCAATCGATATGACAGAAGATATTGCGAGTATATAATACTGGACAACACATACACCGATAGAAAATCCATTATTGACGAAACTTGTCATTAAAAGCTTGCCAACAAAACGGTTACGTTGATACAACGAATGTTTCTATAATTGTTGAATCTGTTGGCAGGTTTCCATTTACTAACGACTCTGTCATTAAGAGTGAACCAACGAAACGGTTTTCTCTCAGAGAATGTATGTATGTATGACATGGACAATCTGGTGACAATACTCCCAGAACGTGGAAATATCTACCAGATGCTGTAACGGCAGTCATTCTTAAGCTTTTTTTTAATGTCCATCAACGACATCACCATCGTAATTCCTAATTATAGTGCTCACCGACCGACAGACCGATCTACCCTCTACCACAGACACTGTGGAGTCTTTTCCATTGCCCCCTCGCCGTCCCCTCACTTACATGAATACATATACAAATGTAAGTTGTAGGATAGACACTGGGTCGACAACTTACACCTCTACACGCAAACTACCCAATGTCTGTCTGTCTGTATTTATGTAAGTACGTATAATGCATGTGACATTTAATTGGTAGAACATATACATTCCACAATGGCAGTATAAACAGACACTCACCCACACTCCGCACACATACACAGCAATGGGGGTACACAGCTACGACAGTCATTCGTTGTATTACATCATTTGAGAGAACATTTGTGACGGTCAGAGGGACGGACGGGCGCATCACAATTTCCAATTGACAAAAGATGATGAACTTGGACGATTAGACAAATATGGCCTGCATCATATCTACATATCATATACAGAGAGCGTGTCTCTGTGTGTATGTATGTATTTATACAAAAAAATCATTCGTCATTTTTGACTTTGCCATCTTTTAGGCGAACAAAAGACTTTTTGTTAGCAGGAACCGCTGCGCTGTTTGAAGATTTTCGAATATTTGATTGTTGAACAAGGTTTACATACACACACACAAAGATTGTATGCGACGTATTTGTACATACATAGGCTCCGATTTTAGAATAGATCAAGTTCGTCATCGTTCGCCATTATCTATATCTTACATCCGTGACCATTGCCAATTTCAAGCCAGATTGAGAACTTGTGCGTTTTTGACACAAGATTTGGCAAGAATATAATGAATTGATACACCCTAATGTAGACCTTAAGCCCATCAACACTCGAAATGCATGAAAATCGCAAAGACGTTTACATGTTTACATCCCATAAATACAGTTATCGTTACCGAAATAATTAATTTTCAGAAATAATTGCCTTTACTTTCTTATCGTTAGAGCAAAAAATTAATACCGTTATCGTTACCAAAATAATTCATTTTCAAATACCGTTATCCCTGCCTTTACCGAACTAATCCGGTTTTTAATATCGTTGCCGTTATCGAAACAAATAGTTTTCAAATACGCTTATCGATACGTTTCTGAAATATATAGTTTTTCTTAAGCCGTTATCGTAACGTTATTCGTTATTCGGTACCCAACCTTGGTATTAAGCGCAAAAAATATTTTCTGACTATGTTTTATTTTTCCTGGAAAAATGATAATTCAGCCCATATGGAAACTCTCCTCGCATGCCACCCCAAGCACTTGGGTATGATAAGCGCAAGCGATCAATATCACGGTACAGTTTGTGATTAACCAGATTCATATTTGTTACCATACTAATTTGAAACAATTGGAAAATCAATTGTCCCTGTTCTTGAAACATCAACCTTCGTACCTTCCTTTAGCATGTGTGCACATATCGCTCAATAACTTCAAGGCTGTCATAGGTCGATAAAGTTGCAACATTTTTCGATATACATATAATGCTTCATATTGTGTAAAACAATGCATATTAATATAATAATGTACTGAATGGATGAGAAGCGGATGTGTCGTTTATTTTTCTGCCAGTTGGGAGTCAATTGAAAACTTTTCTGCAAAATCGATTTTTTACATATGTCAGTCTTTTAAATAAGTGAGCGATATGTATGTACATTAAAATGGGGCGAAGCACTTGCAGTACAAACAATAATTAACATAAATAATTAAAATTTCGAAATGTTTAATAAAATATTTCGTCCTTTATAAAATTCCTGAAAATCATGCTTATTAGCCTTCTGTATTCGGTCCTTAGACATCATTCGAAAGATACTGAAAAATCGAGGAGTTTCACGAACGTTAAACTCACAGACGGCTTAACCCAGAAATGAAATATTTTACAACGACCATTAAATAAACTATATTTTTTCTAGCGACCCAAGCTAATGTATATGTGTCTAGCACCCTGTTAGTTGGTTTTTGTATTATCCTTTTTTATTTGAGACTCTACAATCAAGTGGAAAACCACTTTTGACAAGGGTTGCAAAGTGCAATCGCCTCTGTTCAGTTGCTTTTGTTGTTCTTCTTCATGTTTCACTGGCATTCAGCCTGATTCATGGACAATGTGTCCAATGTCAGTGTCTCTTAGGGGTCGGTGCAGAATTCCATATCAATTGATTTTCTCTACGTCTTTGCATGGCCATGCCACCGTGGATGCAAATCGACAATTCCAAATTCAGATTTGTATCAACTCGTAACGTAGAGAATTACTCTTTGCACCTGGAAATTTATTAAATTTCATTTCCGAATGAGGAATAACATTTGAGTGGGAATAAATAACTTGTCGATACTAATACTGCGAGTAATTCAAATGATTTTTCCTGTGGAGGGAATCACATCTTGAGGACATGATGGATACAAATGATATTCTAATCCGGAATACGTAGTAAATGGAGAACAAAAAGGCTGTACAAAATACAGGAAATTGTCAAAATTGGAAATGGTTAACAATGCCTAGGCTGTGTGGAAATTAGTTGATGTGAACAATTTTCACTTACAAAACGGACACCTGATATCTATTTTCTAGAAACATTTTCTGAAATTAATATTTTGATGTGAAAAAGGGCGAACTGAATTCAGAAACATCTCCTTACCAGAATTACAGAACTGAAGCGTATATTCGATATAGACGCTAAAACCTAAATTAATTCCTTCCACTCTTCAAATTAAAAAATGTGCAAAGTAGCACTTACGGTGCGCATATTAGTGTAAACTTGTTTAACGGCAGGTTTGCACGAATTTCCAGAAGGGTTCTTAAGGGGGACACATACGTTAATGTACAAGAGGAGGGTTCGAAATAAAACACGGCGTATTAAGCGAGTCATATGTCACTTTTTAGACCTGCTAAGAAATACATGTTCGATTGACAAGGACCTGTTCACTCCCCTGTCCTTGTGACGGGAAGCTAAGACCAAACCCACTGAACTAAATGGTTCACGAGCATGAAAGACGGAGCTTCAATGAAATCTGCGCAGAGTGTTCGGCCCAGAAACGTTTTTCGATATCAAATTAATTTTGTGAACTAAATAACGAAAGTTGTATTTGATGTTGAAACCGAAATGAAATGGCTTTCTTTATTTATTGAATGAGCCAACCAACAAACGGACGGACGGACGGACGAACGAACGATTGAATGAATGAATGAATTTCCGTATTGCGTGTTATTTGCACATACATTGTATTGTGTAAGAAACTCAAACACACACACACATACATACAATATCTTAATTAATTTCACACTGAAATGTTGCCGAAGAAAGACCGATTAGCCAAAATACTGGGCAAATACCCAATATGCACGTACTCGTACTCATATATGAGTCATTCCATGTCAAACCGGACAGCAAAATTTCTCTCGATCTCAAGCGGAATTTGGAACAGTGCTGTGTTGGCAAATATTCTACTTGCTAATGGCTACATAATTGAAAATATTCCCATATATTCTTCTTTTTGAGATATCGATCAAACAAAATTCTATATATATACCCGATATCTTAAATGCTATATACATATATCCCCGATCTCAAATAGGTTTGCACCAGGACTTTTTTTGACACATATTCTACTTGTTAATGGCTTAATAATTGCCTTTGGACATCCCGATTCATCGTCTATTTAATTTCACGTCAACGCATGGAAGAATATGGACTATTTATATACATTTTGGGATTTTAATTATTACAAATTATTGAAGCGGACATATTGTTAAAAAATAATTACATAATTCCTTTTATTTTATTGTGAAATACGAAGATTTGAATATATACTTGATTGCAAATAAATTTTTCAGATTTTTTCCTAAGACACGTATAAGCAATTTGTGATTTTCAGAACAATTAGAGTCTGAGCAACTTTTGTTGTACGGTTTGACATGGAATGACTCATATATCATATAGTACATATATGTATGTGTGAGTAGGTCCAAATATGAAAGGAAATTTCAAATAAAACATTCACACATACACAGTGACTATATATCCAAACATGGAAGGCAAGGAACTATACTGCTCTGCTGGTCCAAGCTAAGCCTCCAAACCGGCACAGATAGTCCGGTGTATCTCGCTTCAAATTGCTGGTCGGGATCAGAATATTATTCGATTAAAAAATACAACAAATAAATCTACCAAATGTAACCGTCTCCCCATAATTTTGTTGTTCTTCCATGAATTTTGGAAAATGTTGCAGCAAAAATAATGGAGGGGCTGGATACACCGATTCAAATTGAATAATAGCAATGTTCTGTTGTTGTTATTGTTGTTGCATTTCATTATGAAACAGATTTTCGTGACTTTGTGCGAAAATGACTTCATTTTTTCTGTTCAAATATTGGTGTGGAAACCACCAGCACCACGAATAGAAACGCAATCCAGTTAACATTTTCACGACATGTCGGTCATCTTCAATTGTTCTGAAATTTCAACAGACATTTAAACAAGTTAAATATGTTTTTTCATCTTGCTAGATTAACATTCTAATTAAAAAATAAATTTTTATTCTCTAAGTCGATCGATTTCAGCACAGTATCGATTTACAAATGTCAGATCCTATACAATTTGACATTTGGAAATCGACCAAGCTGGAGTCGGTCGATTTCGCATGCCGCGTGAAAAGGTTATTAGCGACTTGAGCTAAAATAGCTTATTTACTACCAGAATGTAATTTTGTCGTTTTCGAGTTATTGCGAATATTTTTTTAAAGCTATGTTATGCCTCAACCCTATACAATTATGCACGAGCACTTTCAGTCAATGTTGCCAATAAATCGTCATTCAATCTACTACCACTTTCTTCGACAACTTGCTAGATTAAAATTAAGCGAGCTGAAAAACAGGACTATTGTCTGCAAACAAGCACGCATTACCATGTCGGAGCTAGGAGGTCAGAGATTTGGTCTCAAAAATGTCAGATTATTGTCAGAAATATCTGGCCACTTTGTCAGAGTACGAATCCTTTCGAGTTTCCTCGGACAAATCTGTCAATCGACCTTATTCCAGACTTCGGAAGAAAATGTTCACTGGGTATACCCAAGGCATGCAAAAATACGTATGGTACGTGTGTATGTGTCTGCCCATTAACAAATTTCACTTTGATTTCGTCGCTATTACTGCTGCTCGCTACGGAATTGTTTGTTAACAAAACAAAAATCAAAAAACTAAAGACGAAGTCGATGTTGATGTTTAATGGCAAATACTTCCTCGACGTATCGCATTACACAGTCACACACATATTTGTCCATTTCTATTAGTTGAATTGATTGAAAAGCATCGAATGCTCTATAAAATCCGTCTCCACTCTTACCTCCGCAGCGGATGAAAGTAACCATAATTCCGGGAAGAAGTTTCTCACTACATATCTTGGACATGGAATTGTAACTACATACACACACACATTCATGTATGCTATATGCATGTATGGGTGTACCTTAAATCAGATCCCACAAAATAAAACTGAATGCAATCCATGGAATTTCATATTGCAGGAACAACAATCGGGCAAATTAAATTAATGAACAGCTCAAAGCAACTTTGAACACAGTGCGGTTTGTGGGACGCTATGATGTCATCAATGACAACCGACCACAAATGCACCACCATCAACATTGGCAAACATAGCCAACAACCAGTACGAGTAACAGCAACACCAACACCAACAACCTAATTTTCAAATAAAACGCAAGTGGAGAAAACCCATTGGAAATGAAACAGAAAAACACCCCCAAAGCATATAAACAAGGCAGAGATCAACAACAGAACAATATGGATGTGGTAGTGGTAGTGGAAGTGGATGTACAGGCACGCTGCCCGCATACAAAAGTTCAAAACTCTGACTTAAAAAAGGGGGTTGATTAACAGAGTGGCACTCGGTATTTCTTAATCGATGCCTCGGCGACGACTAAATTCTGACAGAATGTGCAATGTTATGTAATTTCGAATTTCGAGGAAAAATACATGCCCCAGATCTCCTCGTTTCCGCCCTTCTAATGGGGGTTCTCCCAAAGAATTCTAAACAGTTCTACTGCCCGATACCTTGTTCTAATTCTAAACACTCTTGGCCAGAGATTGGGAGGGGAAAATACAAAAGTCATGCTTGAAAGTGACTTACCTCTTTGTGATTGATGGGTCTTCCATAGATCTAACAGCTTAATAATGTGGAATATTTGCTTTTTCGACAATTCTGCAGACGGGTAATGTGAAAAATAACATGTAAAAAAAATAACAAAAAAAATGAATACAAAAAGGTCTTTTCATTTCAATCATAAAATTTAAATTAAAAAATATTCGTATTAAATTCATTATCGTCGTCCTTAACGTCCGACTTACAAAATTAAAACTAAAACTAAAAAAGTGCACTGTTCAAACGTTTGTTTTAGTAAATGTGAGAAAATAAGATGCAAAAGATGTACAAAACATTCGTATGTACAATACAAATGGTGTCTATTTATTTATACCCCCCACCAATCTGTTTGAAGCAACATGAAATATAGAACTGATGCCCTATAATTGTCGTAAAAAACTACACCGTTTCCGCTTGCCCCTCAGCTGAAAGCATGGAAGCATCTATTTGGAGATGTTAAAGTTATATTCGATTTACGGAGGTGGATGGGAAATATTTGGCCAGACTTGCAACTATTCAGATATTATTCTAAACAATTAATCTCTATAATACCCTCACTCCACTTGCTAACATATTACAAGCTTTTTTTTTGCCAATTCAAATCGGTAAATCTGGACAGAGATGATTTGAAGCGAAAGCTTAGACAGTTACCAAAAATCTACGCAAACCTGATCTTGATAAAAACAAAAATATCAACCAGAGTCCTTCTCAAACAATATGGATGGAACCTATCACAAGTGAATCATGCGTGACAAATGAAACTGCAATCCACCGATGACTGCCGTAGCTGCGACAACGAAGAGACCGTCGAGCACTTCTTGCGCGACTAATAAACCCACGACACAGGGCACTCGGGAAACATCACTACTCAACATTGACGAGATATCGGAAATTGATATTAAAGATCTAATATATCATATATATATATCAGTCTTTAAGACAGGATATAAAAAACCTTTCCCATTGGTGTGATCCACTCAAAACTGTACGTTAAGGCACTAGTTTTTGCTCTCGATGAAGGGAACGGTCACGTAAACCAATCAACATGGGTAAATCGATTCAGAAAGTGATTATAAGTTGATCGATATAATAAACGACGCACTGTGTGACCTTTGCCTGGAATCCGTGGCAAATGTCAAACATTTGATTAATTGATTAATTTTAATGCCAATGACCTTATTATGGATAAAAATCGGACAGAAATTGCAGTTTTTAGAAGCACTCACACTATGTTTCAGAAAACAAGAACGAAAAAATTTAAAAGGCCCCATTGTGCGATGTTTCTTTTCCTTTTGAGAGTTACAAATAAATGCTCAAAGACATGACATCGTAGTGGAATATAAATAAAATCAATGGACTGAGGAAACATTGGGAAGAGTCTTCTAATTAAATAATTTTTCCTTAAATTATGGAAAAGTAATTGGTCATTGGTTTGAGAATAAAATTAAACAATAACTAATTAATATCAAGAGCAAATAATGTTGTTCAATTATAAATTTAACCCTTTCAGTGCATGTTTTTAGATTCAGATCCTAAAAATAAATTATGTTATTATTTGACCTTTAATGTTCTTGATGAAATTATTACCTTGCACTTTTATTCAAAAATGATTGGTTTTCGAAAAAATAGATCATAAAAACTATAGCTTCTTTTTAGATTTAATGGGATTACTTCCTTCTGAAGTTATAGACTGATTTCTTTTCTGGCATTTTGGAATCCCATGTTTACATACACCAGCTTTTTGGGATACACTGGATTATAAACCTAAGTGAGTCTGGTAACATTCAGCCACCTAAACCTAACCTAAGTGGTGGTTGGAATTTGGAGGTAGAGTGCATGTGTAAATTATGCATTTAACTAACTGGCCCTTACTTATTTCTGGATACACTTTTTCGGAATGTATCCAATGTTGTCATCTAAGTTTCCTGTGAATAGGTCGGCCTTGGAACTCTCTATATGAGTTATGAGTTTATAATGAATCGACCACAACTTTGAACCATCGAAACTGGATCGATCCAAGCTCTATTTTCATTTCTAAGGGGGCCTAACAAACACCCTCCAACCAACCCTGGATGGTGGAATGGGGTATACAAACATTGACAGAAATTGCAGCAGTTTGCATGTGGAGCGAAATCAACAAATTCGTATGTGTATCAGTGCATGTGTTAAGAGTTTATTTCAGATGCAGTCATGGTAATCGCAAGAAGCCCAACGATCCAGGCAATCGTTGCACATACATACACACACATGCATAGCTATGTAGACTCAGTCTATATGGGAATTTTGAACTTTCGCTTAGGAATGCAAATGCGATGCAGACTAAAGTGGGCAATATCAGCGAAAATATGAGACACGGGTGTTTACAATATGATGTACCATCCTACCCACATACATCTGTACACAGTACAGTGGGTCTCAGGAATGCAAAATTTGCTACTATATTTGGCAGAATAAAACCTTTAAAATACAATGGCACTCCAATCGAAAATATTAAAAGACGAAGATGTCACTTGTCGCAAATTCAATCTCAGGTGTGAACGATTGGGTTTTTCGATTAAGTAAGTTTTACGTCTCATACTCGATTCATAATTTTATTTTTTCCATTCACAATCAAACCCAATCAATCCACCCCTGCCAGTTGTTTCAATTCGCCCATGAGATATCTCACTTTTTTTTAGCGTTTTTGACTCCAATGGCATATTTGGTATAATTTTTCAAACAACAAGACAAATTGGTGTGATTTAATTATTTAGTTTATAATATTAAAAACTATTTTGTGGATGGGGAGGATGTGGATTTTGCAAAACGCAACGCGAAAGCTACCGTTATTTTCTGTATATTTTGTTGTTGTTAAACAGACAATTTACGTGGAAAATAACTCAACGCAAAAGCTCTTGTTTTACAAAATTAGGCGGAACATTTGTTTCTGCAAGGTCAATTCGTTTGTTGTTTTTTGAATATTTTTACAATGTTATTTTTTCATTTTTGTTTGTATCCATCGTTTTCTTATTTATTTTTTGCTTTAACACACTAACATGGCTGCAAAATCAACATTCGCCGTTATCCCTCAACGTTGCATCGGTAATACCAGACAAAGAGCGAGATTTCTTCTCTTGAATATATGTCTCCGAACAATAGAATGCTAAGTCTGAAAAGTGCGTTTTGCGGGAGAAGCGTTCAAAGTTTATTTTATATTGCTAAGTTAGTTATAAAAGTTGGAACATAACTTTTGATTTAAATTAAAGACCGTAGAATCGAAAAACGTAAAGAACTTAAAAACATGCTAAGTCAACTTAGCGTAATATTTTTTGGAGACGTCGATATCTAGAAGGTCTTTGAGAAAATTTGAAATTTTTTATAGATCAACTATTAGTACAATGAAAGGAAGACTATTTTATTTGATGAATTCGCTTTACAATGAAAACGAACTGTTCCCAATCTAATGATTTAACCGAGCATGGCAGTGGTGTCCATTCTCGACTAGTATAAGCTTCCAAACACAATGAACAACGATTGCGATTTTTCTTCCATTTAGTTCATTTGTTTTCGGCGAGTGATCAATTTGAGTTTTGAATACGGATGGCACAGCGGCACAAATTACAAATCGAAAGCTTTAGAGTCGCCTTGCAAAAATACATTCGGAGCAAATAACAAATGCTTCACCGAACAAATTAATTGTCACGTTCAGAAAGAAGTGTGTACGAATGTACTGCACATATGTGTGTATGTATGTACACATATGCATATAAATATTGGTCGAGTTCTGTAGAATAATACTTACGCCAAATGCTAATTGCCGAATGCCAAATGCAAAATGCAAAATACGAAATGCAAAACATATCATTACAATTTTTCTTCTCTTCGCTTTCGGACGTTATTCTTAAAGGCAACAACCATAAAAAACAAATTGCTCTCTTTTCTCGCCAAAAAACTCTTCGTACAAATATTTCTCTGTTAGACGGACTTTGTTATGATTGTTATTCTGCATTGAATCATACATTTCGTATTCGCGTATTCCCGCTTCCCCCGTTCCATTCGTTTCTTTTGGACTAAAAAGAGGGAGGATCCGGTACAAGTACGACTGTGTCAGTCTGTCTGGCTGACGGACGGACGTGTCTCGTGGTTGGCCAGGCCAGGCTAAGCAGTCAGTCAGTCATTCATTGAGACTCCAAACATCATTTTGGGTCTGTGTGTGCGTGTTTGTACAGTAAACACACACACATGCATACTATTTCTACACACAGTCGGTTTACGAGGTGGGTCTCGGTCTCGGGTCTTTTTAAACAAAAATATTTTAGTTTCCAATTTTCTACTCGTGCCGTTCGGCAGTTCGGTAGGTAGACACGAGCACACGAGCGTAGCGTATTCAGTGTTTGCAACTTTACTTTCGTTGAGGTTTCTTTTGTTGTTGAAAAACTGAAACTTTAATGTCATAATAATGTTTAGGTGAATGTTGGGAACTTTGTTTGTTGTGGCAGATTTGTTAACAGAAAGTGGGGACGACTGAATGCCCATACTTAAATATGTATATCTACATGCATAGGTTGAAAGGGCCGTCCCGAGTCAATCGTAACTTGGTCTCTTACCGATTTCGAAAAAAAAAAACCTAACCAAATTATTGATGTTTTATCATATATATGAGGTCAGTTTATTTTTTTTTTGCTCTCATATGAAAGCGAAGTCAAAGGAAAAAAGACATACCATACCCACTCTTGATAAATTTGGTTTGTTTTGTTGATCCTTAGCTTCGTTGGAATTAGAACTGTATTTGGGCATTTTCAGTTTGATTCCCAAGAAGTTTTCGCCTTCCACCATAAACTGTACAGTGGGATGGGTCACGAAAATAAATTGCAGCGGTCACCCCCCAGAAATGAAGATTGGATTGTTTAATGATGATCTGCAAAATATTTTGTCGATGTGAGCTAAACACTCTTGAAAACACCTCTAAAAATCATGTTTTTCCTGTGCAATTTTTTTCATGCTGCATTTTTGGCCAATTTTTTCTAAATTTATAGAGCCTTGGAAGAACTTTAAATACATTTTTTTATTCTTGCCTTAGAATAACTCTTTGTTCGTATTATTGGACGTTTAGATTGTTTTTTTGTGGTTTTTTCAGGTGACAGCAAAAAACTTATATTTCTTGGAAACATTTTGTAAAAGATGTTATAAAAACTAAATAGAAGGAATCAATACCTTTAGAACGAGGCCTAAATGATGAAAATGAGGTCACTGACTCCATGTTCGTAAAATAATTTAATACAGGAGATGGATTTTCAGAGCCAAAATATTCGAACTCTTTTTACAAAAATGAGCGCGGTGCCCCCAATTTCCTTCCGACGTTCATCATTTGTGCATCATTCGAAAGATATTGACTACTGCTATTTAGTTTTCATAAAATACTAAAAAAATACGAAAAAAAATTTCATTTGTCACTACGAGAAAACACCAAAAATTACAAAAATTAATTATTAATTCAACCAATAAGTTACTCTAAGACAAAAATCAAAATTTTTATATAAAGTGCTTCCAACGGTCTATTATTTCAGAAAAAAATTCGACAAAAATGCAGCACAAAAAAATACAAGAGAAAATGCTTTTAGGGATATTTTCAGAAGCGTTTAGCTCACAGACGGCTTGATCTAGGAACAAAATATTTTGCAAATCATCATTAAACAATCCACACTTTATTTTCGTGGAGTGACTGGAAATTGTTTTTCCACTTGTTAGGTCAGCGACCCAGCCTACTGTACAGGTACAATAACCATAACAGCTGTTTGGTTCTTCATTTAGATTGGATCGGTAGAATAAAATCACAATGGAATTATGCAACTTTAACAATATTTTCCAATTCAAAAAATTACATACAACGATGCAGTTAATATGCCCAAAAATATATAAATATTGATGTGATATTGAATATGAACATGCTGTCGTATATTTTTTGTTGCACTGCTCTATAGGGAGCGTAATCATCAATAGTATGTAATTTATTGTTGCCACTATTTGAATAACGGTGGGAATGCATTTAAAATTGAGCCTAAAATAGTAATGCCCTTTTCGGAATTACAATGGCAAATAGTTCTATGGGGTTGGACTTGAGATTGACGTAGATGTTTTTTTGCAAAACTTTAAAAATGGGCAACAGTAAAAGAACAAGTGACATGCCCTTAATGTTGGGAATGCATCGCATTTTACATTAATAAATACTACACGACTCTTGCAGCACCACTGCTCTTGTACGTTATGTCGATATCGATGTGGATATGCATACATACACCGAACTTATCGCCAGTTTTTACTTGCTTTAACGATGTATGCATAACAATTATTTTTCAGCAGCCCCCGGATACTGCCGAATAAAAAAATGTAACTCTTCTTATCAAGAAGAACCAAAGAAGTCATGGGTGAGGTCATAACTTGTATCATGACTCATGAGTCGTTTGCGCAACTGCAGTCAATGATTTGCTTTAGAAAAGTACCTGATTGTCACAATTATTGTCTCACCATTCTGGATGGAATATTTTCTAGCAAATTTTCCTCTCGCTACATGGATTCACTCGCAGTACCCAGTTCCCTGGCAAATGTAAATAAATAAAAAGAAAAGCATAAATGAATGTCGTCATACAGTTTCTTTACTTAAGGTCTACACAAATGTATGTATTGAGATCAATGTTAAATGCCCTTCGAGAATTCGCGCCGTGTTGCTAGCTGGCTGTATGTGTGTACTACCCTTTAGGAATTTATGGGCACAATGCTTAGTCTGCTCTTGAATTCTTAGCTGGTTTCTTTCAACACAGTTTGGATTTATCTCCTCGCAGAAAGATTGTTGATTGTTTTGTAAACAAACGCCATGACATCACTCTAGTTTTCATTATTTAGTTTTTAACAACAAAGAGATCCAACTTCACGGACAACAATGAACAACTACACTCCTCCTCTTCTTCTATTTGCTTCAATTTTCCATTAACAAACAACTGAGACTTTCACAAGCCGAAAAGATTAACTAAATTTGTTGTATTTTAATTTGTATTTAATAGGAATGCGAATGGTATATGCTATGGATATGGATGCGAGCAGCAGAATGTTTGGCGATATCCGAGGTGATCTTCCGATCTGATGGACTTTTTTGTGTAACATCTCAATGTTAACCGAACAATTATTTGAAGCAGCAACTCGTTCAATTTCCAAATTGGTTGGGAAATGCGTCATCATAAAATAATAAATATATATTAAATATATCAATTAAGATGTATATTTTGGGCAAGACATACATATATTCTCGAGCGATCTATACAATTTGTTGTTCTGCCCGGATTAGTCTCCGACATCGTATTATTGCCATAAATTTAGTTAATCCTCGTTCTCTTTTAAATAATATTTCGTATAAAAATCGGCTAAAAAGGCAAAGATTTGCTAAACAACGAACCGGAGCATAAACAAGCAAAGCAAACTCATCTTTTGTCTCGACACAGCAGTTGTTGGAAAAATAGGATAATTGCTGATAGTACAAAGTAAGCAAATATTCATAAAATTATCCGTATCCTGTAGCGTCTGGCCTTTATTATGATCAGCGATCGAAACCCAATACATACAACGTTTATACATGTGTATTAAGTGAAAATTTAAGCAATCTGTGCATACAAAACATACCTGAGAATATTTTCTGAAGATTTTTAATAGTTCGTAAATTTTGTAAAAAGATAACTATTTTTTTTCTACAGGGTTTTATTTAACTAATCGCTATCTTGTAACGAAACACACATAGATACAACTGTGGCGTTGGAGAAAACTTCCAAAAATGTTTTATAGTCAAACACAAGAATATAGAAAATATTCTAATTTATCTGTTGTGCTGAATTTGCTTGTTCAAGGAACTTCAATCGATACTTTTATATTTGATGCTCTTGATGAATTATAAAATTGGTCAATAAGAAACTATCGGCTGAGTTTCACGCCATAGTTTGCCAATTGATCAAAGGCAAGTGATCAACCACTTAATGACAACGATGGATTCATTCCATAGTATGCCAAGTCTAAGAAGTGAGTTCTGTAGGAGTGGCATTCAAAATTTATTTCATATAACTAAGTTACATAATTACAAAAGTTAGACCATGTTTAAAGCATAACTTTTAATAGGATTTTAATATAATGGAGCCAAGGCGTACTTATATAGGTGATAGCAGCAGAGCAAAAACAAATTCGCCAACAACAAAATACAAGTAATTTTTTGGTTAGCCATACAGTCAAAGCAAAATATATGGGATTTGACGGTTTCGGTTACAATTGAATGAAAAAAATTTCACCCAGCTGGCCACTTCTTGCTTTCACCTGATATAAATACACATTGTTTGATATAAAGGAGCCCATACATCGTGAATTTGACAATTGACATTGCAGTATGAAAAACAAACTTGTTTTGATTTGGCGATTATTTTTCTATTTTTAGTTTTCTGTTCCTGTTGGGAAAATTATGAATGATGGGTGTATGATAAATTAATCTCACCCAGCTGAAGCTGTATTCGTGTGTAGGCCGCTTAAGAACAACCGATTTTAGTAGAATATAATTTAGACGACTTAGCATACTGTGGAATGAATCCATCGATATATTTTACGGATTCGGTTCATTAAGAAACACAAAAAAACATTCGCGCTGGAATTCTGTCAACAAAAACATGGCGAAACGGTGGAATTTTGCCAATCTGAACAGAACATTTTGATATTATGGAATATACCAGCTTCTTTCAATTCAATCTTCTTCGTCACTGCAATTACAATTTCGACTTTGATCGTAAAAATACTGGGCAATCCTATACTCTGTTGGGAGTGGAGATGTATTCTTGTGAATTGGTTAGAATTGTATGTTCATCTGATTCAAAAATTGTCCAATTTAAATGTCCCTTAAATGACTTTTTGTTGAAAATGAAGAAAAGTTGGTACTGATTTAGAAAGGGCACACCCAATTTGACTTCTTATAGCTAGACCTCTTTCCACACACACACACATTGCTTTTCGATTGTAATCCAAGAGACATCAGTTCAAGAATGCATGGGAAATATGCAACATATTACGATGTTGGGTAAATTTGCAACATCACGTTACATCATGCGAAGGAGCACCTGGGTTAAAGTTGACCACATCGGTTCAAGTTTTTATGCAGCCATCTTTTCTCAAAAGTGAGTTTGGGTTGACTTGAACGAGACAAATGAAGCTCAGCTTCCTGTTCCATGTTCCATTTCTCTTTGACCAATTCGCAAAATGCAAAATATTGTATGTACACACCTAAACGCCAGCATATGGTAACGCCAATAAGAAACACAGGCACAGGTTAAGAGAGAACACGAGAGAGGGAGAGAGCGATTAAGAAAGTGAAGAGAGAGAGAGATCGTATAAAAAATAAAACAGAGTGCGATCAATTTTAAATACGATTTTTGTAAAATTCATAGAGAAAACTCTTGTTCTTCGAATATTTGGTATATTGCACAAATTAAACACTTTTAGCCTGTCCGGAAGAACAAAAGAAGCAGCCAGCGAAACTACAATTGGCAATTGCCGCACCTACTAAAGCACCGAACACACTCTCTTTCAAGAATTTTTTGACATTTTCGATATATTTTTTGTCGATTTATGGATTTATTTATGAATAAGCAGCATTTGATAAGCTAGCTATATGATGTAGATATGTACATACATGCATACATACATACATATGTACATATTTATTAGTATTACCTCCAAAAAACGATAGTCTTCTGAACTGATATGAAAAACTTTTTTTACATTATGTTGGCAATCTTTATTTTTTGTTTTGGCTTAACAAGCACATCACTTTTACTATATATTTTTTAATTTTTTTCTTTTCTACTTATTTTCTTGTTATTTATTATTTGGTAGCTTATTAAAAAAACACCAACATCCAACAAGTGGCGGCCATATTGACTTTTTTTGTTTCTTTTTTTGCTGAGATCACTTTTTTTCTTACACGATGATCTTTTTCATTTCACACATACACGAAAAAAAATCTATGACAGACTTGCTTTCTTCCCGAAATTCTTTAAAATATAGATGTTTCAAGCGATCTTTTTTCAATTTTCAAAACGAGATCCGACGATTTACTGTGCGATGTTTATTTAGAAAATATGTGGATTTTCTTTTGTTTTAGTAACATAAACAATTGGAACTTCTGGTGAACGTAACAAAAACAAAACCGCAGAATGAGGTGGTGCGCGACGACTGAAACAAAAAAATGACTGAAATGAAATGAATGCGAACAGCACTGACATGAAGTTGCTTGGCTGAAATGCAAACCGACGCAACTAACATTTCAATAGATTATGGGGAAAGCAAAACAAAAACTAAAAATCCTTAGATATACGTCCATACGTTATATTGAAAACCTTTATAGAATCAAAGTTTGTTAGTGATACAATTAAAACAACTGCGACGACGTATAATCACTGTATATGGTCTACATTTAATTTATTTTTATTTGCTAATTATGTTTGTTTGCATTTGTTGAACGTGTTTTCTGTCTGTCGAAAAAAATACAACCATGTGTCCCTTCCCAATCAACAAAAGTATCACTGACTGAAGTGATAGCATTTGCTATCAGTCGTTAGTGGAATCGTATCGTAAAGGTCGTATAACGTGCGTTATACGACGATAGGGGCACTTTACATTTAAAGATACATTTTGTTTTGCTTTGACTTTTCATAGCGAAATCATACAATTTCAGATTGAAATGACATAAGGTCGAGCTGAATCAATTGATTTGGCTTGCAGTTCGAAAAAGTCTATAATAGCCTTGTCACACTGCATACGAAATCTAGCTCAAATGCCATAAGGTCGATTTACAAACGTCAGATTCCATACAAATTTGACATTTGAAAATCGACCTTCTGTCACTTCAGCTAGATCAATCATCAATTTTCAATATTGACATTTGTATGGGATCTGACATTTGTAAATCGACCTTATGCCATATCAGTTGGTTAGTTGTTTCTCGTGTACCAAGCCAACGAAAGCAAACGTTCGACATCTGAAACAGAGAATAACTTTCAAAAGTTCCTTGATTTCTCCATCTCACTTCCTTGAGAAGTTACTTTTGAGTAACCATATAACAGATGGTTTCGAATACGTTGTATCCAAACATTCGACACTCTCACAACACTAATATAACGACAGACGATAGTTTTGCAAAACAATCGTGCTGAAATACTGAAAATATTGAAAAAGCAGAAATATAAAAATATATGTTACCATGAGTTCCGGGTTTGTAACTGAATCGGAAATAGCCGAAACAAGGCAACGACGACAAGAGGAATGGGAAAAAGTTCGAACCGCTGACCAGCCGCTAGGTAAAATAAAAAGACTGCAAAGTAAAAAATACCTGGGAAGTGATACTTTTTTGGTAGGTCTTGTCGAGTAAACTGAGAAAACCAGACACCCCAAAATCTTGACTTAAGGGTAAAAACCTGGTATTTGTACCAAACCTGTAACCTGGGTAAATACACACAGATTTCTTGAATAGTATATATATATTGTTTCTTTTTAAATCCGTTGAGAAAATGAATATGAGCTGATAAGTTACTGTCTTATAAGTGCGCAAAGGTACGCAAAACCTAGTATCACTTTCCAAGCATCTCAACTTAAGTTTTTTATTATTCTATCCATGGGCGAATTTTTACGTTTTCTTTATTACTTTTTTGTCAGAACGCCCAGAAGAGGAATATGACGGTCGTTCGCTATATGATCGCTTGAAGGAACAAAAAATGAAAAAGGATATGGAGTACGAAGAAGCTCATAAACTCAGTAGGTTTCATCATTAACAGAAAGCTTCGAATAAATTAAAGCTGTGTTTGGATATGTAAACCAAATCCTGCGAATGGTTTAAGCCTGGTTGCGCTGTTTTTTACAAAATTCCGAATAAGTGGATTTTGCTAATATATACTAACATGGCTTCACGGGTCAAGGGAGATATTTCAACTCTCAAAAATTCAACCTTCTCACCCATCTCTTAACACTAACTTCAGTTTGTTTTGTTCATTGTTTACCGTCCTATATTTCTATTACTTATAAACGTCCTTATTACAGAAAATCTTATTAGAGGATTGGATGACGACGAAGTCAGTTTCCTAGAATTAGTTGATAAAAACAAAATAGATATGGAAAAGAAGCAAATGCTCGAGGAAGAACAAGAGCTGAGAGATTTTAGAAACAGGGTTACGTCGCTGCAGGAAGAGTCTGAAGATAAGGTATGTATCATCACTCTGATCGTTATAGCTATTGTTTACCTGTTTTATAAAAGCGGTATCGTCCAAATGTTTTCTAGTTCGATTTCTATATAACCCAATATTTTGTTGACACTTTCAGAAACTACAGTATGAGCTGAAATCGAAAGTTCGAGCAAATCCATCCATTGCCAGACCATCACAGAAAGCTCTGTTGGGTATAGGTATCAAACGTAAAAACGGAGAGACCAAGCAGCCCACAACATCTGACAACGACAACAAACAAGCCAAACTAGACAACAGTAAAGAAGAACCAGAAGTCAAAAGGAACCTACCTTCAATTAAAACAGATCGATTGGATAAAGGACACTTCAAATGTGTTGCCATTTTGCCGGGCTTGGGGTCATACAATGAATCCAGCGATGATTCAGAAATTAGCAGTGGTAGCGATGACGAGCCCATTGGCTGTGACGATAGCTGTAATTATGACCTGATGGGACGCAAAAACGAAAAGAAAAAGCATAGCCACCCGGAAGTTTGAATTAATACAATCGATAGATATTTAACTAGAAGTGTTTCTTTATTTCTCAGCTTGTAAAACTTATAAAAATACATATATATCTTTCCCAATAACAATATAGCAACACCAGCTAGTTTTTCACTTTTTTCTCCTTCTTATTGCGGTTACGATTTTTAACATTGGCCACTTCGTAGAAGTTACTGCCGACCTTTCTACGTTTCTCTTGCCGTTCCATAGTGCGCTTCTGTTTTGCTGTTAACTTCTTCTTGGCAGGAGGGGCTGTTTCTGCATCGGAGGCATCAGAATCATCAACCTCTTCCTCTACTCTAAATTTGCCAGAGGAAGTAATCGCCACAGTCTTTTTTCTTTTCGGTGCAGCTTTCTTGTGAACGACCTTTTCCAAATCTTCGTCATATTCGTCTTCCGAGTAGAAGTCGCTGGCACCATCACTAGACTCTTCATCATCCGCGGGGTTGAGTTGACGTGCCTTCTTTCTTGCCGCTCTTTCCGCCTTGTGCTGTTCCAAAAGTTCTAAATCTATTTTGTCCAGTTCTCTGACATCATCCTTTACAAATTCAATGCCAACCTTGATTTTTCGGAAATCTTGTAGTTGTTTGAATTCTCTAGCCTTCTTTACGGACTCACTAACAAACGTAGGAGCTTCAGATTTTTTATCATCACCATCATCGTCGTCGCTTTCATTTGATGGCTCTGGCTGCTTTTCGATTTTTTCGCACATCTGAGATTTGGGTATTTCAAAACCATCTGGAGCAATATAGAATGGCAATTTACCTCGTTGGAAATCATTTAGTATCATTCGCGAAACCACGGTAATGTCTGGCTCGCCTCCTCGTAGCAATTTTCCACTTTTCTTTGCCATTTGCTCCAAAAAGTCCATATTTGAAGACCATTTATCAATTTTATACGTTTTTTGGATATATTCCGGTCGCACCCTCTGAAGAACTGTTTCCACATAATCTTCGGGATTTGTTACTAATTCCACTCTTACCACACCTTTCAGAACCTTCTCTGTATCTGTCTCCGCCGATGGATACACAACACCAGGACAATCGATCAGGAAGATGCGTTTCATCAATGTTATGTATTGCCATACTTTCGTCTCTCCCGCTATAGGAGCCACTTTACAAACCTTTTTGGCTCTCAAAGCGTTGATAACAGATGATTTGCCTACATTGGGATACCCAATGAATCCCACACTGACTTGCTTTTTGTCCAAGTGAAGTTTGCCCAACTGACGGAATAGATTAATTAAAGCACCTTTGCCAAATGGATGTTGCAATGAAGCATGGAAGGCGATGGTGGGGTACTCAGCACTGAGTATAGCTACCCATCGTTGTGTCACCCATACGGGAACCAAATCAACTTTGTTCAATATAAAGAATAAATGTTTGTGCGGCTTTTCTTTGCGCAAAAACTCTTCTATGTACTTGGAACGCGTACCCATGGGATCTCTGGCATCCAAAACTTGCAGCAATACATCTGAGGCGTCCACCACCTTATGCAATTCATTCCAAATGCGTTTACTTTGTCCAGCTGCAAATATCCAGTCTCTTTGGGCATCCTTTTCGCCTGTATCTTCGCGCACCAAATCAACATCTTTAGTGGCGTCGTACTCATCCGCCTGAGTCTCTACTTTGCGACTCAAGTCCTCCAAGTCCCTTACTTTAATATTTACGCGCCTTCTCTGCTTCTTGGGGCCAAAAACACTTTCGAAGCTCTCCGTTTCCAACAGATGAACTCTTTGGTGTTTGGCCGCCTCATTCAATAGTGTTATCGGCAGTTGGCTGGGTTTCATAATCACCTGGTATGGATCTTTTACTGCTTTACCGATCTCATCCTGGAACTTCTGCAATGCTGATTGAGATATGACACGAGAATTACTGAACCATTTCGGCGTGGGTTCTACTCTAGCCATAGTACCCGAAGGTAGTCGTCCCTGAATGAAGAATGCAACAAATGTAAAGTTTTGCAAAAGTCATTATTCATAGGCCCTTACCTGGAATGGGGCTGGGGCTATAATTTTTCCAGTACGATCCCTTTTAGCCTTGAAATTTCTATACATCTGCAAACGCTTGATCGTTCCCTTAGTTCTCGGATTGGCTACTCCTTTCAAACCGGATTTGGGCCTTTCCGGATTCATGGAGTGATTGGATTTATTAAATCCCTGTTTTCGGGGAGCGCCCGAAGTACTTCGAACTTTCGGCATGTTGGCTTTTGAATTTAAAAACTGTTTACTAAGAACATCAACTGCAAAAGCAAAATAAACACTCCACTCCAAGAAAAGAAATAACGTGGTCTTCTTGAAGAGTGAATGTGATGCCAGTTGTTTTGATTCATTTGTCAGTTTAGGAACAGCGATGCCAATAGGCATGAATATGGCCACAACAACGCATAGCGCAAACTCTGAGTTTTACATGCTCTAACGTCATACTACCAATACAATATATGTATATGGAAAAATATCAAACGTAAAGTGAAGAATCTCACACAATCACAGTTGCATATTCACACAAAAACCAATTGCAAATCAAATTAATACAATTATTTAACATTTACAGTCTGTGTGTGTACACATACGATCAGCTGTTTGCAGTACGGTCGTTCAGTCACGACGTTTGTACGTTACGCATTTTGATTAAGTAGAACCCTTATAGAGTTCAATCTCGGATCTGGCAGCTCTGGGTATAGGAAACAAACAATAAACTGTCATAACATACATTTTTATTTTTATGGCTAATAAAAAACAAAAGGCCCAGGATAATGCATGGATACAATATATAAGAGCATCCACGGAGCCGAACTTATTGGAAATATACAAATAACAAATAAACCTAAAAGCTAACTGTGAGGATAGTCTGCTGGAAAACAAAATCAAAAAACAAACATGTCACAAGCAATGAAGAATATTCAAGTCAGCAGCGATTTAAACGTGAAAGTAAAAAAATCTTCGGAGAAACTGTCTGAGAATGTCCATATTGTGGCCAACGATCCATCATTGGCTTTTTTCAGGATTCAGGAACATGTGCGAAAGGTTATTCAACCCATTCTGGATAAGCGAATAGAAGTCATTGAACTGCAGAAAGATTTGCAGGGGCACTGCTTTGATATGGAGTATGCAGTGCGCTCTATGAAGGAAATAGAATCTTCTGGTGATATATTTTCCAACATTCAAGATATGGTTAAAACGTCGATATTTCTTAAGCAACAACTAAGGTACGAAGAAGTGAAAAACAAATTGGACAAAGAACCTGCAAAATCCTCAGTTTATAAGAGGTTTTCGGCTCACTTGACCCTTGACCTGCCTGATTTTACGGAGCTAACGGGAGTTATGAGAGAGACTAGTCATCGTATGGAATCTATGATGTCCTCTGGGAGGGACACAACAAACATGCCATCGAACAGTGGCGGGGAGCTACTTCAGAGATCTCATACCACCTTGCACTAATTTTTAGATTTAAGGTATACAATTTATTTTACAATTTTCTTCATATTGGTTAGTGTATGTATCTTTTTACCAATGACAATGTGAAGGCGGGATAAATTGTACCATTATAATAAAGAAATTCACGTATATATTTAAGAAAAAATATTGTTTTTCTTCATAATCAAATTAAATATGTAGATGCAAGTTACTACCAAAAATACAACCGAATCGGAGCCGTATGAAATGGGTTGTTGTGACAGCTATGTAGGTTCAGGATGATGGTCATCTGCTTTGGGTGCTTCCATAGAGACCTGGAGACCAAATGCCTATCGTAAGGTGACAATTGAGCGGGAATTTGTATTCCCTTATATTTTTGCAATAGGGGAATCCCACTTGTAATTAAAAACCATTCCTTAACTTCCAGAAATTTCGACTGAAATTCAGAATTCGTCATTTGATTTTCAGAACTTTTTATCTGGGGACATGTCCGTAGTAAAATTCCGAACGTTTTTGTTTTAGCTTCTACGGATTCAGTTCGATTTTGTAAAAACTTTTGTCTGTATTAATAGAAAATTTTCTGTTCAATAAGTAAAACTAGATTTATTTTAACTTTAATACTTAATAAGATGTATTTTCTATGCATTTTATTTGGTTTCAAAGTTACTTTTGGAGGTTGATTAACACACAATTCCACTTTGGAAATTGAAAGTGATTTCATTTAGTAATAAAAATTCGTTTTACATTTTCTGTAAAAGCAAAATTCGGATTACATTCTATTTCCGATTGGAATTTGACTCTGTGAGAAGGCCTTTGACATTCAGAATTTATCAAATACAGGAATTACATTACGATATCAAGTATGAAGTACGATACCATTACGTGCCTATATTGTTTTGGATATATGCATTTCAAAATGTCTGTAGAGTTTAAATTGAGCTTCTGAAATTAACTTTTAAAACTTTAAATCGAAAGTTCTGAATATCAGTTGATATATTTTAGTGTTGTTCGAAAATTCCCAATTTTAAAGTAACCGGCTTACGGTTTTTACATTTCGACAACACCGGTTTTTATATTTTTGACTATTTTCCCTGGTTACAGATATAATTCCAGTTATTTTATACACATTTATGTATACTTTCTATATATGTACATGACAGGTTTTAATGTTGTACTTAATTGGATAAGATTTCCAATATCGTTAGGCGCAAATAGAAAAAGGCATTTCACTTCAAGAACTAAACGAAGCTATTCGCCGTCCTAATTCTCCATATAATGCCAATTAGTTCAAAATTGTCTAATTTCACATCGCAAATCAATGTGTTGAACCAATCGAACAACTCACTTAATGTGGAGTTTGACATATATAACTGTTGGTTAGCTCTCTAACCAGACGTTGTGAAAATGGGGGTTAATGTACGATATATTAATAAGTTCAAATGTTTTTTAAAGGTTAAACAGTTTCCAAGGATTGCCGAAATTGGCATTTTTTGTAAAACCTGTAGACGGTGGCGGTGTTTAAAACCGGTGTACCGGTTTTCCATACTTTCATGAAATGGCTCAAAGCGATTCCGCTGAAAATCTATTGTCCCATTTTCAAACATCACACGTAATACTTTATCGTGTATGATGTCACTGCTACACTGCACCTAACAAAGTATTTATTTTTAGCGTCCACGGCAAATCGTTACGTTCTATCTTCGTGTCCGTTTACAAATTTACCAAAACACTAGATACGTTGGGGTTTGGTAGAATTCAATATACCCTCCACTATGGAGTGTGTTTTTCTTTTAAGACGTGGCTCTTACATCCACTTACAATACCATGTGAAGTATATGTTGGTGTTATGTCAATGATCACTCCACCATATTGGTTGACCCAATACAATTTGGTTACATAGATAGGCTTAGATTATGGCTATTCGACCTGATCGGCTCTTATATACCCTATATAATTGAACAGTACATTCAACAGTCGTCATATGAGTGGTAGTTGTATTTATGGAATTGTATATACAATTTCCAATCACCACGTCCACTTGATTATAATTTTTGCTAGTTTAAACCAGGTAGTACAATTTATCTGCTAACTTCATGAAGTCTCAGCAGTTATGTCAACTATGTTTCCTTTGGACACTAACGTGATGTCAACACACAGATACATATGAACATTTGATTGGGTCGTATTTCAGGGGTTTCTATGGATACTTGGATGTGGTATGTTATGAGAACATGACAAAATGAATATACACTCCCTCCTGCGGTGTAGGGTGCACAAGTAACGGCAGCCATTTAACATTTTAACCATAATGTCATAATTTCGAGTTGAGTAACTTTTTATGTTGTATGCGAGTGTTCTACGAGTGCGAAACAAAAGCACACGTCATACCTCATACCGTATACCTCTACATGCAACATATGGACATAGGACATACGACTATAGTATGTGTTTTTCTCGGTATACCTTTTCAGCGCGCTATTTATGTTTTAAAAAGTCCTATAGAAACATTCAAACACACACACACGGGCAGATATTGTATCGTTTCGGAGGGGGTCACGACTCTTGAATTGCTAAAACTGTCCAGTGCAGTATTATCCCGCACAACAGATGATGGCAACAAGGACATTTTCAAGTGGATAATTTATGTTTTATGATCTTTTATACGTTTTATACTCCGGTGAACACATACACACACACGTACGTATGTACACACATTTGCAAGGTATTTTTTATGGTAGTTCGTTCCAGTTATTTTATTTTATTTTTTATTGCGAATCGTATGAATCTTAGCAGATTTATTCGAAGCTGCTAATAATTTAAGATGAATTATGAGTGGAGGAAGAGTACGAAGTATGTTCATGATTCCTCCTTTGGAATTACATATGTGTTAGTGGTGATGAGGAGTGGAGTGTTTAGTGACAAAAAATTGAGAGTGGCGTCAGAGGTTCTGATCAGCATTTAGTTTTTCTGCGAAAATTGAGGGCATGCGGCAAACAAGCAGTGTTGCTTTGGGTGTCATATCTAAGGATGAGTGGGCCATTCGGCGGGTTCTTTTCAAAAATGTTATAATAATATGTATGTATGTAAAGGTGGCTTCAACAAAAGTTTTCGAAACCTTTCTAATGAGCCACTAAAAACAAAAATCAAACTAAAAATGTGAAAGTTATTATCATTTGAAGAATACCATTTTCACAAGTGAGTGGAAACGATTTTTTTGAAATAGTAATGAAAAATAGTGAATAAATTGATCCTTAGCCACAACTTAAAATTAACTTTTAAGTCTCTTATGATAACCCCAATTCTCACAACTTCCGATTGATTAGCATTTTTTTCACTTATTCTGATGCACTCTTTTTGCTGGGTGCTGGGACATATTGCAACTTTTCGATATGATTTGATAAGGCTCAGGACAGACTTTAGTTTCTCGCTATTTTTATCTCAGCGTTCTTTTAAACGAGATATAACACAAAGTAAACTTTCTATTATAGGGGAACATCTACAATCTTCCCTACAAGAAAGACACACTGATGTCTGGAAACCATTGCAGATATTTCACATTCACGCTAAATTTGTTCTACACACATATGTATGTACTCGTTCATATGTATGTGTACATGTTAAAAACATGTTGAAGGTCATCCTACTGTGACTGTAAAGTTCAATGAGTTTTTCTACAAAACGCGCCATAAATTACTGTTGCAATTGTCAGTCTAAGTGTCAAAATGAAACAAAAGGAACATTTATAGCTACATACGAACACACACGCGTACATACAGACGTTATATACATATGTAGTATGCAGAAGAGATGTGCGTGTGGCTGTGTTTTATGTGACACAATTGTAGGCATTGGTACATATTTGTTTGGATGCTTAGCTATGTATGTATGTAGCCTATGCATGTGTGTGTGTGTGCAGGATATCAATCAGTCAAATGTCACGAATCTGTGCCAAAATATTTCAATGTTTATACACAAATACATACAAACACATACGATGCAAATGTGTATGTACTATGTACACATGTGAACGACTCATGTGTTGATTCTAAAGCATGAACAAAAAATGGGCTCACTCTCCCTCTCATTATACCACCCACAAAAGCACAAAATACCCATACGTAGCTACTTCCTCAACACGCACTTTTTCATTAAATTCCCCCAAAAGAATGTAGGCCAATTAAGCAGACTTTGAGATAGATTTGTTCGAAGTGGGAATTTGATGCAAAATGGTAATTTTTAAGTTCGATGTTAGTCAGAATGTATCTAATGCACTTCCAACGCAAGACACTTTTGCTACTATGAAGGAACCCTGGGGCGTATGATGATTATCAATGGCCTTGTTTGACCTGGTTATACAGCATCATTTACTAAAATTTTTGCACGTTTTGACCATTAGTGAACAACAATTATTAACTGAACAATAATTTATACTGCAGCAGCTTCAGCGGTGGTCGTTAAAAGTACGGACAGGATTGGATGCTTTAACCCGAATAGTGCTGTAATTATTTATATGTACATTTAATACAAACCCATTGATAACAATGCTTATAGTGTTTCTTAGTTATCGAGCAAGTAATCAAATACGTAGCTATGTACATTTAAAAAGGAATCTCGACAAGAAAATCCAAAAGTCTCTCCAAGTCTTGCATCATTTAAACATTGAACACATATGGATGTGGTGTCTGCCTCCATGTACATAATTATTTATTTATGCATGTTCGAACATGAGGGTGTATCCATCTCCATTTGGCATGCCAAAGTGTAAGCGCGCAGTTAGCTCAATATAAACTTTGTCTTCGAACTACGTTTTGCAGTGGAAGATTGGGCGGCTTTTGTACGAGGGAGGCAGAATAGAATGTGAACACGTTTTCATTTTTAAGAAAAAGACCTGGCGTCAAAGTCACCTGACACATCAATGGACGTTGCAAGTTCCAATGTACGGAACGTGTGCAGCCCTGCTTCCACATGAAGCAAATGAAAACACATTCAAGCACTGTTTCCGAATATTTTTCAATCAATGAAATCATATGTTAGTAAATATATACATATACGTTTACATAGTACATACATTATACGTTTCCATGTAGCTCCATTAGAGTTAACCAAGAGTTAAAGATGTCATTTCATTCACATAAACTGAAACCTCTAGAAAATTGTACGCCTACGGGGTATACTAGATTCGGCCCGGTCGAACTTAACCAACTCTTCACTAGTTTTTCTTTCCATTTGTATGCTGACTTTGAACAATAACTATAACAACAAACTGCAGAACACGAGACAAGTTTCATTGAACACTTTTGCATCGTGTCTGTTAGTGTGGCCCGAAAGCATATATTTCAGGAATAAGTTCCTGATAAATATATTGGATTATGAAAGCGAGTTCCATATGGTCCACAATTCCAAATTTAAAAAATAATACATTTAAAAAAATTATTTGCTCACGTGATGGATGGATAATGTGAGTAACGAAAAAAGTGTTTGATTACATTTTTTAAATTTTCTTCGTGAGCGTAGGTGAAAGTGAATCAAAAATTACTCACGCGTCCATCTCTACTACGAAGTCCCTAAATAGCGATTCAAAAGTTGAAATTCATTGTTAACTTTGTATATAAATAAGTCGGCTATTAGCAATTAGGTAGGCTTCGATAAACTATTTTTACATTTGCACTTACTCCTGAGGTCCACATCAACTCCATGGTCGTATAGAGAACTAGCTATCATATTTGATGTATTTTTGAGGGATTGGGCCACACTAATATGCATGCACAAGTACTTTCACGTTCTAAATATGTAACAGCGATGGCTTAACCGGCTTTCTTCAAATCGTGGGAAGTTTGTACTCATACGTATGTTTGTACATTAAACTGGGTCACAAAAAACATACATAAATATGTTACAAACCAAGAATAAAATTCGGATTAAACAACTAATGATTTGGAAAATATTTTGCCCCTAGGTCAAGCCGTCCGTGAGCTAAAACAATCACATTTTTCTGAGTATTCTTTTGTGTTCAACCTTTTTCAAAACTTTCCTGGATTTTAATTTAAATAAATTGTTAGTCTTGTCTTAGAATAATTATTGGAAGTTATACTAATTTGTTAGTGAGTTTTCCAAGAGACAACTAAAAATTAGAATTTCTTTGAAATATTTTATAATATATAATGATGATGATAATGGGCGAAAAATTCCATTTTTGTGAAAATGCTTTAATACAAAAGAGGGTTTTCAGAACCAACATGTTCAAATTATTTTTACAATTTCTTTCCCAAGTTTATCATTTAGACATCACTCGAAAAATATATATTGCATTCATTTTCGAATAAAAAATAATACGCTGAAAAAAAATCACAAAAAATACTATTTATAATTAAAGGGACTATGAATTAAGAAAAATGGAGAAAAGTGCAACATAAAAAATTACGCGGGGAAAATATGCTTTTAGGAGTGTTGACCTAGGCAATCCAAACTTTACTTCCGTGGGATGACTGTAAATTATTTCTTTAATGTATGAGCCGCGACCCATTTCAATGTACATATAGAGTACGTTTAACCTTAGTTATCTAAATTACACAGTTTGGTGTTGATTGCTTTCTTTTATAAATCGCAGAAATAATCTCAATATTGTAGATAACTTATATTTTCGGTGTGTCCATTAGAAAAGGAGTTTGGCACGTTAATTTCATCAAACTATTTTTATTACTAGTAAAAGCTGGGGCGATGAACACATAGAATTAAGATTCTTATTACCACACTTTGATTGTTGCCACTTTTATTCTTTTTTGTTTCGCTTCCCCCTTAAAAGTACGAATTTCGAAAAGTCCATTTATGTTGCTCATCTGCGTTAGAGGAATGTGCACGCCAATCGATTCTAGCTCCAACACTTTCGTTGGCACCGTTTTCAAAACCTCTTTGCTCAGCTTTCCCCTTAAAAGTAAAATTTCGAAGAAGAGAAGGGTGCAGACATTTGTTTATATTTCGAAGTGTGCCGAACCGCTTGAAAGGGGAAACGGTATTTTTGTGACATTCACGTTTAAAGAGACTTCTCAGGAAGAAATCGACTCTCACTCCCTTCAAGTACAGCTTTTCGAGAAAGAGCAACAAGAGCTTTCAAAGCTTTTGTCCTACAGAGAGCGTAACGGTTATACGATTTGTTCTTTTTGTTTTGGTTTGTGTCCTCTAAAGAAGTGCGCAGCACAACAACAAAACAAATAGTGGCAAACCAACATACACACATACATACGTTTGTGTACTTGCACACTCAAACACACATGTACCATGCACTCAGTTCCACGTGTATTTTCATTTGATACAGAATTAAAATTTGGGCAAAATCACACCGTCGTAACGTACATACATACATACATATGTATGTGTGTACGTATGTGAATTCTTGAAGTTCATTGATTGCCGAGTGACTGAATAACTTCAGAAATATGCGTCGCTTTCAAGGCAAGTGACAGGAAATATATGGTGCCTCATTGTTTGATCCGTTCGCCGGGAAAAAGATGAAATGAAAATGGGAATTTAAAGTCGACTTTTTGGCGTTTTCTTTTTATGAATACGCCGTCATAGAACTCAATGGTTGGTTAAATGGCATAACACTGATTGTATGCCTTCATGCACAAGGGTAAGGCAATTGCATGTGTGTTGGTGAAGATTTCCATCGAAGAGCCACATACAAACTTTGCTCTATGTACGCGTTTGTATGTATTCAATTATGCATACAATTTGCATGTATTAATCATTTAATCATGATCTTTTACTGGCTATGTGCGTGCGTGTGTGCGAGTGTTGTTGCATTTCTGTTTTGTTTGCCACACATGCCATGCGGCCATGACCTAAAATCTCATTTGTAGTGGTATAGTTTACCCTGTGCAAGAGTTTTTTCTCTCTCCGCACTTGGCGTTTTTGTTTGTTATTGTATTGTTGTGGTAGTGGCGACAACAACAACACAAACATCCTTGCCTTTATACACATGTGTGTGTGTGTCTATATTCAGACAGGGTTGGCAGCAATCATCTTTCCACCGCGGTTGGCAATAAAAATAGAAGAAGTACGAGTATCGTCCACGGGATGGTAAATGACAAAAGTTATCCATGTGTATGTGTATTTATTCTAATACTTCTTGATGCCATCATGCAATGCTTCGCAATGGCATAATAATCATCAGGGCAAACGTTATTGTGCATGTGCTGCATATTTGTAATCACCCAGTGATAGCGACCAACATCACGTGTGTCGGGCGTCGGCTGAGGTAAATAATACTACAGTCTGCAGTCAGTCAACTGTGTGGAATGCTGGTCGGCCGGTAGGTGGGCGGAGTAGAGTGCATGGTCCATAATAATTGCGGTTTGAGAGTAATACAAACCAATATTAGCTAAACACAATAATAATGTTGCTATCATGGCCGTTCCTACCACGATGTTCGCTCGCCGTTCGTCCAAATGCTGGTGTTCGATTTTATGTTTCGGACGGCGTACTTATTGTAAATTTCATAGAATGTGCGTGGCTGAAACCTTTACATTTAGATGTTTGTATGCCCCATACAACTGCATACACCATTTTTATAACCTTCACCTTAGAATGAAGGTGCATTTTGTTTGGCAATTCGTTTGTAAAATCTTCTAATGATCCGAACATTACGTGAACTAATCGAGCAAATTATCGTTTCACCAAATTATATATTAGGCCAGTTCGATTGGTTAACTAGCCTAAAATTAAGGGACTTGATGAGACACATGGGTCAGCAAGATTGAGAGATCGTTATGGTGCGATTTTTTTGCTGATCTCTTCACAACTTGTGTAATTTTTACAAAATTGAAATTACACGCAAAGAAAAAAAACCTTTGGAGAACGTTTATCGAAAACATAGTTTATTTGCCCCAAACGATCTACTTTTGCCGTAACAGTTGAAACGTTTTTGTATCGATTTTCAATCCATCACATACTTGGTATTACTTACATTTGACAAAATCTGTCTCCAGAAGTGAAACAGATTTCGAGTGAAACGCATAGGAAAGTGGATTTCTAATTTAATCCATATATATTTCCTAGTGAATACTTCCTGCTATACTTTAAATGCAAAAGTACCAAAAACGCATACATCCAGAGGTAGTAGGCCTGTTCGATTGGACTTAAGTTTTGAATGCAATTTACTTTAATCCATTTAAGTACAACCAATGGGTAACTAGTAATCCCAATCGATCCCGGCCTAATATTTGCTCTCATTCTCAATCAAATCGCCGAAACTCAGATTAGACAAGCCTTTAAGATTTATTCATTGTATAGGGTATCTCTGAGCGTTGTATGCCGAATGGTTTAAATATCAGGTGCGTTAAACCTCCTTTAACCACTACAGTTGTTTATATTTTTGATGTGTGCGTGATGATGATGTGCTGCTGAACGCACAACAAGTGGCAGTGCCACCACATAATTATTTCCACAAAACTTTGGTTATCGATGACAACCACAGCAGAGAACTGCTCGCATTTCCATAACGAGTTGATATGTTTTGAAGGTGCTCCATTGAGCGTTGGTTGGGTTTGGAACGTGTAACGTCTGTTGTCGTTACTGATCGGATCGTTGTCATTGTGTTATTGATACTCTAGCGCTGATGATGCCGCTGCTAGTTGTTAGCGTTGTTAAAATGTCATGCAATTTTGCCACATCAACTGCCAGTTGAGATATTTTCTATTTCCAAAAACTTTATTCGTAACGCTCCTGCTGCCATATAAATAATTTAATTTTACGTGGCAAGTGAGAGAGTGCAGCAAGCAAGAAACAAATGCCATCAGCTGTCAACTGCACTTGTTTACCATACAGTTGTGCTGATGCTTTACAACAATGGCAGGAGCAGCATTTTCATGTTGCACAGTTCAGATAAGTTGTGTGCCTGCAACACACTGCCATGCAGAACGCAGAATTCACAACTGAAGAGATTCGTCTCGTTTTTTTTTTAACGAAACAAAACAATAAATGACGACAACACACATCAAGAGTTCAACAAAGGAACTCCATCCAAAATGACGACGACAACGGCGGCGGCGTTGACGTCGCTGCAAGTTAAGTTTATGGTTCCCCGGTGATTACATTACACTACGAACTACGAGTATTATGCGTCGGGACTGAGCCTTTTGCCAGTCGGGCTACAATGATAGTGGCAATGAGTGGAATGGCAAACAAAACACCCAACAAAGCAAACATTCAGGCTGGAAAAGTGCACAGCACAGAGCGCCGAGCTGTACGACTTGCTTTAAGAAATGAAGTACTTGCCACCAAACAAAGGGGTGGCCGCTGAAAGTAGATCTTAATCAGCTAGAAATTCAAGATATAAAGTATCAAGCATGTGTGTGTGTGTGTGATTAAAGCCTATGGCCGGAAATGGAGAATAGATCAGTCATGTGGAGGCTTCCAGTCGTGAAGTGTTAATCGGTAGTTCGAGTGTATGTATGTATTTGCCGGTCAGTGTTGCTCGAGTTGGCAGTGCCTCGGTAGGCTGGTTGAGTGTTAGAAATTAACCCAAACCGAAACAGGAATTTATTGTCTACGGCTGAGTGCGAGGCGAGTATCCTTGTGCTGAGCATGACAATGCTGTTTGCCAAAAACTCCTTGATTGTTGTAAAGCGTCATCTCAAGTTGGGCAACATTTGTTTGTTGGTTGCTTTTTGTTTCAACGACAGGCCTCCTCTACATACTTACAAACAAACTATGTGCGAGTGTGTGTAGTCATGAGAGATACATACGAGTATTGAGTTGATGTTGTCGTTGGCTTTGTGTGCACGCTGGTTTACCGCATCCGCCGCAACAAAGTACAGTGTAACGGAAATGCAGTTCCCATATGTAATTTCTACTAATTTGCATATAGATTAAGTGGAGCTAAAGCCCCATTGAGGGTTATTTGGTTGCAGCCCTATCTGGGCAGAGGCACAGGGACACAGAGACACTTGCATTGAGAATGGGAGTTTCGTCATATGAATATTGCAAGGATTCTAAACAAGAATACCATAACATCCTTATGTACGACACACACCACTGAAGGACTTCCTCCTTCTCCACGGACGGACAAGAAAAACATCCGGCGTGGCAGCAAATGTAAACAAAAATTCAAACACAAGCGAAACAGACACACACACACACGGAGTGGGAGGGGGACAGATAAGTGCATACACTTTCAGACATAATCTAATATTATAATGCATACTTTAAGGTGTTCGTTTTTATCACATTACATTGCATACATTTAAGCGCCGCTCTTGTTTGTGACGCCAACAAGGATTTGCTTTCTTTGAAACGAACAAATGAAAATGTTTTAATTGTCTTGTTTCATTTCTGCCTTTGTTTAATGTACATACATTTGTGTGTGTGTGTATGTGTTTATTATTATATGTTATTATCCTTTGTATACGGGTGGGTGTAGTTTCTTATTACAGGAAATATGAATGCAACGATGGAAGAGCTTACGTTTGAGGGAGTTTCCTAAATAAGAGACAAGACCAACATTTTGAAGTTACTCAATTTCTGATGTTTGGCTATTGCATTGAACAGTTGGCCTTACTTAGACTAGCCTCCACCCTAGTGATCCATTGTTCATATTTACCAAACTTATTACATGGCCCTCGTATCAAGCACATATTTTCATAACTTTTTTTCGTCTGAGTAATTTCATTACGGCAATGAGTTTCATTTGGAAAATATTCATGTTTTGAACCATTCACTTGTTTCTTCTTCTTCTTCCATTTCCATTTCCATTTATAATATCATCCTGTGCATACTTTCGCATCGTCATAGATGTCCTCTGTATATTTATAAACTTTAAATAACAACTTATTTGAATGCATTTCGCACACATCCGTGCGAACAGCATAACTAAAATGCTTGTTCCTTGCTCTGGCTGTGAATCATGCCCATGCCTACCGTCAACTCTATCCACAGCCCGGCCGTCCGGGCCCATCTTCAGCGTGTTCTTCACAAACATTTTAGCTAGCTGGATTTAAAAGACTCACTTTTCCCATTCGTACTTTCATGTATTCACTTCGTCCCTTTTTGGTCCTGTGCCGTTGATGGTGCCTTTCCTAATCTAACGAACAGCGCACAGTGAGAACAGTGCCTTCAAATCCCATAGACCCAAAGGCATCTTGTCGTGTTCCTGTTCTCGCCCCGAACTCCGCTGGTAGCAATTCAGCAATTGTTGAGTCCAAAAGACGAGTGCTTCCAGTATAAGGAACTTTTTAATAAAAAATGTGTGGCACGAAAAGGGAAAATATGGAAACGTTAGGAAAAATGCGGTTTGTGTGAGTATGTGTGTGCGTGTGTTGGAGGAAGTGTGGGTATACATTCAGCTACTTTTGCATGAGTGAAGTATTTGTAGAGGAAACGATATAATTGCAAATAGGAAAGCGATTGATCCGCAATAACAAAAAAGTAAAAACGACGTTAAGTTTGGCCGGGCCTACCAGCGACGTAGCCAAGATTTTCGTTCAAAGGTCCCACCTAGGTTGACTAATGGAAAACAAATTGTTATACAAAGAACGATAGGTTCATCATGTAACTTGCAAAGTTGGTTTTATCAATATTGGACGAACTAATCGAATTTTTCTTCCAATGTTTATGAGGTACTCTCACTTAACTTTCATCTTCATTCATGAATATTCTTCGAAATTTAACTATTTTATTAATTAAGATGTAAACTAAATGCTCTCTCCTAGGGCGGGTTGATTTCTTTAAATTGTATAACAAAAACGTAAACTACATAAGATTCTAAGAAAATTCTCCGAAGAAACCATGTATCTAAAATAAAATCCTAATCCGCGCGAATTTATATGCCCGCCTTTGGCAAAAAATAAATGTTAGAAAAAATAGTTTTTTCCAAAAAGAAATCTAATTTTCGGCACTTTATATTTTTTCTAAACTCAATTTTTTTCATTAAAAAATATTCATTTGTTTTGATGTGCACTTTGTCGAGAGGCGCGGATTAGGGTTTGATTTTAGACCCATAGTTTCTTCGGAGAATTTTCTTAGAATTTAATGTAGATTACGTTTTTGCTATACGATTTTTATTTATTTATTTTTTTTCATCCATACAAATCAAATCTAACAAATCCTGAATTTCTTTCGCAATCGGGGATATTTTATAATCCGAATGAAGGTTGTGAGCAATGCTATTAAATTATAATTAATGACGGTAATCGACGTCTCCTAGTAGTTGTAGACCACCTCCAAATCTCATGGACTGAGTTGCAGCCAAACTCTGCATATATATAAATATATGTATACCATGGACGAATTACACTAGTTTACACCGGAAATGTACATTTGATGAGAGGTGACTTTTCTAATGTATTTCCATCTGCTGAATTCAAAAATCAAGGTAAATTTTTTTTTTATGGAACAGTTTTTGAGATATCCTTATATTTTTATTTTTTCGTCCTTTTTTCACTTGACAAATCATATCTCGAGCTAGAAATGTCTGATTATATCGCTCTTGGTACTTAAATGCAAGGTATTGAGTAGACGAACAAACATGTATAATTGGATCTTTTATAAGTTAAGTGGTTCAAAATATATCGATGAAAATAGGGCAAATTTTCAAAAAAATCATATTTTAGAGTGATCCTGTGCCGGCGGAAAAGTACATACCGTTGAAAAAACGTCTGGTTTCTCTTCATGTTCGTAAAGATGATACTTTAACGTAAGAACTAAGACCAACCACAAGAAAATCGACCGAAAAATGACAAAGTTATAAGCAATTGAGTGAATAAATCCAAATCCTGCATTGTTTGAGCAACTCGGAGAGCCTTATCCAAATGAGTGGCGCTTGTTCATTGACGGTAGTAAGGAGAGTTTGAAAGCAGTCATACTGCATATTGGAAATGAAAAACCTTCTATTCCCATCGCTCATGCCATCAACACTAAAGAATCATATGCCACAATGGCCATTTTGCTCAAATACATTCAATATGAGAAGCACAACTGGAAAATATGTTCCGATCTCAAAGTCGTCGGCATGTTGTGTGGGATGCAGGGTGGTTACACAAAATATTGCTGTTTTCTTTGCCTTTGGGATAGTCGTGCTCGTGATCATCATTATGTAAGAAAACACTGGCCAGAAAGGGAGAACATCACAGTGGGCAAAGACAATATTAAATACGTGCCTCTTGTCAAAAAAGAAAATAAAATCCTTCCAGCGTTGCACATTAAACTTGGCCTCATTAAAAATTTTGTGAAGGCCTTAGACAGGCGTCTTCGATGGTTCACACATAAAGAAATTGGTAAAAAGCACAGATTTCCCAAAATATTTAACACCCGTTGAAAACGAGGCCTGGAATTCATTTCAGCTGGTTATTACCAATTTTCTTGGGAACACTAAAAGCCCTAACTACGAGGGAATTATTACCGATTTGCTGAAGAACTACAAGAATATGGGTACGGAATGCCATTAGTTAATTTCCTTCCTAGTTGTTTTCTATTGTATTGTTTTTACCATTTTATTTATCTCTTACAGGTGTAAATATGTCTCTAAAAATCCATTTCTTGCATTCGCATTTGAAATTCTTTCCGGACAATCTTGGTGACGTGAGTGACGAACACGGCGAGAGATTTCACCAACAAATTAAGACCATTGAGCGGCGCTATCAAGGATTTTGGGATGAAGCAATGTTGGGAGACTATGTATGGTTTCTCACTAGAGAAACGGATCCCAAAAGCAACCGAAGACAAAGCAAAAGCCACAACTGTTTCTAACACACAAAAATGTCAAATGTCGAAAAAAATAAAATATTCGGAAAATATGGGATTTGGATTTATTCACTCAATTGCTTATAACTTTGTCATTTTTCGGTCGATTTTCTTGTGGTTGGTCTTAGTTCTTACGTTAAAGTATCATCTTTACGAACATGAAGAGAAACCAGACGTTTTTTCAACGGTATGTACTTTTCCGCCGGCACAGGATCACTCTAAAATATGATTTTTTTGAAAATTTGCCCTATTTTCATCGATATATTTTGAACCACTTAACTTATAAAAGATCCAATTATACATGTTTGTTCGTCTGCTCAATACCTTGCATTTAAGTACCAAGAACGATATAATCAGACATTCTAAATTTTACCTTGATTTTTGAATTCAGCAGATGGAAATACATTAGAAAAGTCACCTCTCATCAAATGTACATGAAAAAAATTTTATTTTGTAAAGTAGTGTTATTTAGAATTGCAAAAATATAAAATATGTAGACACATTTTTGCAATCAGTTCTTCGGACGATTCGTTATCAGGTGAATAATTGTTTCCCATTGCCCATATTTCTCTTCCCTTTGGCCCATTTTCTTCCTTCAATTGTTTACATTTTATTTTATTGTTTTTTACCTACAACAATTTTACAAAGCAATTGCTAAATTGTTGTAAAACAACTCTTGAACGCTGGATGTGCCCATGTTAGCAGGCCCTCAGCGACAATCAAAAGTCATACAGTGGAGAAAAAACGAACAGAACCATAAAATTGTTAGAGTGTGTTTGTTGAAAGTTAAACAAATTCATAAATACGCCCACAGAAAATAGACTGTAAACAACGTCGCAGTGAAACACACAGAATAGTTATTGTTTTAAAAACGTCCCGCGAAAACAATTGTGAATTTCAATGGGATGCAAAACAAGGAAATACTAAATGTTCATTTAATATTATTTGTCTTTACTAATACAAGTCCTAAACAACTTTTTTGTTTTTAAATCACGGTGGACCTTTATGAAGAAATGAAGAAGAAAAATGACCTTCGGCCAGACCAACGAATTTTGCCATTCGGCCTGCCCATTGCACATGGCATTCTACAATAGATATAAACTGGCATGTGCAATGGGAAGGCCAAAAGACGAAATTCGTATGTCTGGACGAAGGCCATCATTGGTTTTCGTATCCAGCTTTGGGCATATCTCAGAGGAGAAAACCCTGCACATTGTGCGGTCGCCTATTGGCTCGCTGGAAATCTTTACTCCCGATCGAAGAGCGCAGATGGTGGTAGTCAAATATATACATTTCATTCGCAAATAATATATTTGGCAGAGGCAGCACTAAGCACTGTTCGGATTGACGATATTTCTAAAAAACAAACGAATGTAATATGTGAGAGCGGTGTAATATCTGCAGCTAATGGACTTTTTTCTTTGGGTGTAGCCGTAATGGCTACGAGTTCAACGTGGCGTATTAGTAATAATAATTCTTCTCTTCGCTTCGGATGAGCTTATTTTAATTTGACTCCAGAGGTCTGTTAAGAGTATTGTTATTGTTGCCGTTGCTGTTGCTGTTGCTGTTGCCATTGGCGCCGTCGTTCACATTGTTATTGTTATTTTAAAATATTAAATGAGTATTTAATTTGAAGCTCAACGCTTTAAGAACTCAATAACGAACGTAAGACTTAAACAAAAAGGCGCCTAGCCAAGGCATGATGAGACTTGGCATAGTTAAATATGACTATGTCTAGCTGCTGGCACAGCACAGCTGCTGAAGTGTAGAATGATCTAATTCCCAGATGAATCTAAGTTCAAATTCAAACATACCACACAGAGTACCCTTTCGGACAACTTCTACTTGTTTTCGCAGTGGAAGTTCTTTTTAAATATCATTGGAATTTCCATTTGAGTAGTGAATGGCTACAGGTCCTCCAACGAGCTGTGGCAGCTTACTACCGCGCATCTTCACCTCTTCTGTGTTCTGTTCAGTTCAGTTCGCCGGCATATGTTGCTACCGGAGACCTTTGTTGTTGTTTCTGCTGTTATTATTGTTGGTGGTTGTTTGGTTTGTCAAAAAAAAGAAGAAACATTAAATTCCAGTGAAAATTTACATTTGAGTTTTACACGTTCTTCTACAATTTATACAAATTATGACAATTCATTGCCTTGACTTTTCTCAGGGGTTGTGTTCAGCATTCGCTGTCGACATTCTTGGCAACGTTGTTTGTTTCTTTGTTGTGGTTCTTGCGGCCGTCAGTTATTGCTGCGTGACACTCTGCGACATTTTGTGGGAACAGAAGCAGCAGCAGCTGCTGAAACAAGTCTACCCATTTCTTCACAGAATCTTTTCAAGTTGAATTATTTGCCTCGAAAGCTTTAATTTAAAGTGAATTTTCATCAATAGCCTCGGTTGAGTAAAAGGAGCTACAATAACTCATCTTGCAATTAATGTGCGGCATGTAAACAGAAAATGTGAATGTGTCCGTGTCCGTGAACACAGTGCAGAGTGCGAAGGGAGTTCCAGCTACGAGGAGTAAGTACATGTTGGCAGCAGGTGTAAATTCGCACAACGTAAGCTTTTTGTTATGGTTAAATGGGTAATTTCGTCGTCGTCGTCCTCGTCGTTGTTATCCTTGTTTGTCGGCTGAAGCCACAACGAAGCTTGGCATTGTGTGTGACTGTGTGTGTGTAAAAGTCCTTAGCAAGGCCATGTTACGTTGGGCCGACAATTTCTCGTTCAGACATGCATTGAGGCCAAACCAAACAACTTAACCCACTGCAACAAGGTATGGGTGCTTAAATGGTTTAAAGTATTTGCGCCATTTACACTTAACGAAACGCTCTGCTGCTGTGTTCAACGCTTTTTTTTTTATTTTTTGGCACATTGTTATTACAACTATTTGTTAAAGTAATTACACGCCGCACACACACACATGCACACATAGAACGCGGCTGCACAGGCATTCACCCATACAGACGTGCGTGTGCTGGCTGGACCATCGCTGCATGGACTTGTTTCGTTTCAACCGCATTGGCCATACCGTCCCGTCGTTATGTGCAAGTGTAAGGGCATGTGTGTGGGGCGAGTAGTTAGCAGCCCACTCACTTGTAAACATTTTACCGCGTTTACGTCTGGTTAATTACAAATCGCAAATCGCATCATTGTGGTTGCTCTCCGTACATTACGCGGACCCCCCCCCCCCCCTCCCCACACACACACTCGGTACATACGCTACGCACTGACATTTTTCATTTATTTGCATGTATGTATGGATATGCGTGAGTGCGTATGTGTAGCCTATATAACGATCATATACTTTGTTGTACTTGTACAGTACCAATTGTATCATCTGCTCTGTCGGTCTTTCACTTCTTTGGTCCTCCCTGCATTCGCTTTAGTTATTCTATTGTGTTTAAAGTATTCGTATGTGTGTATGCATACCCCACTACACTCTGCTGCATCCTTCCCAGCCACCAGTAGTTATTTGGGTTATTGGGGTAAATATGGGTAAGCACAATTAGAAACTATTGACCGCAATTGTACAAATTGCATTGCCATGGACGATTCGATCATTCGAAAGGAGAGCATGGAAATGGAAATTAGAATCGCTGGATGAAAAATGTTCACCTTCGAAAATACTAATGATGTGTGTTCGATTCATATTCAAAAGACCTGTTCGATTGGGCTTACTTAATACCTGTATGGAATTTACTGGCTTAACAAGAAAGTAGCTTGTTAGTCGCTTAGTGGTGCTGCCCGATTCCTTCTTCTTGATCCATTTAAATAAAAACAGTGGCTAACATTAGTCTCTTAATTGTGAGGTAGTAAGTCCAATCTTCTAATTCAACAGGGTGCCTTGATGATCCCCTGAGAGCGGCCACATAAACAAAGCTCAATCGAACAGGCCTATTGTGCCTATAATTAGCTTATATTAATCATTATTAATTTTGATATATATAATATAATTTTGATCGTTGTTGGGTTAAATAAATATTTTTGCATTAAAATGGTAAGTCCACTTACGATGCGTCGATTGTAAGTGGGACTGAACAAAGTACCTAACCATCTTTGGGAAAACTTTTACCTAATTACTGAATAGGCAAGTTTGTTAAACATTCGAATCAGTAAGGGAAAAATGCTCTCTTAATCGGATACATCTTAATATGCTGTCAGATTTTGTCTTTCTGCTTGAAATGACTGTTTCCCATTTTCAAATGAAGGCCAATAAAAGTCGGAGTCGGACACAAGTGTCCCAAACGTCAATAATGTTAAATTGCACGGACATATTAGACAACACATTAATATCTAATCTCTCATCCAATCGACAACCGAGCACTATCATCACGCGTCCTTTGAAAGACGCATACGTATTTATTTAGTGTGTCCACACATACACATTCTTATCTTCATTTATAATACACACAATGTGTATATGTATGTGAATCTCTCCCTGTGTGTGTGTATCAGCTAAACTCTAAACTAATAAGACAAATCTATTTATTAATATTATACAGATTTGCTGGGGTAGGGCGTACTTTTGCACAGACGAAGCTTGGTACATACATATACATATGTATATCCATAAAAGTACATTAGAGTGGTTCATCACCGTCTAAAGATGAACTTAAAAATGTCCATGAAATCCATCTATCCGTTCTACAAGTGTGAGCATTTTCGTAAAACCAGAACAACCACATTTTTCAAGCATTTATAAAAATAAAAAAAAACACCTCTGATTTTTGTTGACCTAATCTAATGTACATATGTACATTAGGCTGGGTCCATCGCGGTCCATACAGATAAAATAATAATTTCCAGTCACCACTCGCAAATAAAGTTTAGATTTTGATTGTTCAGTGATGTTATGCAAAATATTTCGTTCCTAGATCAAGCGGTCTGTGTAATATTTTTATGTTGCATTTTTGTCTGAATTAATAAATCCTTGAAAGCATAAATATTTACTTTGGAAAACCACAAGAAAATGACTCTTAAAGTCCAATAATACGGCCAATGAGTTATTCTATGACAAAAATACAAATTTATTTTTTATTTATAGGGTTTTGTCAAGGGTCTATTATTTCAGCAAACAAATTTGGACAAAAATGAAACGAAACATTTTGCAGATCATCAGTATACAATCCAATTTTTCTGGTGACCACAGCAATTTTTTTGTGACTCATCTTAATGTACTTATATGTATCTGTTCATTGATATAAACTGACAACTAACTACGTGTTTCCATTACGCTTACAGACCTACACTCACGCCTTTGAATATTCAGATCTCACAGATGCGAACGGCATTGCATGTGCGTAAGTGAAGAATATTTCAGCTGCGGCATTGGCAAGGCCTTCCACAACGAATCCATAAGGGACACTTAAACTCTAAGATTTGTCGTATATATCGTCCGCAAATTTGATAATGTGAACAAATCCAAATTTTCATTATGTGGGCAAAAATCGACTTTTATGGAGATATTTCGATAAAACTAGTTTTACTATAAATATAAAGAACACTTAATGTTGCGTTTAGATATGCCCCCAATTTTTAATTAGTTTGTCAGCCAAAATCCATTCAAATTGCCTTTTTGGACATATGCGAACGCAGTACATGTCAGTTGAGTTGACTGCGAATGAAGGCCTGCCACGAGGCTCAGCCACCCCTTACATTCCACCTATGGCATGTCTACGAATAACATGTTTAGGTATTGCTAATTTCTAAACATGTAAATACCAATGTTCCACATCAAACTGTAGCGGCGGTGGGAAAGGGAAGGCAAGGCAGTAGACACTGGCACGCACGTACACTGCCAAATGCTGGTACATGTGTCGACATTACGTGATTGCTGCAATCGTGTGTGTAAATGTTCATACTCACTCACTCACATATACATATGTATGTTCGTGTATCCTTCTTTTATTATCTAAAAATAAATATTTGTATTAAGGCTATGCAATAGAAGTGAGTTCAATTTCAGGCTCCACGTAGAGTAGAACTTCCATGAACACTTTATTTTTTCAGAATTTCCAACCGATCTGTAATTTCGGAACTATCCATATTAAAGGGTTTCCCTGTAAGAAAATGTTTTGCCTAAGAAGATGTTTATAGAGGCCAACCTTTCTCAGAGTGAATGAATATGTACATATTTCTTTAAAACAAAAAGAGTAACTATTCACATTTGCAGATGATATTCCTCCATCGACTTGAAAGATCCCCAGATTTTCAATATTATATTGAAAACACTGTGCTACAAAAAAGAATGAGATAGAACACTATGTGAAGTGATATTATTTCTCTTGTAGGTATTGTTGAGTAGAACTAGAATCTGTACCCTTGAGTTACGGGTAAAAACCCGGTTTTTCGTACTGTAACTTTGTTGGTTATCAACCAATTTTCACTTTATCATTGGAAAGAAGCATGCTTTCGATAGATATATAGCTTACTTAAGAAAACTTAAGAAACATGTGTGCTTTTGCCAGCAAACACATTTTTTTACAAATTTTGGAGTCGTCAGACCCCCTCGAGTTTTTGGACTGTCGCACAGTGAAACCATTACAAACAGTAGAACTGAAGGTTGAACTTCAAATTACGCATTGTCTTCAGTCGTCTTAATGTATTTAAGAAGATGAGTTCTCAAACTCGGCTTGAGCATTAAATAGAGTGACTGACAGTCGATAGTCGCCCATGATTTCTGTATTTTATTTGAATTGATTTTGGAAGTGTATTCGTGTCACCGCATCCTTTTGTGGGTGTCATACATTCGAACGACTGTGCTCGCGTGTGAGAGTATGAAACGAATACTGAGCAGGTCGGAAATACATTTGGAATATTTTATTGTATGTTTATCATAATTATCGACAGCATTATTGAGTGCCAAAGTATAAATCCATTCAAACTGTTTAATCACGGCCGTGTTGCTGCTGTTCGGCACTAAGTATTCTGCGGAATTAATTTCAACTTGTTTTTAGCATTTCAACGTAAATTATGGTAATGTATTCCATTCCAAGTCATTTTACCAGCCTGGGGTCAGACAGAATAAAATCGCCCTACAATTGGCAATAGCGACATGGACTGATGCTGGTGTGTCTTCTCCATACCCCGGGTATGGAATGGTCTCTCTTAATTGTACTTCGGACGCAATGGATGGATTGCGGGAACGTGTCTTCCTTAATGTGTTTTGTGTTTATGGTTTATCTTCTATACTTTAAACATTTATTTCAATTAATTGGACCCCCATTCATTATGACGATTGTCTGTGCGAGGTTATATACATACATATGTATGTATGTATGTTTCCAAGTTGGTATAAGTCTTTGGGAATATTATCCAAAGGATACGGATACATTTTTATCGTTTTAATTACAGGCTAGTTATATACACACATACACACTTGCATGTACATTTATAGTCCATAAAATTAGATAAACGACCATTTAAATCCTTAATTTATAATGTTTCTTATTCTCTTTCTTCGCAGTGTATTTATCGTTTCGTTTCTTGGCTTACAGCGGCGCTTCGCAGCTGTAAAAGATAAAGTGTTAAAACAGTTTTTATATTTCACAATTTGGTTGGGAGCCAAAGAGTTCATTTTCACAGGATAGAAACACTAAATAACCAAAACGAACAGCAAAAACAAAAGCAAAGCCAAAAGTTAAATAAAAATAAAATGTAATTAAATCTCTCATATTTCTTTCGTTATTATTTGTCTGCGATGCAATTAAGCAACATCCGTACTGGATGTACTGATCGGGTGATTGGGCGATCGGCCCTATTTCATTGCAGTTGAAGCTAAACAGCTACCTGAATATGGTATTATAGGGAACATTATTTGGGGCAATCCGAAATAGTTGGTATTTTATTTTAAAACTAGCCGCTTGTCCGATTGTTCTGTCCAATTACAAATAATTCCACACACGCACTCCTGAATGGAGATATGGGAGCTTCTCTGAATCAATGAGCTGTGCGTGATCTAATTTCATAATCACTGAAAGGGACCGGCTCCGGACGACTAATCCATTTCGACTAATAATTTCAGATTCCGACTCTTCAAATCAAAAGTCCTTTACATTTATGAACGTTAAAAAAAACATTACAAACAGATGTCAGAGCTAATTTGTATAGGATCGGATTAATCGAACGAGAGTGCAGTACATTTTTGGCTGCAATGCAATCTTAGAGTTATGACGGTCTTCTTAAAAACATGGGCTATATTTCTTCGCTCGTCCAGCTACTGAGTAAGTACCTCAAATTTGTGATGTTTCCATTTTCATTGATCATTTCAAAGTTTTTTGTTGAGCAGAAAAGCCAACATTATTCTGATTTATGACTGTCTAGACGCACGGATGTGTAATTGTACACATGTGTGTGTATGCGAGTTTCTGAGTGCGGATGCTATACATATACACATGCATACATACATACGTACGTATGTAAATATTTTCTCTGTTTGACAAATTGTTTTATTGCTTTGCTTTAAAACAAAAGACAGCAACCATGAATTAGAACGAACATCTGCATGTGAACGTTTCCATTCTATACATTGTACATATAAACACACCTACATTCACACATACATATGATAATAGTGTGTATGTAAGTGTACTTTTATAGAGAAGTTGCATTTATGTTTGTGCATACGACGTTCATATAACAAAAGCGAACAAAGGGCTAGAAATAGTAACATTATCACAAGTTCGGTTGACACACCACCACACACACACATACATTCATATGTACATTAGGCTGGGTTGTAAATAAATTGCAGTGATCACCTCTAACTCGAAAAATCATGTTTTCCCCTATAATTTTTTAAGCTGCGTTTTTTCCAAATGCATTATAAAATAGAGACTTGGAAGCATTTTAAATATAAATTTTTATTCTTGTCTTAGTGAAACTAGTTTTTCGTATTATTGGTCGCTTATAAAATGCATCAGACTGCGAAATCAATCGATTTCAGCTTGAAATGACATAAGGTCGATTTTCAAATGTCAAACTTGCATGGAATCTGACATTTGTAAATCGAACTTATGTCATTTCAGCTAGATTCCGCATGCAGTCTGAAAATAGATATAAGAGCATTTTCTTCATTCTTAGTTATTGTGTTCTTTGATTTATCAGTGTTTTGAATGTAATACATTCGAAATTCAGCTATTTCGATCAAGTTATTTCTTTTTATGAAGGAAATTTTTGTTTTGGTCATGGATAGGAGGAGAACCACACTCAATTCTACACACTTTGGCCGTATACGTATACTCATATTCTGTGTGGGTATTTTTTTGTGTTTGTGCGTTCATTGGGCGGCTGGTGTAAGAATTCTTCATTTTAGGAAAAAGTATTTTCTTTAGACCCGCTCTAATATACACATGCAAACATGTGCTTACATGTGTGTACCCAGCAAATCAAATGTTCAATATTCAGTTATAACTACGCCCGAATGTTGGCAACTGTTTCCGATTTCGGATACGAAAAACGTATGGAAGGATTGAATCGAGTTGTGAACAACAAGTCTGATGAAATTCGTGTGGACACTTCGCACCGATTTCGGTCTTAATAATAAAATAATAATTAAAGTCTACATATTAATCTAAAAAACCTCTCTAATGTTGTTCAGAATTTTATTCAAGAGTAAATCTATCTATTTATATAAAAATCAATGTGTGTCTCTATGTTCCGTATAGGACGCCAAACAGGTGGATCGATTTGCCTGAAAATTTTACTGTATCTAACCAGTGGATAGAGGATGGTTTCTGGCTATACTAGATTATGATAGGGCAAAGAGGCGTGATACTGCCCACACAAACAATAGTTTAAAACTATCAATTAGTACTCATTTTATTTTCAAAAGCATGCGAAGTAGAGGAATAGGGAAATATAGGGAATAATGAACCCGAGAATATATAAAAATATATCAGACAAGTTTAAATAAAATTCAGTACAAAGTCGGTAAGAATTGGCCAAAAATATTCTGAATCAATATATCTGGTTTTCATGGTGATGGGAAATTTAATGGGTATTTAGTATTGGAAAATATTTAAACCAAAATTGCTCTCGCTTAACAGTATTTGTTGCATCAAGATTTTAAAATGATCAAAAATATGTTCTTGATTGTAGAAAAGAGCAAGACTATTTCGCTAAAACACTAGCAGCTAATAAGCGCGCCCACTTATTTATATCAGGAACTTATTAGCCTATGAATATCAAAATGCCCCAGTAGACGGATTCAAAGACTGAGAATATTTTGAAATTTAACTATATATTTTATAGAAGAAGGTGATGATTTTGACTTCAAATTGCGATTCATAATGCTAACAAATTCGGAAGCCTATTCAATATTCTATTCAAGAATAAAAAAATATAAAATGTTTGACCCTTTGTAGCTAGTTTACGCTGCTTACTGTTTCTGCCAGCTTCATTCTTCCTGATCCATTTAAGTAAAACCAATGGATACCAATGCAGCCACCTTCTAATAAGTCTAATCGAACAGGCCTAAAACATATATTGAAATCCAATGAACACGTTTTTACTTTGTTTTGGTTTAGAAAAAAGTTGAAAATCTATTTTTCCAAAAAGACACATTTTTAGTATATTTTTCCATTTCTTCTGGAATGAACCCTCTTGGAATTATTCTTTTCCCTTTAGCGAGCGACTACTGTACTTAGACCACTTTGTGAATTTGTGTGCGAGCGAACAGTGAGTGTGGTGCAATCAGTCGATTGTATTGTCCCACTCGTAAAGTATGTGTGCGTGTAAGCAAGTATATATGTATGTATGTACATGTGTACGTTTGCAAGTATGCAAATGTAAAGTTCACGGCATTTGAGCTTTCGTGTTCATACACACACATACATACATTCATTTTTCCTATTGCAAAAAGGAATGCACAACTTCTAATGAAACGTCAAACAATTTAAACTATTTCCAGCACACACACATCGTCACAGCATTTTCCAATAAATGTACATACAAACGGCCTGGGTGGTGTTCTGAGTGTGAGTTTACATATACATACACACATGAATGTGCTGTGAACATTTGTATGAATAAATTGTAAATTGTATGTGGGAGCAATGCCTGAGCAAAAATCGCACTTGCTCCGTGGTCATAACATTCGCTTGAAATGCCAACAATTCTCCGAAAATTTCTGATTTTTGACAAATAAATAGAATATTGTTGAGGCTAAATATTCAACGCGAAGATGAAAGCGAAGAAGTCAGCCAACACTGATCATTTCATAAATAGATATTGTAAAAGGTAATGCAACAAAACTTAAAATTGCAAATTTATAGGTCTTCAATAATTTTAGGAATTTAGTTGGAATAGTCGGGATGTCCGACTGTGCCATATGATGGCCAATGATGTTGTCTCAGTGAATTAAAAATTTTCAATAATTTCAAAAAAAAAAACAATATTTTTTGAAAATATCACCAAATTAAGAGAAAGCAGTTGCTGAGGTCAAACGAAGTTATCGAAGGCACATAATTAAACCGCAAACTGGAAATGAAGATGCTGCAACATATTCATACACCGCCACACACACACACGTACAGTACTCGATTTGACTCAGAGTGCAGCAATAAATTAAAGCGAATTTGTTTTTTTAATGAATAAAAAATAAGCACACAAAGCACTTCAGACATTCAAGGTAAGTGGAAAGCGCGCAAAATTGAACATAATTCATACTAATGTGAGACCATTAAAATGAAAAATTCCCCGGAAACGGAAGCCAACAACCACTCAAAACACGTACTTGAAATAATAATAAATTCTTGGACCCACACACTCGCACCAAACTGTGTTTTAAGAGGCATCCATTGAATGTTAGACGATATTTTCGAAATTTTCCTAATTAATAGCCGACCTCAAAGTTTTTTGTAGTGGGTGGTGAAGGGGAGAGATGGCTGGTGCCGAATAAAAATCAATACTACTGCTACTACTGCCCCACATAGTCGACAACAATAACATCCTTTACAGTCGGAGTAGTCGAGTCGGTTAGTTTTGCCTTTGAAGTTCGTATTAAGTAGTCGGCCGTGTGTATGTGTGGCTGTGTCTACGTACGTATGTATGTTGTTGGGGGTACTGTTCGTTCGTTTGATTGTATCGGTGCGAGCACGATGAGTAGTTCGGTTGAGATTCTTTATCATTTTAATGGTTTTTGTGGCTTTTTGTCTTTGTTGGCACAAAAAGGATGAGAAGATGCATTCGGAACAAACTTGTTTTTTTTTGTGTGCCAAAGAGACGACTAATTAGTTCTCATATAAACATCAACATTATTTTTGATAGAAACTACAGAGCAGCTCACAAAAAACACAAAACAACAAGAAACGCTACCAAAACAAAAGTTCATTAAATGCCAGACTTGAAAATGCTGACAATGACGACAACGACAACGACGATGACGACAACGGCGTTGTTGTCTGGTGCATACAGAAACTGTACCAGTCTGTAGTCATATGCCCGCTCCCCGTCGTCACCACTACCAACATCGGCATCATCATCTGTGGGGAAGATGAAATAAAGAGCAGCCACTACAACAAAGTAGGAGCCAACAAAACAACAACTTCTTCCGTAAGCTTCTTTTGTGTGTAACTTAATTAAGTGTGGTTGACAGGAAGTCAGAGTAAAAGGATTTATACATATCAAACGAAACGAAACGATACGAAATGAAAGGAAATGAAACGAGTCGAGACGGGACGGGACGAAAAATACAGTTAATTGATGATTGTGCTGGGTTAAATCGACAATAAACACCTTCTTATATATGTATGCATGTCTACGTTTATATGTGTCTGTATGTTCTTATAATCGGAAGCTGGATTCGATATTTACCATCATGCTTTTTTCTAATCCTGCTCCCTAAAGATCAATTACAAACCTGGAACCATTAAACACTTCTCAAAAATGCTCAAGAATAAAATAAATATAAAATACAGAAACATAAAGTACATACGATAGGGTTATGTATGTGTGGGACGCACTCTTTTTTGAGAAGTTTCCTAATCTCTTCCCCCTAATCTATCACTCCTTCGATGTGGCTGAATTTCGGTAGCTCAGTATTTAATATCATCCTTCAGTGGATGTCAAAGCCTTTGACTTCAAATAACCTCATAAATAGAAATATAATGATGTTAAATCACGTGAACTAGGGAACAATTCCAAGAGTCCATGCAGTAATTTAATTGATTCACCGCATTGTAGATCACAGAAAGAACTCGGTCGCGGTCATGTCGCGATAATGAGTACCAGCTTGACCAGCCTCGATTTCTAAGAAGCATGGCGCATGCATTTCTTTTTCGGTCATCGCTTATAATGCACGGACAAGCCGAAATTATTTTATACATTTGCCAGCATAAAATTTAAATTTTCGCAAGCATTGTGTATAGAAACATTGCAACCAAACATAAAAATTCTTCGAGTGTTTCCAAAGTAAGTAATTGGATCTGATTCAAGTGTAAATCAGCCTTATTTGTAACTATTGCTTTTCTGTAGTACTCCATTTTTCAAATCAGTTGTTTTTTTTTACATTAGGCCTGTTCGATTGGGCTTACTAGCTTCATTTTTGTATGGAATTTACTCGCTTAGCAAGAAAGTAGTTTACTACTCAGATTTTTACCAGATCTTTGTCTCTGATTTATTTAAATAAAACCAATGTTGCCACCTTATCAAGTCTCTTAATTTTAAGCTAGTAAGCCCAATCGAACAGGGCTATTGTATTCTTTCTAAAAGTATTTATGATTTTGCCTTCACAAAGTCTTGGCTATATCCGTTTGCAACCGTTTGTATGCATGTATATTATTCTGTGAACTAAAAAGACGCGATGCAGCCTAATGTGCATATGTTTGGTTGGTGATCTCTCACTTTACTCTGCTCTCGTGGTGGTCTTACAAATATTTCATTTATATTTTTGCTTTTTTAAAGAAAATAGCATTTGCCTTAATGAATACGTGGCCAGTAGATGCTCTCTCTCTCTATCTCACAGTGTATGTGTGTGCGTCATTTAATAATAGTCGTAAATGAGGATTTCTTGCAGTGGCATAAAATACATCACCACGAATAAAAAGCCTTAAAAGTCGTATAAAGGATAAGGCGACGGATGACGGCCACTGCTGCTGAAATGTGTCCGGGGATTTAAAAGTGAATGAATTTCATGCGTTTGCCTTTTAAGCCGACCGACCAATACGAAAAATGTCCGAACGTTCCTTTGTTGCTCACATGCGAGCGTTCGAGCATTCTCGGAATCGCCGAGACGGGTGGACGCATTTATATGGCCAGGAGTAAAATTGTGCATTCAAAGGATTCACTTAATAGCATTTTCTTTGCATATTTTACTGAGCACTGAATGCTGGGTGCGTGCAGACATACGTATGTACGTACGCAGCTAGTTTCATTTTATGCGGAGGATTGGAAATATGAAAAACCATAAATTCTTGTTAATTTTAATATGCTGCCATTTCTTTTCAAGCTTCTATAAACTGTATTGCTGTATTGTGTAAATAATAACGGTAATAAATTGTAATGTTAGTAATGCAGAGTTGGTTGCAACATGGTCCTTGCCACTGTTGTTGCAGCTACACATCCCGACATATCCTTTGTTTGTGTTGGTGTATGACACAGTCATCAAATCGAACAGAGCCAGAGATTGACCTCTCTAGACCGACCTAGTTAGGCTGACATCTGACAAGAATCCCTTGGAGGTGGATGTGAAATGTATGCCTATGAGATTATATAGTGGCGGACACGTGGAGATATTAGTTCAATGTTGCTGCATTATTCAAGGCCAAAGCACTTATTTGTGTATGTATGCCACAGGGTGGGGAGCACACACATAAGTACATGTGTAGGGTGTTCCTTTGGTCGTTGTTTAACTCGCTAAACTTTGCATTCGCCTGGTTACGTGTTGCAACCACCGCGTGTTGTTACTTACTCGGGTGTCGGGTCGTTGTTGGTGCATAAACTTTTGCTGATTCATTTTTCCGGGTTGCAATGAATTGCTTGGCATGCGTTGAAATATGAAAAGTTCTTGCAAGGAGTACAACAGCTGCACTCACGAACTCCACCAGTAGTGGAGCAGTAACAGCACACATTCCTTATGCTGCAGCCACTAATGTTCTCCAGTTACGTCTGCTGGTGTTCGAGGTGAATTTATTCTCTGTTTTAAACAAAATTAAATTCTAAGCAGTTGTGCTGCGAGAAAATGCACGAACTCCATCGTAATTGAAGTGGTCAGGACAAACGTAGGTAGAGGTGAGCAACATTTCCCAAACAAATTCCTCCTCCCAGAGACAGCTTTATTTCTGTAGCATGTCCAAGTTATCATATCATTTTCGTAAGTCCAAAAAACAGTAGCAAACTTTTACTTTTACCAGTTACGAGTGTTGCAAATACAAATACTCGATATATCATATTGTCTTCATTGTTATTGCCAAAGTTTTTCATTAGTTTTTCTTGGAGATCTTTATCGCCGTTTATACATACATATGTATATACACACAGGCATACTTTCAAACTATTTTTTACAAATGCATCGGCCGCAGTATAGGTAGTCACTCGTATGAGAGCAAACGCCCGGAAACGAGATTTGAAAATTCAGGGAAATTTTAATTTTTTGAGTCTTGAACAAAATCCATTACTAACAAACACATGTATATTATGGTGAGCTTTTTACACTTTTTCAAAATTCACAACTGGCTCTAGAAAATAGAAAATCTGCAAATAGGTGACTTGTTTTTTTCTGACGTCAAAAGAGTACCACCCGAAATGGGTTGAAGTTTTGAAAAGTGTCGGCACTTTAAACAAATTGTGTTTACTTTTCTTTCGAAATATCGGTATTAATTTTGAATTTGGAAAGTTAAAATGATACAGCTGTGTGTGGTGCTCTGTAAAATATCTTAGAATAATCTGTCCGTCTGTCTGGCTGGTCGATATGATGTGGCCATTTCGATATAAGGGCATTTTGACCCAGTGTTCGATTAATCGAACAGTAAACAGTAAGAAACAGCGAAAAATAAAAATCGTTGGGCTCTAATAGGTTAATGTTCGACTGTAGGAAAATTTTAATATTTAGCAGCAATCATATGATTAAAATTGTTCAATCTAAAAAATAAAATGATTCGAAAGGATTTGGTATTTATAGACACAAGGATTTCAGGTTTGCTGATTGGCATCCCTAACTCTGGCTTATGTTGCGGACATCCGAACGGATAGTACCGTCCCATAATAAAACGAATCATAATAAACATGATGGCTTAACATTGTTTTTCTGGGTATATCTTCATGGGCGTCCGATGGAAGTAGGATCAGAGAGGGTGAGGCGAAACGAGATATTTCCATGTTTGCCTGTTATTTGTTGCATATGGTTGTTCGTGGCGGATGAGTGATATTAATTTATTCTGCTTTTATTAAGTTTTGAGACTTTTGCTGACGCTGCAATACCTTGAACCATAAAACTCGATTAGTTAACACACTTGCAATGGAGTGAGTGCGTGTGTGCACTAACATTTCTAAATTTCAAAGATCAAAGTTTTCGATTACCCAATGTAAAAAGATTCCAAGTAAGTATAGCAAATACTATTTGATTGGAATTTGTTTGAAAATAACTCGCAGACAGGGGAAACATTAAATACAACGAATTCTTTCGTTTACTTCGATTCATATTAATTTACATTTACACAACTGATTGGAATACAGGATGACCTCGGAAAAATTGATCATATTCAAATTACTATCTACGGAAAATAATACACTAATGTTCCCTAATGTTTTTGAACGAGTCCAAATATTGTTATTTTAAGCCAGGCCTATGAAAGAATAATCTTTAATATTTTTAGTATTCATATCCGAATCAAAGGTTTGCAAAAATAATTGTGAGTGCTTATATTATACATTTGCAATGAATCCATCCGTCCGGATTGCCTTATAATTGAGAATGTCAAAGACCAATCTAGCGAGGTTCTACTGTAGTTCTCATTACTTTAAAATTTCAAATGAATTTTTCAGAGTGAGTGTTTGGGGAATGTTGGAAGCAATTATTTCAACCTTTCCCAATATATAAGCTATTTTTTTATTAAACAGAATACGAAGAGCCACGTGGATATTGTATCTGTTCGCTCGATGGTATTGGTCGAATCTACTGCATTATAGAATAATGCACTTGAAGATTTACTATTATTTAGAGCTGTATTGTTCAAATTAAAAAAAAAATAAATTCGGGATTTGAGAAACCAAATAAAAAATATTAAATTTATTTTTTAACTTTAAAAATCTATTAGAAAATTAGACCACCTCAACAGGATTTCCCATAGAAGGTGGTCTACAAAACGAAAAATAGTTTATACAATAGGTCTCTTCGATTGGACTTAATATTTGTAAGGAATTTACTGAAAAATGAAATTTAATTTAATTTAGAAAGTTAGTGGTGCTACCAGATTTTTCTTATTTGTTTATTTAAGGACAACAACAACTATTAATTGTAAGCTCGATCTGACCTAATATGTCATTTGACAACCACGAAAAACGGTGCTGCCATATATATGTGAATGTTATAGTATTGCCATATCATTCTTCACTTATTTTTTACAGAAATATTCTATCAAAAGAAAAATGTCCTTTTGATAATTGATCCACTGTGTGAAAAGCTAGCTTTGTATGTATGGTGTGCAGGATTATGAACATGTTTTAATACTTTCTGCCACCGTAGGGTGCTGCATAAAAAAGTGAGAGGGAAACAACAACAACAGCTATCTGTGTGTTACAAGCAGAAAATTCAATTTAATTTAAAGTGATTTTTACGTTTGACTAATTCTCAAACCACACACATGCATACCTCAACGCACATAGCTATAAAAAACAAAGCATCAAACAAACGCACACACACGTACTGCGCTCACCTACAAACAAACACAGCTACGAATGAAAGGGACAACAAAAACATTGCTTTTTATATACTTTCCTAATGCCTCGACTACCACTTCAGCAGCACCTACACACACCCACACCGCCCCAAGTCTAGGTTCTTCATGGACGAGTGTAGAGTTTAGTTCACTCCCTTGGTCTCTCTCTCTCGTCCATTCACTTTATTTTTCTTTATACTATTACTAACATATGCAATACATAGGAATTTAATTAAACGCTATGAAAAAACTTAAGATAACGAATGAAGAATTTTCTTCACAGAAAAAAATGTTGTGTTTTGATGTGCTTTTTGAGAAAAACGATAAGGAATGTGCCGGAAAAACAATGATTCAATTAACTTTTTGCTGCATTAAATTTTAAAGGAATATTTCGTGGAGAACACAATTAAGTTATCCATGCGAACAGCACATTTTCAGATGAGTGCAAAGTTCAAAGTAAAATACTGGGGAAGTTAAGGTGGAACATCGATATAGCTACCGGTGTATGTACATCCTAAGTTCATACTTTATTTCTTATTTTGTTTATACTGAATTTATATTTAAATTATGGGTCATTGTGCAACGACACACAAGATCCTCTGGTGGGAATGGAACCCACAATATATATATAAACAGACTTTTGATGAAGGCTACAACTTCTACGAAAGGATTATCAGAAAACACTTACCTGTGAGTAATTGACTAGTCATTCACAAGTTGCAGTAGTTGCACAGAAGAACGGGTAGTATTAGCGTCTTGTTTAATATAATTGTTCATTCGCCTTACTGACTGCTATGAGGATATTAATATGATATGGCCAACATGATTGACATTTTGATGTTTTACACTTTTAAATTATTCCAAGACGATAGTTCCTTTCCGACAGAATTTTTGCTTAATATTTTTCTTTCTTTTGTTATTTTTTGTATTATGAGTACATCGTTGACTATCACATTATAGGTGAACCTAAAATCACAAAAAAGAAAAATGATCTTATTATATTTATATACTTATAATAAAGTTATATTTGAGTTAAAAGGGATAACAAGCTGCGATAACAAAAACGTCAAAATCTCAATCTTACTCAAAATCAAAAAATATTTTTTCACAATGTCGCCAACTACAATATAAATATTCGTATCAAAACAAATTTAAAAAAAATATTTTGTGTTGATTTTTTGGACTTATACTCCATAACCATAAATGTAACTTACACTGTATAATTATCCAGTCGAATATTTTTAGCGTAAAATTATTTTTACACATAGGTATTATTGTCGGGTACAATTTTAAAGTGATCTTTTATTTTGAATGAAATTTGAACCTTTTATTTTATCGCAGCTTAGTTATCCAGTCCTAATATTTCTAAAAACTAGGTTTTAGTGCAAAATATGTATATTTTTAAGTTAAACCAATGTGAATAAAAATAAAATGTAAGTCGTTTAACCAAATTAAGTTGCTCCATTTTAATCCACTTAGAAAATTATATTTCATGGAAAAAATAAATAAATATTTCTTCAAACTCGCCACAGATAATATCAGCGACTTCAATCAAGAACACATTTTGCTTTCCCATAAGCAAAGACTGCAAGTCACAACAGTTGTTTCATCTCTGATTTAACTGAACATTTACTTTCTATCGGAGGTCCTACAAAGACTTACAAATACCGACTCGTATATTCCAAGTCCTCTATCCGATCGTCAAACGAAAAAACTGCAATGCTTTGTGACGGGGAATAGTTTTACCAGCAGAAGTAAATGTTGATATGATATTCTTAAATGATTGTTAAAGACCTTGAATATTTAATAATTACCCATGGGGTGATTTTATCATCTACCCCCACCCGCCACTATAGTCGTTCGTAGATCCCTTTCCCCCCGTTTATGGTATTTTAATTAGGTCTGCTGTTGTTATTGTGCATCGCTTCCACAGCCGTAGTCGTCGTTGGTGCTTTTGTTTTATGTATTTCCTTTGAAAACCGAGAACAATTTGTGGAACTAATACGCTCCGTTGATTCCTTTGCGACGGCAAATATACAACTTAAAACAAGCAACAATTATAACAAATTCGCTTGTTATTGTTATTGTTGTTGTACTTTAGACTTTAGAAGCAAACTGCGTAACCGTTACGCATACATTAGCATAGTGGAACCCGGATTTTTTATGGAACTTTCATAACCCTTCAGCGAATGAAACATATTTTTAGACTGGCAATCTGAGGCAGACGTTGGCTGCAAACACAAGTAGCCTTGTGCATAGGTAGCGTGTAGAGTTGCAAAATGAAACTTGTTGGCCGGGAGAGTGAGCAGAAGCATAATAATTTACATAAAAAGGATTGTTTTGGAAAGTTTTCGGTGGTGCTCCTTTTGGCTGTTAGGCTTATTTGAGCTATTAATTACCAGTGGTTACCTTGCCGTGATAAACACACACATTTTTTTGATGCAAATGTCGGTACTCAAGTAAAAGAACGTTTCAAAAGGTTAACGAAACAAGGTAATATTTGGGAATAGGAGCGTATGTGAATTACGAAGTAACTACCAACTCAAGAAGAAGAATTTTAAGAATAAGAATGATATTCATTCTTTTTTAATGTCCGTCGCTAATTACAATTAGTAAAAATATAAATTCAATTTTTCTGCAAATTTGCGATGAGAGACATTGAAGTCACTAAAAAGTGTTCTACCACTTAAAGCGTACATTAGAATCTAAAAAAGAAGTTAACACAACCTCGAAAAAATAGTTTTTCCAGATACACTCGCATTTTTTCCTGTGTCCTTTGAGGAGTAGATATGCGTTAATTGAAATTAGTTAAGCATTGAATGGATATTTTTGTTTTTTTTTAATTGAAATTAAATATTTGAAATTCTTAATTGAAATTAGTTAAACATTGAATGGATATTTTTGATTTTCTGTCTACGTTTCAAACGTTTACAGGTGAAAACGAAACGCTAACAATTGTTTTCAATTCTAAAAATAACAACATATTCTGTAGCGTTCATAATCTAAGAGTTATCCATACATACATATGTACCTACATGTTTTAATTTTAATTGTTGTTTTGCAAATTAATTTTTCCAGACAAAAAGCATGCCGTGCATGTATGTACTGCACAGCACTTATGTCTGTCAGTGTAAATTTGCATGTGCATTACAACATATTATCTTTAAATGTTTCCTGCATTGGACGTGATTTCTGCGATAATTGCACCGACTAATTGATTGTTTCCATTCGCACCACAACCGTCGCACTTGCTGACACTAGTGTACAGTATTTTTCAGGAATAACTAGTTTGCGAACATCGTTATTTGAATAAATTAACCTTAAAAATGTTGGTGTACTGGCGACGTACCTCTTCTCTACCGGGGAATACAATTCATGGTGGATGTTACGACCGAATTAAACTTGTATAGTAATACAATTTAAGATATTTTGTATTTGAAAATTCAAGACAGTTATATTTGGGAATTTCCTCATTTAATCAAAGCATTTCCTCCTCACCTAGAAGGACATGTACCTTATTGCCCCTATCTATCCGATGAAACATTGCATCGACTTGACCACAAGACATCTTGTGGTCAATTTACTTCTTCATCTTCATCTCGAAAGGGAAATTAAATTCCTCCGGGAAAGGGAAATTAAAGAAATGCAAGAAAATGCACAAAATGCCAAAGAAGACTTCGCATATGCCCCACTAGGAACGTGCAACACAAATGCATTTAGCATGTGGAAGATTAATGTTGCACAAAACGAAAGAAACATTGCAAGCGGTCTCTCTTTTATTGCTGCATGTGTAAAATGTAGAGTAATACAAAACTAACAACAAAAGGGGAAGGAACCCCCAGTAAAAATAGAAAATATCATTTTCGTAAAACTGAACAAAAATTGTTTGGATTTACCCATTTAATTGGGTGTGCTTTATAAATGGTTTTGGGGATTAAAGGATTTTTCACCGCACAGCCATTATGATTTCTGCGTTTGTGGATCTAGGGATACATTCCCAACCCTTTTGATCAAAAGAATGGGGTTTCATCCGAAAAATCTGCTGGTACTGAGTTGATTGTAATTATGGCCCTAAGGCCAATCACACACACATTCGCGCGCACACACACAGTGTATATGAAATGTAAACTTATGCAATATGATACTTTTCATTGTATGAGACAACAACAACAATAACACCCAACCACCCACGGCATACAGCACAGAAAAGCTGCAAGAAATGGGTTATTAAGACACAAAGAGCCCCGGCACAAATCATGCGCAAAATTAAAGTCACTCTATAAAATTAATTATTTTCCACTTGAAGCCCCAACACTTACAAGCATGCATCCATCCATACACCTACACATGTGTGTATGTACATACATATGTACATAGTATGTATGTAATATAAACACGACATGTAAACGTATTGTTTAATTTATTTAAGTAAGTATATAAAAAATGTACACACCTACAAACATACATACATATGTGTGTACATTAGGATGGCCCAAACATGCGCATTATGTGAATATTTTAATAATACAGGAAACCGAGCAGGCATCCCGCCCAGACGACATGTTGCAACCATCGAAGGGCGAAGCTCTTATAGAAATATAAAAAGTCCAGCGACTTTTGACAACTTTGTTTTTCTATGTAAACATACATTTAAATGAAGGTCAAAGGATGACTTTTGTTCGTAGATTTATGAAATATGAGAATTACGTCTTAGATATTTTATGAGGTACTGCACGGATACAGACGCGACACAATTTTCCAATAAAATATATTGGTAATGTTCGTTATAACACTTGAATTTTTAATGAAAATAAAACAGACCAGATTAACTTTAAGTGTCATAATAATGTTAAAAGCTTTATTGTGGCCTGATTTAATTTTTGGGGTTTTTTATGAATAAATTTTGGGGTTTCGATGATAGCAGCCTGCAGAGGTTTTACACCACAATCTGCTGTATTTTTCTCCCGATATAATATTGGGCGACTCTAATGTACATATATAGTTTTGAATAATATGTACGTATGTGTCTTCCGAGATTGTATTGTGTCTTTATTGTTATTGTGGCTTTTTTGTTGTTTTATCATCTTGCAACTGTAAAGCATGCTTCTGCATGTCTTTTAACAAACGTGTTCCAAAGGCATGAAAATATTATGGAAGTGTGTGCGTGTGTGAGCTCGGCTGTAATGCAAAATAAGCAACACACGTGAACTATTCCTTGCAAACAATTGCTCTCCATGCCCATACATGCATATGGGTAAAATCGAAAGATGTGATTTCTTTTATAACATTTTTCATTAGAATTCCAAAATAACTCTTCTTAAAGATCAATACAGTTTTCAAAAGGTAACAAATTTGTGGGCGATCCTGGTTGAGATGTATAACCTCTAGATCCAGAGATTATGAGCATTCATCAACAGAACTTGTACTGTCTTACAAAGTCTTTGTATATTTCTCACGGTTTATGTACGGCCTTGTAAGTGTATGAAGTGGTATTCGTTATTTCCCCAATCATCTTAGGGCTCACCTTAAACACGTCCGTCCAACAACCATCTGATCGTTTTTTTGATATATTTTAAGCAGACTTCCCAAGAATTGGTTACGTACAAGAGCAATATCTCAAAAGTCGAAGGAATACCTCGCACTATTCCTGGGATTATATCCTTATTTATTTCACGTCAAACCAGAACATCCTCCTGCTGCCTGTTGTTATGCAGTATGTGTGTTCACACGTTCTTCCATAGTTCCAGCTACGCTCATCTTAGACCGTGGTGTGAGTATGTATGTACGTATGTAGGTGCATTTGTTAGTTTCTGTTAAAACCCTTTAAAGTGTGACACATTATAATTATGTTCTTCCTTGCTGCCATACATTTCTTGGTTGCCAGTGAGAGGAGAAATGTGTCTGTGTGTGTGGCAACAATTCATCATTATGTCTCCTTATTTAAGACAAGCTCTTGTTTATGTTTACTCCTCTCCCCCTCCCGCTCATGATCGCATACGCACAGATAGAAGGATATTCCAGGCATACACCTACGCACCCACAAGCACACATTCAGAGCTATTTGTTAAGACTTCAGGAGTAACTTCTTGATATTTACTGCTTAACTTTTGAGGATTATAAGAGTGATACTGAGAATGTGTCATTTCCACAGAAGATGAATACTCAAGTACAGGAGAAGACGTAATGCCATGAAGACCATATCTAACAAGAAACATAAATATGGCCAGGGAAATAGAATGGAAGGAGGGAGGGACGAAATTTTACAGAATAAGAATAAGAATGGCATGGAAGTCCGATATCCTCTACCTTTAGTTGGCTTAAAGTCCATTGGAATGTAACTGTATAAAGAAACGGTACCCACTGACAACCTGGGAAGAATCGCAATTGGAAAATGCATTGTTATGGGATTATTGAAAAGAATAGGAACGCTACCGCATGTCATACTTCCATATTTTTGTACCCTGTGTTCAAAATGTGAATTTTCCTGCATTATTTGGATTTTAGAAATTATCTGAATGGGGCGAGTTATTTTATGCGTTCCAAAGGAATACCTGTGAAAAAATCACATCCACACCACATGTTACAGATAAATTTGGATTGAGTTCCAAGAACAAATCACGAAATGCAAAGTATTTCTTGGGATGCAAACTTATGTAACCCAAACGAATAGAATCGCATTACTGTAGGATGAATCGAAAAACGGTCCCAGTTCCAGTTAAATTTCTTAAATTTCTTAAATTTCCCAATATTTATGATTATTCTGTACGAAAGTACATACATACATGAGAGACGACGTAAATTCAATAAAATATTCATACATAGCCATACATATATATGCATGTGGATTTGTATATGAAGTGCAGAACAGAAGTCTGTCACATAACAATTTACGTTTTATGAAAAATCGTAGCCCTTTATAAGTAACGTGAGACATAGGAGAGTTACACATAAAAACAAAAAGTTTTGTTGCATCTGATCGTGTAGCCTGAAATCGTTCAGAGAAATCAAATAAACCGACCTAAAGCACGAATAACTTCTCTATAATTTCATCCTTTGAAATGATACGAGATATGCAATCTTATCGATGTAGAAAGAATGTCCCAAAGATTATCCAGAAATATTAGCTCAAAATCGGAAGATATTGTATTTTTATGTTTATATTGTCTCTGCAACCTTTTTATAATATTTTAAGGAAAAATAATATATTTTTGAAAAATATTGCTTTAAAATCGATTAATATGGATCGATAATACGCCGAATAGTCTCATCACTGAGCAGCATATTGCTATATTTCGATATCGGAACTGATTTTCGAAATATATTTTCACAGTTTGCAAAACGGAGTACAATTGATAATAATATTGCCGGATCGAATCAATTTGTGACCACTTAATAGCACTGTCCAAGACTATTTGAATGGATCAGAATAGCGACCTTATAATTCTGAAAGGGCATGTTGAGTTGACCATTTTTGCAGAGTAAACTTATAGTCCAGCTGGTCTGAGTTTATTTTTTACAGCATTATACAAAGCGACAAAATGTAAGTTAATGTCTGAGAGAATTCTTATTGCGGAATTTTTGTGGAAGACCTTAACCCTCTAGCTCATTTCTTTATGGGTCAATTTATCCCTTTTCTAGAGAAATTCAAAAAAGTCCTTTTAAAAAGGACATTTGACGATGTTCTACGAAAATATTTGTCGGAAATTTTCAGAGGGGGTTACCGAAGACACCGATTGTAAATCTTAAATGTCTTGAATTTCTCGAAAAAAGGTTAAAATTGACCTATAAAGAGATGGGATAGAGGGTTAAGATCTTCCACAAAAATGACCCTCATAAAATTCCACATAAGAATTCTCTCAGACATTAACTTACAACACTTTTTTCGCTTAGTATAATGCTCCCTTCGACCAAAAAAATAAAACTTTGACCCACTGTAAAAAAAGTCAGATATACTCAACATACCCTTTCAAAATTATAAGGTCGCTACTCTGTAAAGTCCAAAAAATATCGAATATATTCGGCATCACAGTTCGCTTTGGAGAAAACACACTTATTATCACTGGGCTGGACTGTATGAGGACTTTTGCTCGTCACTGTTTGCATGCTCTGTACTACTTTGCCTTAGAACACGTATGTCTGCAAACTTTTTCCGTGTGACAATACAAACGTGACTTTATTCCATGCAGCAGGCGAAGGCGGACAGGACAAATAATGCCAACATAGGAGCGTAATTTGTATGGCAACAAATAAGCCAACAAAACAAATGACAAACTTTAAATAAAACGGATTATAGGTAACCAAAAACACGCACACACATACTCACACACACAGAGAGAAAGGGAGGGAGAAATAAAAATGATAATAAATACTTGCAAATGTCACTTTATTATACCTCTACTAAGTACTCAAAGGCTTTCGCATTGAGTCCTGCAAACGTTTGCAAAGGGGTGAGCAAACGCAGCACTGCTGCTAAACGAAAGTTTTCTATTTGCCAAATTAGATTTTATTATAGAAAAGTTGTTTTTTTTTGTTCTCATTGGTTGTCTGTTTGATAAAGTTATGTTGCTCACTTTGTGTGCGTGTGTATGCATATGCATATGTGTGTGTGTATGTAGTCGACGACGTCGTCGTTCAGCTCTTGTCTCGTACAATTCAATTTGCATATGACAAATTTATTTAATAAAGTTCTCTGCATTTTTTCCCTCGATTCAACACACTCGCACACACAGACACACTTGCAGGGAAAGCAGCTGCTAAATAAAAAAGCATTAAAGAGGAAGTTGTTGCTTTGGCATGCACTCTAATGTCACACCTGTGTTGTGCTCGTCATGTGTGTAAGGCAATGTGCTGCAACCGACAACCAAGCTGCCACCATCCATGCACCTCGCACCGTGCCACAGTCACCATGTGAGCTGACACAAACTTCCTTCCATGCAATCCAAGGTATACCAAGTGTATGCGTGGCTGTGTCTGCCTGGGTGTGTGTGTGTGAGTGGATTTGATGAAAAGCTTTATGCTATGTTAACTTTTCAATATGTTTAAGCACACACGCGTGATGTGGGTAATAGAGTACGTGTTGAACTTAAAGAGAGTGAAAAAAGAAAAGCAAAACACACAAAACTACAACAGAAACTTATGGAGAGAAACGAATAAATAAAACAAACTAAAGGTGCGAAGAGTTTCAAATAAAACAAATACAAATGTTGTCATTTAAACGTGAGCGAGGGAACACAGTTTAAACTTTAAAGCAGCGAGTGCGTAAATGTTCATTTAGAAAGGGCATCGACTATTGCCATTCGCCCCTTTGGTTTGTGGTCTGCCCACAGTGGTTGCAGTTTTTCTCCTTTGGTTGTGAACGCTGAACTCCGCTGGTAGCTGGCACTCTTTTCGGTTTTGTTTTTGGCAACCACCGATAAATTGCTGTGTTAAGTGTTTACACTTTTGCAGCACATAAATTGCGAACAACTCAAGTAGCTCGGTGCAGAGTGGAGAATACGGGCACATATGCAACAGACATTGCCAGACGAAAGAGTAGCGACTTAAGATTATGTTGTCTAAATATTGGCTTATACAGACAGTGCCGTGTCCCGTGCCCCATGTCATCCGATATAGTTATCTAGAACGGGGGCGGGTGATTTCAATTTTTGTAACAGTTTAGGGAATATGAAGGAAAGTCGATTTTTGTACTCCATAACACATAATATCGTAAGATACACATCCCTATTCAAAGAACAAAATTTAAAAATTTCGTATGAATTATTCCTCTGTAAATAGGAGACCACTTCACTTGAAAGTGCTCCGCAAGGACAATTTTGGTCTGTGCGTTTCAAGTCAATTTAAATTCATTTGATTTACGGTTTTCTATACGAGAACTGCAGGTTAACCTCCAAAAGTTTCACATTTTCAGAATACAGACAGCAGGAGGAGCTTCTGCTAAATAACTTTTCGCCATATGCAAGTTTTCATGCTGCTAAAAATAAATAATTAACATTTTATTTATGTTTATGAATGTAGCGTGCATTTCTGTTTAATTACAATGCCACCTACCCTTCATTAGCGCAATTTAAAACAAGTCATAAATTTCAATTGTTTTTGGTTTTGCTTTTCGTTTTTGTTTTTGTAAAGTTTTCCTATTCAGCAGAAAGTTGGAAACAGAACAGCCACCAACACCTTCATGGGAACCATGTGAATATGTTAATGATACGAAAGTTTGTCCTTTTTATTTATGGCTGCGCGTGTGCTTGTGTCGGAGAAACTTCCGGATTTTAATTGACATCGTCACAAACACTGAGCCACGCAAACACACACATGTATACATCCCATCCAAATGCACAAGAGCAACACTGGTGGCATTTGTCAGTTAATAAGAGAAAAGTTTCAACTTTTCTACATCATTATGCTCTAAAAAACTCGACACGACTTTGCGAATATTACAAATACATGTGCACTAGGGTGGGTGCAGTGATTACCACCACAGTGTAAACATTGTATGATAATTTGCAGAATCTGACTTTTCGAAGTGGTGTATGTCAGAACCAAAGAATCGTCATAGGTCACTGCAAAGTTTATTCTGGGTTGATAACTGCAAATATTCTTTATTTATATAGGCAGCGACGCAGTTTAACGTACACGCACGCATTATACATGCCTGCGCCTGTAAGTAGAAGATCGTTTCATATTAAACAGGTTTGTCAAACTACACACAAAGTACTTGTTGTTTTGTCTACACCACCCTAACGTCAGCGAACGGACGTTGAAACTTCCTCATACTGTCCTCGTATTAAATTGTCGATTTTAATGAATTTTGGTTTATTATTTGACCCATTGTCTAAAATGTTTCCACAGCTTAACCGCTGACCGATAGTTAGCCACTTGTCCCTGTGAGATTATAAATTGCCACAAATCCCGGTAAAATGCTCAACTTCAGTGCGGTTGTTCGTTTTTGTTGCTGTTATTGACTCAGTGCCATTTACCCTTTTTCCAGTCGTACTTTTTCAATTTGCTCAACACCGAAAAAAGAAACACAAATGCCAAAGAGGAAAAAGTGTCATTGGCGACCACTTGACGCCATTCGCCATTGCAATGACTACACGCACGTACTCACATACGCTCTCTTTAGCTGCGAGGAGGGGGTGTCCATTTTTGTGGATGAAATTTCTCGATTTATTTGATTTTGTTTTGTCTGCGCTGCTGTTAAGATTTTAAGGACTTTTGGTGGCAGGATGTTCGTCGGTGGCTTGAACTAGCAAGAGTTATGCTGTGGTCAGAGGAGCCAGGGCAGCATAAACTTGTGCAACATCACCGAAACCGAAAACAACATTTTATAAATACGATGAATAATATCACTGCTTTTGACGTACTATTTATGTATGCATATATAATTTCACATATTTTTGTAAAATAAATTAGCAACGACTCAAAATGACCGCATTTGTTAACGTCAATTTCATTTCGCCAATATTATGACTCGCTTTCCATTGACACACCAATTAACACTCCACCTTGTCGTAGTCCTTTTGCATTTTAATTTTTGTTTTGTGAAATGTGTTTGCTTCGAATTGTGGCACACTCACTCACACAGCCAAAAACAGGATAAATTATTGGAAATTCATTGAATCGGTCATGGTACGTGTGTATGTTGCAAATGCACCAAATGATGCATTGTGAAATTGTTAAGCAGTCATGTGGAACACAATTCCCTAAAATATGTTGCACCTAAACGTACTTCGAACATGACATGTTACAACGTTGGAACCCAGCAAAAGAATTTGCTTGAACGTGGACATCCACCATGAATATAATCACAACCCAAACCAAATAACATCAGACTGCGTTCCACGATACGTGTGTTCTAACTACCCGAAATACGGCAGGGTACTCGCATAGTAGTTTTGAAAATTCTAAACTGTAGAGAGAGGGAGAGAGAGGTTTCCTAAATTATACAAATTTGTAATGCTAAATTGAATCCCATTTCAGAGTCACCTGCCGCTCATGATTTTGCTTTACGCCATGGGCAGAGAAGAATAAACATGTCGGGAAGGATATTACTTTGAGGCTAATATCAAAACGTGGCCGGTGTGATCCACGTTCACTACAGATGTTCCTAGATGAAATCTGGTGGTAATTGTTCCCCTTAAATGTATTTTTTTTTTTATTTCTTAATTCGTTTATGTTCTAATGCAAATATGTTAATATGTAAAATACACAATAACATAAGGGTATAAATAAATAAAATTTAAATTTAAATAATAAATAAATTTTAAACTATGTACATCCATATAATTTTCCCCGAAAAGCTGAAATTTTGTGATATTTTTACAAATTGTGATATAAAACTTCTGCTATTTTTTACGTAGAAAAGTTGTACTTGTAATTGTTTTCCAGTGTAGCTGTTTGTCTATTGGCCGGTCAGTTTTTTCGAAGACGAATACCCTCATACAATTTTAACGCAATCAAAGCAAAAATTTGTTAATTTTGGTCAAAGTCATAACACTGTGCAGCTGATATTACACTTACAGGGCCCTACTGCAGATCTTCAATAATAGAACTGTTCGATTCTGAGCTAGAGAGCCAAATATATTTATATGGAATTCACTCGCTTAACAAGAATGTGACTTGCTACTTCCTAATCGTGCTACCAGATCTGTCTTCTTAATACATTTCAGAAAAACTTCTTAATTGTAACCTATTAAACAGAGTCGAAGAGGCGTTACCCCTGTTTTCATATGGATGCCAGTTAGGATGAACATTGACATCTATAACTCTTGCTTAACGCTAATGGGGCTACATGGAAACGGACGTAAGTCGTTAAGGAGTGTCATGATAATTTCCCATTTTTTAGATCCGCCAATGTGAATCGGTTACAACAAACTCTTTCGAATACAATTTAACCGCAATTTGTTTGCTGGGTAGCATTGTAAATGCGCAGTAATATCACATTCACGGAGGCAAAAAACTGACTAACTGAGAATAGCACAAAGTAGAGCATCCACCACTGACCAAATTATCCTTTGTGATAGGAAGCAGTTATTGAAGGCAGACTCCCGCAGCAGCAGCGCCAATTCATTGAATTGTTAATAATTAAATAATAGCGTGAAAAATGTAACATGTGTAAACAAAATACGTTGTAAACTGTTTCTCACATAGACCTTTTTGTAGGAGGAATGATTAAATATTTGAAAAATAAATAAATCGACAACGCATTTGTAATTTAAATGCAACATAATATATATACGTATGTGTGTATGTATGTAGTACCATTTTATCATAACTTTGTAAAACACCGGAAATCGCATTTCTCTTAAGGAGATGCTGTAATGACTTCAAAATCTAATCTATTTCGTATCCTCGGTAGCAAGCTGCCAGATGGACATGCGAACCAAAGGACATGTACTAACTACAAGGAGTAGAAATTGATCGCATCTCCTGTTTAAAAGAATGCTGCTAGCTGTAGAAGCGGTGAAAAAATCTGATTGCGATATCATGTGGCGACACAGAAATAGAGAGAGAGAGAGAGAGAGTTCATCAATTGGCAGTACATGCCCTTTGACGCCAACATGTACATACACAAACATAAATATATAATTATCCTCAGTACGTTGAATATTATGATAGTGTTGTAGTCTAGTGTATTACGATAGTGTTGTTCGTAGGCGTGTGTGTGTGTGTTTGCCTATTATCGTTTACATTGCCATAACTACAGCGACGACTTATAAATGTTTGCTAAGAGGTTGACTGAATTCAGTTGAACGTAAACTATTGTTTGTGTGTTTTAATAACGCAGCACACAACCGAAATACACAATTTATGTACAGAGACAGTATGCCGCTCACATATTAGGATGTGCATTTTGGAGACTTCATTGTGTTTGAAAACGCTCCTAGGATAGGATAAACTATATCTGACATCTGTTTCTTAACTGTTTGATATATGCTTGCGTGGGGTAAGATATGATTAAATATTAAACGCTGTGATAAGTTTCTTTAGAATAACGTGCGTATGTTGACAAATAATATAATATTTTGTAAAATAGTATTCACATTTTTTGGAAGATATTCCAAATGAACATTCACAAAACTTTCATTTCGACAACTTTCAGCGGAAGCATGCAGACATGTGCGTGGCCAATGTTTGAAAAAGAAAGAAAAATGAAGTTATTTTTGTTTAAATAAGAACCTACCTAAGAAATGGAGGAAAAGTAAAATATGTTTAATTATACGTTTACAAAGTTCTCTAGATTTGTGTTTTATTTGCCATAATAAAATACAAATTTCTTTAAATGAAACCTTTAGACAGGGTGGAAATCATGATAGTGGTAGTCTGCAGCCAAGTAATAAATGTCACCATGCCATTTGTAAATAAATTTGCATTCTATTAAATATAGATGCAAAATGGTCTTAAGCCAGGACAATATCCCAGTTCAAATCAAATATTGATTACAGACCAAAAAAATACAAACGAAAAAACTAAAACAAATGAGCGTTGGCACGGCAGAAGTATTGCTGGGTAACTATACCTGCAATATACACATACTTACATATGCAACTCAATGAGATGCTTGTAAGATGGCATGTGTACTTTATTACTTGGTGCGATTTTTTAAACGCAAATTCGGCATGTGAGTTGTGATTCTCGTTCGTTTGTGAAAATCATCTCCTTATAGAGGCCGGGTTTGATGTTGAAAAGTCGCTGCGAAGCCACCTGAATGAAACCTTTAGACAGGGTGGAAATCATGATAGTGGTAGTCTGCAGCCAAGTAATAAATGTCACCATGCCATTTGTAAATAAATTTGCATTCTATTAAATATAGATGCAAAATGGTCCCAGTTCAAATCAAAAAACTATTTTAAATTTTTAAAAAAGTTTTTGAAAAACCAAACTAAACAAAATGGCCGCTGCTGCTGCCGAAGAGGTAACCACAACCAAAAACGGCGAAGCAGCTCCTGCTGAAACTACAAGCGATAAAGAAAAGGCCAAGTAGAATAGTGATAGCGAAGCTGCTGCCGCCACCACCGAAACTGGTGGCGCTGAAGCCGAAAAAGAGAAAGAAAAACCCACTGCTGCAGCCGCCACTGCTGCCGAAGAATCCGCGCCTGCCACTGCTGAAGAAAAAGAGAACGAAAAGGAGTATGGTGTCGAGGAATGGACAGAAGCAACTAACGGTGATTCTACAGATTCTGCTCCCGCTGAGGCTGTCAAAAGGAAAGTCACCGAAGGCAATGTCAAAACAGAGGAGGCTGCTGAAGTGACACCCGAAAATAAGGCCAAATTGGAGGAAACTTCAAAAGAGGAAGTCCGGTGCGGAGGTTTCTGAAGTAGCGGCTTAATATCTCTTCATAAACCCACACACACAGCAACAACCTACCCTCTACTATATAAAATATACATTAAAAAATAACACACAAACAAAATGTAATTCTAATAATTTACTTACATTCACATTATAAAAATGGAAAACTTAAAAAAATCAAACAAAAAGCTAAGAAAACACCTCTGTAAATTACCTAGAAAACAAACACCAACAAAAAACAATTGACTGATGTGGTGAAATGACCAACCCTCCCCCAAACATTTTATAGATATTTAAAAGTAAACATAAAACAATTTTTAAATGCCAACTTTTCTACACGTATCGAATCACTTTAAACTCATCAGAACTTGGAAAAAGTTTAACTTTTAAAATACTTCAAACTCAAATGGTGTCCACACTTTTCTGATACGTACATATGCATAACAATCAATTTCTCATTTCGACATTTCGAGAAACTCTCGCATCTTCTGTGATGAAATATGACTTTACAGTTCGAATTGTTCAATAAAAGCGTAAATTTATTTTTTAGTTTCGCCTCCTTTAACTTAAGTTTAGTTAGACATTTTTTGGCAATGTCATTTAAAAAGATAGAAAAAGAAAAAACACATCATCAGTTGATACAAGTACAACAAAAAACTCTACCTATACTAGACAAGAAGTAAAAGGCTAAACGTTGTAAAAACCCCGTAATAAGAAAAAGTATATTTAAACAACACAAACATTCAATAAAAATACAATCGTTTGAAAAAAGGGAAATATGCACATTGGGATTTTCGTACGGATATATATTCTATTATTTTGCTGGGTTATAATGCTGGGACATGATGTCATAAGTGGAATAGTTGATGGTATGTTCTCGTGCGTGTGTGTGGGCGTGATCAGATGTAGCAACCAGGCTCCGACTTAACCATATCATAGATACGGGCAATATAACGATGTCGACAAATATTTGTCTGACTTTGTGTTATAATGCAATCGTCTCATTAATTGTTTGAGATAAACAATAACGATGAAAGCATAAATGATAATATTAGTATGTTCTGTTCTGTTTGTTCCTTAAAGCATCCTTGGATTTAGTTGCCCCGTTGACTGAATGTTAGGTGTGAATATGTTGTAGCATGAATGCGTAGGTGCGTTCACACTATAAGCTGTATCTGAAAGATTTATCAGATCCTATGGAAACTATACTTGGTAGACGAAACTGTACAAAAAGTGGCAGTTCGTTAAAAGTTATAGCTCGACCTTATCGTACAATAAAGCGTGTAGTGTGAGTGTAATTGTTTTCACAATATCCGTGTGCAATTGTTTTTGTATTTACTTGACTGATGGTGTGTGATTGACATGGATCATATGTATGTGTGTTTGCATGTATTTAGAGTAACATCTCATCAGCGGAATCAGGGGCTTTGCATGCCTACTAACAGGCCCGTAAAGGCAAATTTACACGTGCATGTCTCCTTAAAGAAGTGGAAGCAAAATGTCTATGAATCTTTTAGAAGGCGCCGAGAAGGCCTCCTTGCGGGCCTACTTTCACAAGCGAGTTGAGAATATCTGCCAACATTTTCCTGGGAAGGCAGATTTGAATCGATAGTGAAGCCATTAGAATTTGAGCCCCTTTAGTGTATACCTTACAATTTCCGCCACTGGGATACACTTATCACATACACACACCCTACTCACCTGAAAACACCAGAATGAAGTGCACGAAAACTTCAACATGCGAGTGTTAAATTACAGACATATTCGTACATTTCTCGACATTCACAAGAGCACTGCCTCATTATGCGAATGAGCCGCATGGAGCACAATCTGAAAGTGTCATTGGCATGATACACGTAACTCAGAGCATAGAACGATATAACGGATTCATGAACAAGTGTGTGTCTGCAGGAATGAGTGGGTGGGTGGGTGTGTGCTGCGCGTGCAGCAGGTGTTTAAGTGTATAAAATACACGCTATTATTCACTCCACTCTACAGGCTTTAACACTTTCGCAACGTAATTTGAGCAGAGAATAATGCAAACAGCCGAATCTCGGGAATACATATACAAATATATAAATATATATAAGTACATGCATGCATGAGTACATAATAAGCATAAGTTCACCACTTACGCTGTTTACATTTTAAGATTTATTGTACAACTTGCAAATAGATTATGACGAAAACTTAATAAATTTAGAATTTAATAATAATAAAATTTTTAATTTTATTATTTAAGCACCCAAACAAAACACGATTCTTTTCACGCACTGCCAAAATTCCGACAATCAATATTTCATTTGAAATAAACACACGACAGAAAAAAACATGAATTTCTCCTGGAAAGGATCTTAAAAAATCAACTGTCACATTGCTAAGTGTTCTTAAAATTGCACTTGTTTTAAATTGCAATACATCTACATGTGTGTGAGAGTTTGCATACAAATGACACACACAGTCACTCGTCACACATCCATTTGAAGATAATGTAACTATGTTTGAGCCATACATCAGGATTGAGAAAAGTAAAGTATTTGTTCTCTCAACAGATCTAAAGCTTTTCAACAGATAACAATGAACGTATGTGTATATGTATGAGTGTACACTGTGTGTGTGTGTTATACTAGTTGTTCCATAAACATTAATGTTTCCATTTCCATTGGAGTGTTGTTGAAAATGGGGATGGAACGATTGAATGAATGTTTACGTATTGACCTTAGCATTGACATTGTGTCCTTTAGATTTTACATTCTCCTTGGATGTTAGTTTGGCGAAGACGTTTCACTGAGACCTTATGATGCTTCTTAACGGATCTGCATGTTGAAAGTTGCCAAATGTTTCCTTGATTTCTGGGGATTATCGGTTGACAAATGAAAAGATTAAATCGGACACAGTTCTTTACTGGTATTTTCATCTCAGGTTAATCGGAAGGAAAGGGGTAATTGCGGTATTAAGAGAGTCATAGTTGGTTCGGAGTGAACATGTTAATAATTCCTACATACTTCTTAGATAGCGAGATTGTTATCCTGGAATTGAATAGCTTGTAATCGGTTAACGAAATAAGTCTTGTAAAGGAATATTCAATCAATGCTTTGTTTTCGGAGGCTCCACTAATTTTAATTGATTTTATCCAACTTCATTTTAATTTTTGAATACCAATAAATGATAAGTAAAACGCAAAAATTGCAACAGCAACAAAAAGCATTCGTTCTACAAAAGTTAAGGATATTATCTATGTATTAAACTGTTTCTAAATATTGACCTTGACATGCCCACATTGGACACAACCTCAATTTAAACATTTGACTTAAATTTAACGCATTCTCGCATGTGCATCCCAGTCAATCTCTTTTTTTACTTTTATTCAATGACAAGACTGTTGTAATGATATCCAATTTAAACTGATCAACTTATGTAAAATGTCAACTACATGCAAATGTATGTATGTATGTACATTACATGGCAGCACTCCTTGTCACAAAACTTCAATTTAAAAGTCATTCCAACCGTACTCAACCTCCCACTGTTGCGAAGATCGAACAGCGCCAACTGGACGCGCCAATAACGCCAAACTATGCAAGAAGAAGACCTACAGTATGTGACACATGTATGCGACCACATACAGACACAGACACGACACACACACGCACAATACATTTACAGCTGCTGTATGTAGTCCAGAGTAACAGAAAAACATCCTACATTGAATAAAGTACAATTTACGCACACACACACATACATACATACTGTATAGTAACAACTAAAACAACAAGGGAACAGTTTTGACAAGTCAACTGTGTGCATGTGTGCGTTTGATATGGAGGATAGAACTATACTGTCAATTTTCTATTTCAGCAAATCCTTTGTGAAAAGAGCAACGTCATTTCGTGCACCAAGCAATTTATCATCATCTACATATTGGTGGTAGACATCATCGTTCGTCGTTCTGTCGTCTGTCGTCGGTCGACATTGACAGCGCCATCGCCATTGAACAAACCGCCCGCCCTCGCTTCAATTAAATGCGAAGCCGCCCATGTAGCGGATACCAATGAAGGACGGATGGAACACATGTGCATACATACCCATGTAAAATGTATGTATGTTTGTCTGTATGTGAGTGTTGCAAAAAGTTAAAAATTGATAATTGCTAAAATTGGCATCAATAAAACATCGGGTGCTGGTCTCTAGTCGGCGGAATTAATAAAATCGAGTCCTTTGACTTTATGTTGTAGAAAATTTAATTGAAAATTGGTCTTAAACCAAAATAACTGACGACACAATTGACAGGACTTTAATAGAGCCAATGAGAGGTACGAGCACGTCTGGTGGGTGGATAATAATACACTGTAAGAAAGGCTTGGTAGTTGCTCTAAACGTGTGTGTGTTTTCTAAGAGTTCGGTTGGAATTGTATGCAATTTCCACTGTTTCACTGCTTCGTCTTCGGCGAGCGCAAGAGCGAGCAGGCGATTAAAAAAATGAATATTGTTAGATTATTTTTATTATTTTTATTGATTATTGTTAGTGTATTTCTTTCGACGAATCTAGTCGTGCAGAGTTTCAGCAGCTACTTTACTTTTTACGATTTTTTACGATTAGTACAAACTTTATTTCGTGTTCAATCATTTATCAGCATTATTAAAAGTTCCGGAAAATATATCCATTCTGAATCTTGGAAGGAAGTAATTTTCCGAAAAGTATGTCAGGATATTCACTTTTGAGAAAATTACAGTTGAAAGTTTTATAGATAAGTTCACAGTGACATTGGCCAGAATTACATATATAAAGGTGTTCTGGGTTAAATTTGGCAATGGCTGTTTTAGCAAGAAAATAAAGCCAATGCCAATATTAACTTAAAACATGAAAATATTGACATTGGCCTTTTTAGCACCAAGCCACAGATATATCTTATGTAAGGAGTAATTGAAGGGAGATATTTGTGTTTTTAAACACATTGACAAAAGGACTTTGAAGGATTTAATGTAATACGTAAAGTTCCTAATCGTCCCAGATTTCTAGTAAAGAGTGTGAAGATGAACTAAATGAATTGTCAACTTCAAGTAATATTTGGTGGTCATGATGGGAGATTTTTGATAGACATCGTCCCCTACCGCACTGACAACAAAATGTATATTTAAATAATTTGCCTATCCTTAAAAGCCAGTTGAAATCCGTTAAATAACAGTAACAATGACGTTGCTTTTATACCACAAGCCAATGTTGCTGATGTGACTGCGGCGGGGCAACAAAAAACTATGCAATTTCTATTATGCAAATAGCTCAATTATATTTGACGACCAAAAAAAAAAATATCCAAACCCTCCTAGAAAAAAACATCATAATCGTTGGAAAATGTCTCGCCCCGTCGTCATAAACAACGATGATAGTATTAATTTATGATTTATGTGTGATTTTTTTTAGCAAACTGCACTGCCAAAGAACATAATTGCACGGATTAACATTTTGCATAAAATGTTATACATTTATAAGCCATTGTTGAATGCAGCAGTGCTGCGGTGTGGCAGTCTGCGTAATTACAAATTCATATTGTGCCTCAATTATATTCGAAAGTTAAATAGAGATTTTTATGAGTTTTGCTTCACAAAAAATCGCAGCAATTTATACAATGTATTTTATATGTGGCATGAAGCAGAACGGCAAGTGGGTTGCAAAGCAGGCAACATACGTTTAAATAAATTACTAATGATGAAGTATGGCGGTCTTCTATGGAACCCCCTGCACATCGTTATTGCGTTCATTTGATTTCCTTAATACGAACGAATGGTTACGTTAATATAATGTAAATTGGCCTCATTCGTTGATCATTTACTGAAGGAAGTCCCTTCTGTCGTTGCATCATCCAAACATGTAGATGTATTGCGTCTCTGGGAAAATAAATTTTCAACCTCCCTTGGCAAGACCTTTGTATCATAAATCTTTTGTCTGAGGCAATCTAGCGTTCGGAAGTATAAATCAAATTGAAAATGTTCATTTGGATAATTGAAATGTTACCTATTTGATCGTGTGATATACTTTGGGATGGTCCTGCTATAGATGCCCCGTCCTCCTTAAATTGATAATCCCGCATGATTTCTTTTTTAAAGTTCAAATCTATAATGTCAAGATCTTCTCACATTTTGAAAATCAGAACCAATGCTAATAAAGATTAATAAGAAACGATCCCGATTTTGGCCATTTCCAATATGAATTCAAAAATTGAGAATTGGAGATTTGTCCAAATATAAATGACCACGTTAGACGTGCTTCAGTTTGATGGAGATGTAATGCCTTCAGCTGTAACACAAGCTACAAATTAGTAATTAATGTTGGCTTGTTTGTCAAAATACTTCCGCCATTCCGTCATTGCGTAGCCAAAGTGAGACATGCCATTGCAGCCTACTGTCAGTTGTTCGTACTTGAATACATATATGTATGTCTGTGGCATGCTTGGAGGCATTAATTAAATATTTCCTTAATTATTTTCTTCTCGAGTTCATTCCCTGTGTAGTAGCACTATAAAAATTAATTCGTATTGTTAGCAATTTATACATTTAATTACCTTCCATAAATCACTTCTTTATCAAAACCACATTACTCGAATGACTACTCAACTTTGCTACGAAAACGAGGGGGCTATTTCATAGATGGCTCGACCTCGCCATTACCCACTCCCTCCCATGCTGCCATCGGTCATTTCCTACCAACAATTGCCATTGTTCTATGCCTTAATCCAGCTTGTCTGTGGTTGCCGGGAGCCGGGAGCTGGGCTGCTGTATACTGTGGTTTCTGGTTGGAGAAGCATGTTTTGTAGTTAGTGGCACCCCGTACCCCGGTGGTACCCTTTTGCTATTGGAGTAAAATTTATAGCAACCGATGGCAAAAAGTTTTATTTACATGTAATTGAATAGAATTGTATAGCCAAAAGGTAGAGACTGAGACGAGGACTGTGGCGGAGGCTGTGACTGGACTGCGGAGAGCAGAGTTCTTTCCGTTGCAAACATTACATTTTGGTAACAAAGTGATATTAAAATTTATGTTGTTGGACTACAAAACAATTTAAGGAGATCTATTACATTGCGTGCGTCTGAGTGTGTGTGTGTGTGGAAGTGTTGGAGAGAGGGAGAGAGAGAGTTCAAGTGTTTGCATTAAACCGCCCCCCGCAAATGATTTATTGACTTAACAAATGTTGTAAAATACACAACAATAAAAAATATTTATGAAAAATCCTCTCGAACCAATAAATCAATATTTGTGTTCTGTTCGCTTTTGGTCTTTTGTTGGCCGGAATATATTGAGCAGCCCGTAAATATGTTTTAATTTACGAAAAATGACAATTTGCTGAAAACACAAAGAAGATGAAGGAGAACAGGAAGAAGAAGAGAAAGAGGCAGCAACAAGCCATTAATATTCAAAAATTGTTTCAACTCTATGCTACATATCTCTGCCCCGCTTTACTCGCACTTGATACAATTCCATGGAATACGGCGGAGAAGTCGTTAAAAAAGTTTCAGCGTTTCTTATCTAAGTGCAATATCACGTTTTCTCAACTTTTTGGAGTTGTTTCTCTTGTGGCGGTTCTTTGGGCCCTCCTTCGCTCGTTGGTTAGTTTGTCCAACACCCAGTTTTTGGTTGTTTTCCAAAATGGGTAAAGCCTGTGAAAACGAGCTGCCATAGGTCATTAAAGTTTTGCTGTGACATCGGAGAGAGTGTGTGTGTGTGCGTTTTTATTTGTTCGCAAATAATGATAATGGGAATTGATAACAGAAATTTGCTGGGAAAAGTCATGGCCTACATTTGGTTGCGAAATTGTTGAACGCTATTTAAAGGGGAAAGGAGACACAAGCACAACTTCACTGTTGAGATGATCTACAAATAGCTTTCGAAGACTCCTGCAACACGTGTGTGTGAGTCAAAGTGTTGGAGTTCATATGAATGCGCCAATAAATTGACCAAATACCTTGAGATCGCAGTAGCGCATAGTCGTTACCTCATATATTAATTTAATGCCGTGCGACAAATTGAAATCATTTGATGGGTCATGTCAATATAATTCTGAAAGTTCATATATAATACCGAAGCATAACAGAACGTAAGGCCTGTTCTATTGGGCAGTCGAACAATTTACTTTAAAATTTTAATACTTCTTTAGAAACTTTTGGATAAAATATATTTTCTAGGCCTTACTAGTCTACTAATCACATCCGAATTTCACCTGTCTGTGATAATTCGTTTAATTTTGAAAGCTATTTTATTTAAATACTGACTGATTATTCCTCGTCCTCCATCTGAAAATGAAAAACTGAGCAAACAGTGCTGCTCTGTTTGGTATCTACTTTCAGATATTTTATAGAAATTTTCATGGCACGCAATCACTGTTATATAACATCAAGTCTTGTTCACTGTTGTATAACAAAAAAAAAACAAATAAGTCGTCACAGTTTTTTTTTTCAAAGAAACAGATGATGATGATTTAGGCTATCTAAATGAGTAGACAATGGAAGGTCACTCTTTCGAGCAGAAACGTTCATCAGATCAAATTTCGATTGTGTTCAGAGGAAATGCAATTGTTTAGTTGTTTAGAACTTCAAAAATATAACATGTCGTGAAATCTATATTTTCTTTTCTACCGAAGCACCCCCACCAGAATACTAACAAAAAACGTCAAAATAATCTACAGGCAACCGCGAGTGATGGAAGGGGTGTGGTAAGGATGTGGATGTGGGTGGAATGAAGGAACACTCGGAATCTTCTTATGCGATTGTTTTCTGTCTGTGAAAACAAATCAAAATTGAATTTTCCGCAACGTCGCTCTTGTCATGACATTGTTTTGCGATTTGGCTTTTGTCCCTCTCGTCTCCTGCATTTTTGATGCTCGTTGCAGAGAGCTCTCCTGCTTGTGTGCGAGTGTGCATGTGTAATGGCTGTATAGTGAGTGGTCTGGTGTGGATGCCTTGTTCCAAACTGTACGTTTTATTGTTGAAGGTTTTATGTACGGAAATTGAATTATTATCAGTGTGCCAACTGATAACTTACTTTCCTTCCCAACTCCCTATTTGCAGTTTTACTTATGTGTCCGAGTTTTTGTGGCCCCCGTATAGATTTCTTATTTAGAATGTGCACTCTGAGCTGCAGAAAAGGCGTACGTACATACACATTCATACATACATACATAGATATAGGGAAGAAAACAAGGAATGAAATGCAATCAAAAATATTGAAAGGGAGGAGCAAAAACAAGGAAATTACTCAGTGATGGTCAGTTTAACAGTGAACTCGAAAAACAAAAACACCAACACCAACAAAGCATAATTGAATTGCCAAGAAAGCAGATGAAAACCAAACCCCGTAACTTATGCTTCGATGATCAGAGAAGTTCAAATATAAGTATGGATGTATGTATGTATGTTCAGAACATATAATAGATTGTTTTCCATCATACTTTTGTGTGGCGAGAGGAGACACTTCCCAATTTCCTCCTGTGCTGCTCTCACGTCACGGATAGTTATGTGTTCTCAATCGTCACATGAGGGCTAACCCCTTCCGAAATACCAATACGTAGTTGTGTGGTAAGTACGGTTTTTCCAACACAATCATCCGCAATCTGCCCGTACTTGTGACAGTTTGATTGTCATTTATTGTAAATGACATTAAATATGACATCTAATGACATTTTCATAAAATATAAGTGGGTGTGGGAGTGTGTGTATGTATTTTGTGACATGTTGATGTGTGGTGTCTGTGTGTGTGCGTGCTTGTGGACGATGATGACTGGTCTTGTCCGTGTGTAGCACAGTATTTCGAAAATAATATTTGGCAAAAATATCTTATTTTGTTTGCTGTTTGTTAGTCTACCCGACTACTTCTATATCCCTGCGTACGTTCGGGAACCTTGCATGAATTTCGCACTCTTTACAAATATTGTTTATGAATTTTCAAAATTAACTAAATACTGTGCAGGTGCCAAAGTTTGTTAGTGCCAGTATGTAGTGCACTGTAATTCTGAGTTGGTTTATGATTTGAGGTGGCGGTGTGTGTGTGTTAGTTTAAAGTGGTTCTTACATTACATCCCGACTAGATAACCAGCGACAACATCTGTACCTTCCCCCAACAACAACCAACACCACCGTCAGCAGCACAGCACGTGTTTGTTATGGACATTCATTTGATATTTCAGCTGTCAAAATAAATGTTTGCAGGCATAATTTGTGGTAGATTGAATTAATTGAAAGTCCTTCATGTATGCGCCGAACACACTACGGATGCGATTGAGCGTCGACGGACATTTTCCAAATAAACTTCATTAAACTCATTTGTACTGCTTAAGTGTACTCAGAAAAAAGTGAAACGTGCAATGAGCTAAAATGTAGTAAAATTTAGGAAAAATTAACTTCGTACAGCACTAATGCAATATCTCCGGATATCAAGTTCAACCTTTTCATTGAAAGTCCTACTTTGCTTTGAACTTGATTCTAGTTCTATTTTTCTCAAACAAAGTAAATATTTACTGAAACCGAAGACATTTTTTCCTCAAACCAAGTAAATTTTTACTAAATGTTGTTGAATTTTTCCTAAAATAAATACCAAACAAACTTTAACTGATTGAAACATGAAATTCGGCGTGTACATCCCACTAAGTGTGTAAAAACGTAAATAATGGATTTTTCAAAACTATTCGTTTTAAGTTCTATTTTTCTCAAACCAAGTAAATATTTACTAAAACCGAAGACAGTTGTACCAAATTTTTCCTCAAACCAAGTAAATTTTAACTAAATGTTGTTGAATTTTTCCTAAAATTAATACCAAACAAACTTTAACTGATTGAAACATGAAATTCGGTGTGTACATCCCTCTAAGTGTGTAAAAACGTAAATAATGGATGTTTCAAAATTATTCGTTTTAAGGGGTAAAACCAGCCAAACTGTAGTTTACTGACAGTGTTTACGCGCGTTTAATTTTCCGAAATTTGACTTTTAGGGAGAAATGGGACGAAAGAATAAAAAATAATACAAACCAAACAGATGCAACTAGAGAGTTTAAATTCGGGCTTGTAAACGGGAAAATTAAAGAGATCATTCGATATTCATACTTCTAGGGTCGACATGGGGAAAAGGGATACAAATAGTACGTACCAATGGCTGCATTAAGATTCATAAAATCCGGTATGTACATTCCCCTGACTGTGTAGAGGAGCAAAGGATTTTTTTAAGGTAAAACGGCCCAAAAGGAATAATAATGGTACCAACTAAACGGCTGCATGTAGAATCATACATCATACACCTTTTCCTTAAAAAATAGTATAATTTCCCTAATATATTAAGGATAAAATTTTAATGTAGAAAGTGGTCTTAACAATATGTCCTGCTGCTCTAAAACGATTTCGTCAAACATGGCGAGTTTCAAACAGAGTAACGAAAAAACATGCCAATTCGAACATGTCATCGTTTATTTATACAAATCAGATCAATTCAAATCTTCACACAACAAAAAACCAATTGAATGATTTATTTAACACTTACCACACATTCAAGCACTTAGATATCAAATACAGAGCACATACACACACATGCATGCATTCTGAATAGATATCAAACTCAATTAGACTCCGTTCCAGGCGAACAGCACCAATGTCCACGCCAAACAAAGACATTTCACGTGATTTTCCCCAAATGTTATAAACGAGAGATGATGACGGCACTGGTGGTGCTGGTGGAGCTGATGTTGTTGCGGATGAGGATGATGGCGAATAGGATGCTGAGCAGTTGCAGATAGAGATGGAGATACATTCATTTTTTTTGCTCCATCTGTACGAGTATTTCATCACCGTGACATTTTTTAAGTTATTGCCAAACATTTATCGAGATTACCGTTGTCATGTCTGTTGAATGGAAAAAAGACAGGGAAATTTGTAACGTGTTCAAGTTAGGAAGAGATAAAAAAGTCAAAGCTTCAAATGACATGTGGTAGTGTGTTAGAGAGAGAGAAAGAGAGACATGGATAAATAGAGAATGGAATACAACTTTAATTGTTGATGCTAATTCAGATAAATGAGGTGTTAGTCAATCTGTCTTTATGACGATTTTTACAGCGAAACCGTGACGTATGGCAGACAAAGTGATAAACGAGATATTTCTTCTTCTCTGTCATAGAATTCACACAGAAATGTGTCCTCATCACACACACACACAGCTACAAGCATTTATGTGTAAAGTCATGCCCTCTAACGCTATGTGCTGATATGTGGAAACTAGAACAACTTCTATGGGAATTGCAATTTCGTAAAAGAGGATTTCAATTTGCAGTTCATCCTAGGCTTTGAATTGGGCCACTATCTGTACAAACTGTTCAAGTTTGTAGCTACCCTCCAAATAGGGTTGGGACACATTTTGATACTCAACCTAAACCTAAAGTTAACCACATTTAATTGTGAGTCGTAGACTCAGCAACTTCCTGATCCACTCTAATGTATGTAGTACATACATACATACATATATATGTATTTATTTAGCAGGAATGCATACAGCCATAAATTTTACATGTGTTTGTGTTAATTGTGCAAATACATGGGCCACCATAAATTATCAACCAGCGAAGCGAACAAACAGCAACACTGCAACACTCCGCCAACCATCCGAACACCTGTTCGAGTTTAGCAAGAAACTGGAGAATATTCAGTTCATTGTACTTTGCAATTGAAAAGGAGATTGAGTTAGTCATAAGGTGGAGTGGTGGGGATGGGAAGGTTTCCACGTTTACCTTGAAATGATTCTCGGCTACGTCTCTGTCAGCATTCCCAGTTTGTGTTGACTCTGAACATATTCTGCTGTTCTTTTGCTTGTCAAAAGTAGCTTTTGATCCTTTCTGCCGAGTCATCTGTAGTTGTTTTCGTCCTCGTCCACAGATTCGTGCTCGATATAAACTATGACAGTTACATTATAAGTTTTTGACATTATTTATTTAATAACGTTTTCCTGCCAAAGTTTATGGGACAATCAATGATCGTAAAGAAGGAAAGATGTGTCGATGCCAAACATGCAAGAACAGAACTTTAGTTTTCATCGAATATGGGAAGAAATTAAAGAAAATGATTATAATTGTCCCTCTACGGATTAAATTCGTTTTCGCTATGGATGTATCTAACTGGAAAACAAAAACGTTTACATGAAAATGCATTAACAGCGCTTACATTTCGGTAGTTGGGGCACAAATACACTCGCCAACTTTCAATATTTAATAAAAACTGAAAACAAAAACGCAGAAAGTAGTAATAAATGCAAATACTGCTGCAATTGCATTTGTAGCAAATGTAAGGAAAATGCGGGAGGGGGTGGAAATTTTGGAAAATCGCGCCAAAAACGTATGAATTGTAGCTTCTGGCGTTGCCATTTGAATCGGTTTGAATTGCTCTTCCATGTCGTCGGCACAACAATGGAGGAATTTATGTTATGTGTTTAGAACCATTAGAAGCCAACAAGCACGGACAGACAGACGAGTTTGGCATGTATCGCTATGCTTGTGTTGGGGTGTGTGTGTGCGTATGAGCACATACAAGTGAAGAGTGTTTTGGCGAAAATATCTGGAGGAACATAAGTGCTTTCGACTGCAATTTGTATTTGGTGAGCTGTGTTCATTTACAACACATTTCATAATTTCGCAGCAGTAACAGTAGCTCCAGCTCCAGCTCCGGCAACGACACCGGTAACAGTAGCAACTGCAGCAACTAACAACAACTGCATTAGTGCTGTTGCCGCACACACATGCCATATAACAACACTTAACATATACACTGCGCTGAAGTACGCACACACACGCTCTTGTATAGCGTGTTCGTGTGCGTGTGTGTGGGGGGAGGGGGGAATATACACATTTCCACAGCATATGCAACTGCGTGAACGGTGTTCTGCTGCAATGCAAACACCATTCCATTCCTAAAAACCGACAAATGCTCTTTAAAATTCTTCTGAACGATGAAGCGATTTCGGAAATTCGACTTGAAATTGTAAAGTTGATGGTGTTGCAATAAATGGCCAATTGCCTCGACATCCGGGTTTAAATTATTAAATCGCTTTGACTCATTGAATATTGCAATGAAATTGAAAATTTGAAATAAATGTTCCATTTTTGCTCGTTGACAGATAAAAGTGAATTCAAATTGAAAATAACAGAACTTCGTCAAATAATGGGGAAATTTAAAATTGAATTGCAGTAAAGGTTGATTTTATAGAAAGTGTGCATTTTAAATTTAAATCGAATAACAAGATTACATAACTTCAAACTGCAAAGTAACTGTATTATTAGAAAGAGAATTGTATATCTTTAGCATTTGAATATAATATGGGGCGTGTGATCGTCACGGCTGGTTCGGATGTGACGCAGAGTATTTAAAATGCATCATCTATCAATTAGGGACCAAAGTTTCCGATTTGTTGGCATAAACCATAGAAAATAATCTAAATAATCTCAGTGACCAATTCAAGAATGAAATGATTTGTGGATCTGACGGTGTCCCTTCGCTCCAAATGCGACAATTTTGCCTATTGGCTGGACAGTAAGCCCTGTGATAAAACAGTGGGTTGACTTCCATTGACCGAGCGTACGGTGCTACTGTTGATAATTCTTGTTTAATTCCTACACATGACAAAACGAACTGAGCACCATTGATAATAGTGTTGAAAAATCTAATCATTTTGCGTTGTGACCGTTTACTCGTTATCAAAAAATGAAACCTCTAGTAAATAGCATTTATTTATAACTATCGAATAAGTGCAACTTGTGAGAAACATGGCATTACTTCTTAAGATTTGTCCAAAATATGCATAGTTTTAATATCAGTCTTGTAGTGCTTATAAATTAGGAGTAAAGCTAAGTCAGTTATGCAACCAAAACAGTCTGGATTCCAATTTTTGCAGTGGCAACTTCGTACAACAGAATGCCAAGTTTATCACGAAAAATAATTACTTCCAGTTCGCAGTTTACCTTTTTTAACAAATTGCTAGCTTATAATTGTGTAGATGGGAATGTGAGTGAAGAATGAACCATTGGAAGATCTTTGTTATTTGTTCCTAAAACAACGCTGGCGCTAAGACTCTCTTTATTTCGACAGGCATTCCTTATCCTAGATATCTGACATGTGTGCGTGTGTGTGGGTTTCATTTAATGATACACTTCAGACAATTATTATCGTCTATTTATCGTTAAGTATTGCAAACACACACACAATCTCTCTGTGGGTTCCATTTATTCATTTTTGTTTTTTGTACTTTTAATTGTACTTTCTGCCTTAAGCTCATTGAGGTTTATGTATTGAATTACCAGCAGACTAACAGTCAACGCAATTGTTGATGCCCTCCTCATTCCATTCGCTGCGACGCGAATGCTTTCCAGCGGGAATCGATTACATTGCGCCACCTCTGTCCTTGTCGTCCTGTGTATTGTCATTGTGTAGGGACATACATAAGTACAGATGTCAATAGTGAAGGCAAAAAGTTTGTGGTTTCATGTTCCTTGTTTGCAGAAAAGGGAGCGAGGATTGTGGAACACATTTGACAATCACCATGGTGTCGATGCTCAATGTTGAACGTTAAATGTTGTTGTCGTGTTGATAGTGATGTTGTTATTGTTGCCGGATGCCAGTTGCTTATGATTCGTTACCGTGTCAAATGGCAACTGACGTCGACGTTCGAGAATGTTTTGTAGTTGCCTGTTGTCACTGTTGCTTCCCTTGCTTACATGTTGGCTGTTGGCGACAGTTTTCTTTAATGGGCTTTATTTAAATGTGTTTGTTGCTACGCCAACGACTATTTGATAGCCACATAATAGACAACAGCGAACAATGTAGCCGAACTAAACCGACAATATGCTGCTGCCCTTTCTGCGGCCCTACGCCGTCCCTACATTCATGGAGGGTGGGGGTGGTACTAGTATTCCAACTCGAGTTTATAACTTAAAGGCTCGACAATCAAATCAAAGATGTAATCATAATTTCGGTCAGATGCCCGAATTCCATTGAGATGATAGTGGCCTCCTATTTGGAATACACATATTCCTTTTGAATATCAGACTCCTCGTGGCAGCTCATTACAAAGTGATTACAAAGAACATCATCATCGTCATTACTGTATCGAACATCAAAATATCCTTAGGCTGGCTGCTCTGCGCTCTGTGTTCTGCGTGCTGCGTGCTGAGTTCTGCTCGCGATACAGCGAGCACTGAATGGGAAAGTAAATTGTTTCCTCAAAGGAAACCACATAATAAAGTCGATTCAATGTGGATGTGTCTTCATTAAACAAGTGCCCAACAGATTGTTGAGATAATCGTACAACGTCAGACCGGGAAGGATGTTTCTGTAAAGTTTTACTATTACTTCTGTTCACTGACTTTGGTTAGTTCATTTTGCATTTACAGACTAAAGTTAGAGAGAAACATGATTTATTGAAGAGGTCACAAAGTGCTACACATGAAGGAACACATTGTGAAGGAAGGCTCAGGTTAAAGCATGTCGAATCGTGTTAGTAACCACACTGGACTTCCAAGACTACATCTGCACAATTTAACGTACGTTGAAGAAAAATCAATAAACTCGTCGCTCTAAAGGTTGTTAACAACACTTTTGCCGCTTCGGATGCTCCGAAAAGCACCAGATCAAACTACACGCGAAATCGTGCTGAAATGCTGTAAATTTGATTTGCAAATGTGAGATCCCATCGCTGGTGCCAAATTCTATTGCATATCAATGCCCTGTTTGCGTATTCAAATGTCAATAAATATTAATCATACGCAATATGTAACTCCCTTAATATACTAAAACGCAACACTTTAGTTCACCTAAAATTTGAATTTGGGGTTTTGATAATACACAAATTAATAAAATAGGACAATTTTGGATGAACATACGCTCCAGTAATATCTTTGGGATAGGCGATGAGAAAAGTTTGATGCATGGCGTCCTTTTACTTTTATTGAGCTAAATTGATCATTATCTACTTCTCATAACATTTTAATAAACCGTCACCGCCAACCACACATCATTATCATCATCATAGTATCCTTAAAGCCCTCCATTGTAGTAGGAAGTAGAATAGATTTTGTAGTTCTTCCCATTTTGGATATATAAACATTTTTAAAATCTTATTTTTTCATTTTATGCGAACATTCAGCTCACATGAAACACATCCACCGAATGTTAAAAGTCGTAGAATTACCCACCATAATTTCTGAGACATGGAGACGACCTGCCTGTTGTTTATACTCAAGAGCACACTATGGCACAGAACTTCATGACTTTGAGCCCACCAGAATGAGTGGCAAACACATTTTGGGTACCATTAGAATTGATCGATTCACTGCGGACGCTTTGAATAATCTATTCCCTATATTTCCATTTCATATAGCTCAGAAGTATTTCATGTCCATAGTTTCTTCCAAGCATATTTCGATTTGAGATATATTTCCACAAATCCAATCCTGTTTGGTGTTGCCACCAAAATGGTTTGCTGGGTATAAATGATGTCTATATTCTTTTCGCACACAATGCCGTCAAAAATATAGAATACTGTGTGGAGGATGGTGGAGGGGTTGGTAAAAAGCACAAACATTAGCTTTAAGTACCCGACCATTGTTTTTAAGTAGCAATGCGTTTTCGTGATAGTTATAGTGGAAACAGGAAACAAAAAAAAACACCATAGGAAAACGCGAATATATAAAAAAGAAGTTAAGCCAACAGTTGACAGGATGAAAATAACTTATAGAGAGAACGCAATTATTTTAATCTTAAACAGACACATTTATGAAAGTGATGAAAGGTGGAAAAGTAAGAGACCAAGTTAAAGCTCATTTAGAAAAGGATCTAACACAACGAGTAGGTGTAAAATCCTCTTTCAAACTTCCCAAAAGACATGAAGAACGAATGATCTATTTATAATGACTGGAACGGATACTTGTCTCAATTTACTAAAAACTTTCTTAAACTTATATTTTGATTTTGAACTCGCATTCTCACTGTTATTCTCACTGAGATGAATACGAGCAGCATGAACCACTTAAAGGTATGACCGAAAAATCCATTTAACCTTAAATGACAGGTCACATAGATACATAGTTCATGACAATGTTTTTGTGCTCTCGGATCCTTGAAAGCATTTAAATGGACACTCGCAATAAAAATCCACACTTAAGATAAAAAACACCCCACTTAAGGAAAATCACACTGCGATAACTTTTACTTAAATGCTTTAATAACAACTCGTTTTATTCGAAACGGAAACTTCACATAAGGAAGACACCACCTGGCCAGCCAGCCAGCCACGCCGCAGCCACTTTTATTATTCGCATCTCAGACAAAGGACTTTGGAACTTTATGCACGTATCGAGTGACGTTCGGCGTTGCCGAGGTGTTGAGGAGCACAACAACAGGCGTTTACGAGTACGAGCCGGAGGAAAACATGTTGAAAATGTATCTGCAGTTATCTGGTGGCATGAAAAGTAATAACAGGTAGAAATAAGCAGCACGCCGAGAGCAAAGGAGAAAACACCAGCAGCACTTAATTGGATAATAACAATAAATTTAATATAATAAAAGCCAAAGCCAGCGCCAAAGCGAAATAAAAGGTCGAGCAGCAAAAGGGCTGCAATAAACTGGAATATAGAAATTATGCCAATAAAAACACGTTTTCTTTTTGTTTAAATGCTTCAAAGTATGGAATAAAAACGAATTCTCCGCTTTAATGGGGGCACTTCAATTCACAATTTCAAGAGTATTCCAAATATTTGAATGTATTCGATTGTATCTTGAAAATTATAATATCATCAACTGATTAGAAATTCAAAATGGAACAATGACATGAATTGCTTTTTTGCGAGTTTAATTGACCAAAGCAGATAAATAAATGGTCGAAACTTTGTGACAAAATTACTGTAAACCAATGTAATTCTTTTAATTGTTCCTGGTGTGTGGCTCACTCTACATCACTAAAATCTCAAAAGGGACATGTCAATACCATAATCCAGAAATTTCGAAATTTCAGTATTTCCCGTTTTTTTTTTTGATCCGAAATCTCAGGATTTTCAGAGTCCTTCAAAAACTTGCTTTTAAGTTATTCGAAATATGAAAATATCGAAATGTGCACAAAGTTCCGCTGATTGGAAATTAAAAAACGAATTGAATATATCTTCTGGAATGATAAAACTTGCACTTGTTAAAATATTGTCGGGGATTTTCCCCTAAAAATCTGGCAAAATTGGTTTTATTTTATAAATACAGAAAACATATAAACAATACGCTCAAAAACAGGCGACCCAGGGCGTTATGACAAAATATGATGACAAGTTTCTTCCATTTTAAAAAATGTGGGGTATTTCTTTATTTATTTGTCAGATACGAGACCGGTTTCATCCCCTCCACATTGTTTCCTTGGGCAAAGTGCCCGATCACTTACCCCCTCGAGAAATTCATGCTAAACGAATGGAGGTTCTGTGTATCATGTCATGTATCTCCATTTTCCACTTCCTTAATTGTTTTCGTTAATGCTGTGTTTCATTTTCACATTTTTTTACAAGTTTCAACACTACGTTGCAATAATACTAAAGATAAGACAGAGTACTCACACACACACACAGCTAGAGAACACATACATACACACAATATGAATAAAGAGAAGAAGAGGAGATGAAAAACCGGCCACTAGTAAGAACTTTATCTCATTAAATTACAGAACAAAAAAACAACAGAGGGAACTCCCTAAAAAGTCCACAGCACTGTAGAGACTCTTCATAATAACTATTATACAAAACAAAAGGATAAACGCAGGATTATGCATACCACAAGTTTATATTAAGAGATCCGGTGATGGGACAAACATAACTCGGGGACGCATAAAAACCACAGCAACAGAATGGAACATGGAATTCTCTGTGCAGGGACGCAGATGCGGGGATGGAGAAATAAACGCAAGCCATTGTTCTATTTAATATGCATATGGAGGGTGTTTCTATGTGGACGGTGGACTGCTCTGTATATCGCCATAATTCGAGATTTCCTAAATATTCTGTCAGAATAGAGTCAAGGGTCTCAGCTAAACCAATCTTCACCGAGAGAGTGGGTATTCCAGTTTGTTTATGGCCTTAACTTACTTCGACTTCAACAGATTTTTAAATTTGTTTGAAAAATTACACTACCCAACACACAGAACGTGAAAAAAGTAAAAACTTATTTCAATTGAACTTTTCATACCAAATACATGTATGTATGTATGTAGTTATAACTACGTTTGTTGAGTCACTTTTCATTTTATCCGATCCGATCATAGTAGCACAGTGTACTGCATATGTACATACATTTCCACGCTGTAACTACACCGAGGTCTGTGCAATTCTTTATTTGAAAAAGAAAAAAGAAGATGATAGAAATAAGTCAAGATAATGATGTGTTTGTTACTTCCTTAATGCAACATACTTTACCATCATTATGAGAGAAGTGTGTGCAAACATGCAAACACACATCCATGCATGTATGAGTTTGAGTGTTGGTGCACGACTATGTTATGTAAGTAATAGCAGTGGTGGTGAGATTGACAGTGAACATTAAGCTGGGAAACAGTGAGGTCGAACTCAAATATTATCTTATAAATCAGCTGCTGACTGAGTACCCACTATATTATTATCAGATTTAAAACGATGAGAAGCGGGAACAATTGAATAAAAACGCCTGATTGGACCCCATCAAATGTATGGTGTTTTTGTTTTTGGCAATTAATGGTGCATTTCTTCTGCCCTTTGAAACCTGAAATTGCATTTTCGTTTTCAATTCAAAAGCATTTTGCAACCTTTGCAAAAGGCTTTTGATTTTTTATATTTTTATAAACATATTAAAAAATATATTTTAAAATTTTCATAACTTTTACATTTATCTATAGATAATTGTACACATTTTTCAAATAAGCATTGTTCGTGCCAACAAAAAACTATTTTTCTCAATTCTTCCACTTGAAGGTGACATACAGAAGATTTGTAGCCTTTTGAGAATGTTGTTATTTCTAGAAAAGAAAGCAACATTAAGTTTAACCGGCCTTAGCTCTGATTAGTCCGAATGGTGTTGATCACCATCTAGAATTTCATCATCCTCTTCGTGGGATATTTTACTTGATGTCAATTTATTAAAACATATTTCGCGTATACACATGTTACTCCAGGAACAGAATAATGTTAAATTAATTTTGAATTTTTTTAATGTAAAATTGGGAAGATGCAAGGCATGGTGCAGATATCAACTCCCGGTGTTTGATCGCCTCTGCTAATGATATTCAAATGTCATGGCATACATAGCTTGCGACCCACTGTACCTCGTTAACTTATGTGTAAAATAACTTGTTGTTGACACTAAAGTAATGTTGCAAAGGAAAATACAAAAAAAAAAGAAAAAGTGAAGTGCAACTGCTCCACCACTCAACTGGTACTCGGCTCTGGGTCTTGCACTCGTTGTGTGTGTGTTTGCACTTGCTCCATTGCAATAGTGGTGTTGCTTTTTTATTGTCGTTGTATTTGTTATTGCTGTTATTGTTGCCAAACATAAATACAATTAAGCTAAGTATGTATATACACGTTTACATGTGTGTGCATGAGACACACATGTAAACGAAAGAGAAATAAACACAAATGGAAGAAATTGCAGAAGACATCATAATAATAATTATAGCTGAACGTACACATTCATACATACGATGAAGTGCACATTTATAATACAAACACACACACACACACATACGTGCATATAGTATATGTAAGTACTTAAGACAAGTGGTGACATTAAAATGGCGTTTTTAATGTACGAACAACACTTAACACTCAAACGAAAACCAATTGCATCTTAGTGCGAAGGGGATCGCAAGAGCAGGGAAATATTTAATGTGTACATATGTATGTACGGTATGCAAATAAGTATGTAGAATATCGTTGGCATACTGAGAAAGCTGGACTGCTCCATTTTCACTCACCTGAAGCAAACTCTGACAGGTGTCACTAAAAAACTTGTGAGTGGGAGATATACGATGCAATTATTCGGCCGATTTGAATTTCACTTTAGTGAATATGTTGCTGCCATATAAATCAGATACAATTTTAGTTCCAATCGTCATATGTATGTATGAACATAAAACATGTTGTCACACACAGCGACTAGCGATCATGTCTGAAGTGATGCGAAGCATGCATATGTATGTATATGGAGACACATATGGAAATGTGTGACATGAGGAATAAACAAAAACTGCCGCTTGATATCAATTTCAATTTCCATCATAATGTAACGTCAATTGCAAGCTTTGGCTCTTATGTCTCCGCTTCGCTATAATTCATAATAAATATGATTTATTTATGCAAACATACATACATATGTATGTACGCACACAATAATGATAAATTACATTACAATACAGTTTCATTTCATCTCATTCCTCTCTTTTGTACTGAGAACGTTTTGGGGCGCCCATCTATTTGCACGCCATGGCGACACAGTCAACAACCAACACACAATTCATAAAATCATTGATTTGCCCATGTTGATGTACTCCACGTATTGTGTCCTCCATTCAGCTCTATACTCAGAAGAAATACAAATTGAAAACAGCTTTAAAATCATGTTTTCCGGATAATTTTTTATGGGATATTGTAGCTGTTTAAGGCCTCTTTAGACGCACAAATTATTTGTGCAAAAAGCCGCTTTGCAATATGTTTTGCTTTTGTGAGGCAACAGAAGAGTGTGTAAAACTTATTATCTCAGATTTTGCGAAACACACTTTTGCCCAAATACTTGGTGTGTCTAAGTCCCCTATTGTGCATTTCCAGCACAATAATATTCCTTCTGGATAGACTGCAAGTCTTCACACATGCATACAAGTGGAATGGAGCTATAAGAACAAAACAAACACTAAAGTGGGTAGAAACTATTAATCATCATGAACGAAGTCAAGGCAACACAAATGTAAGTACAGTGGGGTAGTAAATGTGTACTTTCAGGAAACCTCCGAAATTAGTTGAATTGCCTGGCGGCCGTCCTCATAAGTGCTCGATTTGAACCCAAGTCGCGAAAATAGAAACAACAGAAAAGCTCGTCGCGCACAGTGGTCCAGAACCAATTTCAATCGGCCAAAATTCTATAACTTTTGATCTAAATTTTTACTTTAAAAATCGAAATTAGGCAAGGACTCAAGGATTATTTTGAGGTGGTAATATTGAAAGAATCGGGTACATTTTAAACATTAGCCCAAAGTTGAAAAAGGAAAGTAAAATTTTGAATTTTTAAAATCTGAAAAATACGAAAAAAATAATAAAACAGCTATTTGTCAAATAACTGAAAAATTCTGTTCTTTTAAAACGAATTTGTAAAAAATACCCAACTGCAATGCTAATATCACCAAATAATAGGTCCTCGCCTAATTTTAATTTTTTACAAAACTCAAAATTTTTTGCTACATCAAAAGTTATCGAATTTTGACCGATAACATTTCTTTCTGAACCACTGTGTTCTAAAAGCGAAAGCTTTATATTTATCAATTTTCGGGATTTAACATTGAGCTTAACCAATCATACTTTTGAAAAGGGATTTTCACAACATCCGATGAAACAAATTATTTGTCACCGTTGTCAACCGCTTCTATTACACCGATGAGTTCGAATGAAAGGAATTAACTCCGCGGCATCGACAGCATCCCTAAAATTGTGGTTTTAGGCCATAAAAGAAGACGTTATGTAATATAACTAAAAGGTTGACCTTTCTTTTCTCGTTATAAACTGTGGCAGTAGATATTAACATTTCCACGACACAATACTGCCATTACGTACACATTTTCTGCATACCGACCATACAATGAAAACCCGGTACATTCTTCAAATACTTCCACTTACACTGGTACATTCAAAGTTTTGTTGCAACAATTCTCGAGCGCCAACAATTTTCTTACATTCCTCAATACGATACGATCCACTCACTACCCTTCCTGGCATTATTTAAACAGAGAGCTGTTGTGCGTGAAGTCCTTTTCATAAAAAAGGAGATCATTGCCGGTAATGTAACACCAAAGTTTAAACAAGTTAAACTATTACTAACAGTGCGATTTGATGTAATACAAACTCGCCATTTGAGCAGTAGCAGTACCGGCACCGGGAACAACAAGAGGCACGAGAAACGACCATAAGTACTTTGCAAAGGCGCTATCCAGCAGCAACAACAACAACTTGTTATTTCAATAAGATGTGGCCATGCTCTTTGTTAGCAGTAAAGGAAATACGTAGTTTGCTCTTTTCCTTGTAGTTGGGTGCGTAAGTGCTTGTAGTTGTGTGTGGCAATTTGTTCCTGATATGCTTACTTCAGTACGTAGGACATAAATCATGCTTCCTGCTCAATATCTATATTCTGCGGCAACAAATCAAAATGTCTTATGTCGAAAATTAATTTATACAAATTAATTTAAATTACAATAAAATTCAATACCACTCACGGCCAACCATCTATTTAGCCGTTTGATGGACCTGGAAACCAGATACTGTAAACAGAACGAGCAATTTCCACATAAGCTGTTACGACACATTACCACACATATATATATATATATAAAGTACGTCATTCAAAGATTTTTCAAATACCACTTAATTGAGGGAAACGTGCAAGAGAACACCGTATGGGCATAACAATTCGACTCGAATGATTTGGGAAATTTCACCAGTCGAACAACGATGTTTAATTTAGCATTTAGTTTTGCATGTTGGTAAAAAGAATAATAACTTATTTGTACTTATTTTCTTACACCCTCCCTATATCTACTTACATTTAAAATAGGCTGTGCGGAATTGGTCTTTTTGGATATTATAGAAATGCAGATAAATTGAAATTAAAGCTACCCCAAACTCCATCACTCCATCAGGTATAATTCAGGATGTTGGTTTTGCTATCCAAATAAGTATTTACCACCACAATGGTATGGATGCCATTAAATATTACAATATCACAAGAGTTCGTATTTGTTTGTCCACACATAATGCTGGACTATGGAGGAAACATTTAAGTTAACCCATAACATGACAGCATGGGTATTTCGAAAACAGTGTAAGGTTGAATAGACTTTTGTCCAGATCATGGGGAACATACAGTTGGTGATGTAGTTGGATGCACAATTCGCACAAATTCGCTGAAAACTAACGGTAAAACTAAACTAATAAGTGAAAATAGGAAAAATTTCTTAAAACTGTATCCAAACACGTCGAATAGCGCTATAAGCCTTTAACAACTATGAACAATTCCTATGGTTGCAAGTAAAAATCCTACCAAAGTTCATAGAAGGTAGTCATCGTTAAATCTACCGGGAATTTGCTGAAGAATGAAACAAAATGGTTCATTCCCCTGGAGAGGGTTAACAGATGACAATCCAATAACGCTTAACGTTATTTGGTATTACGTTGCAGTTTAATATGACCCATAGAGCCCGACCGAATATGCGGCTTCCATTTCGAGCAAAAAATTGCTAAAGAAAAAACGAAAACCTGAAAATGTTTGATATAATTACCTGTTTTGATGGAAAATTTTGTCTTATTTTCTAAAAACTAGTTGGTAAATATCCGATTTTTAATAAAATACAACCTATAATAGTAATAAATACAAATTTGATTGAGTTGTTTTTAGCCCATCGGCTATTCGGGGTTGAATTACAAATTGAAATGAATAAATCGAAATTAAATCTTTTATAGTTGTTAGAATGTAATTTGAAAAAATAAACGAGACTACAAATCTTTCAGACAGACAATTAAATTTGAAGTCAGGTATTGATGCATAAACAAGACGAAATCAATATTCGGTTCGGCTTCAGCCGAATACTATGCACTACGGTCGGGCTCTAATGGCCTCCGTGTGCTGTCGAGGAAGCCCTTATTGATAAAGAGAAATATTCGAAACTTTTTCAATTCAATCTATTGCAACGAGCAACTCATGGCTATTGCTTCTTACCGTCTGGTTACAAAATAATATTTGGAAGTTTTTAAAACTCTTTTATGTACAAAATTGAACGATTTGTTAAGTTGTGTGTAAGGAATCCTTGGTTATCATAAAAAATAGTTCAGTTCGAGGTTAACTCAAAAGTTTTTCGTTTTTTTCATCCTCGTTCGACTCCTCCCCCGGCCACTTGGCGCTCCTCCTCTATCTATTAGTTTGAGAAGAGTGAGCTATGGAAGCAATCCATTCCATTATTCAAAAGTGAAATTCAAGTGTGTGAAAGCATTCGTCTCCACGCTCTCTCCGTTCAATTGAAGCAAACTAAAGCACTTGATTGGCTTTGTATCATTGAGCATTTAAAACAAATCCATTTATAACCCAACCATATTCTTATACTCAGTGGTGGCAGTGTCAGTGCCACTGCCAACACTTCATGGTAACGATAGAGATGAATCGATGGATGAATGGATGAATGGATGGATACACTCAGAGGCACACACACACACACATACCCACACACATGTGGGTGCAAATAATAGATAGACTTTAGTTCTGCTCCGCACATGTGTACATAGCTAAACTAGCAGTAGTACATGAAAAAGCTTTTTGCATAACCTAAAGGAAGACAACGGATGCGAAAATCAAGAGGACTCCAAATCCGAAGAAGACAAAAAACTGAATTGATATCACTCTGGCAGTGCCTCAGTTCATTAAAGGCGTCACAGTAACATTTTTAAATCTGAATTTAAAACTACACCGGAACTACTGGAATTATATGACCGGAATATTAGAGTAGGTCGCAGAATCGTATCGAGTGGCGCCGACAGCAAAATATTGTTGTTTCCTTGCGGTTAGTAGTGATCTTTAATAATTGCAAGGGAAGTTATACAACGTTAAAACGAAAATATGCAGAGCATTACATTAGGGTGTGCCGAAAAAGAAAAATTGGCATGTATGCAGCCAGGATATAAAAAGGCGTCTTCTAATTTTCGCAACTATGCAGAATAACATATGTGCGTAGTTTCAGTCATTAATGACAATATATTTTATGACTTCATGTTCTATTTGTAATAGTTAGTAAATCAAATTGTGCATAACTATAGTAACTGATTTTTTCTGAATTCCTAGATGCGGGTACACCTTAATAGATGTGGCTGTATTACGTATGTATGTATGTACGCACATACATACGTGTAGATATGCGTACGTAATTACAAATTTCATGGAAGCATTCATTTGATTTATGTTCGACTGAGATCTTTGTGTAGTCCATACATTTAACCACAAAATTAGTTAATTACATTCGGTAACAAATCATATCTCTTTCCATCCACACACACACACACACCGACAAAAGTGGAATGTATGTATGTGCATATTTATAATGGTTTGTGTGTATAGAGGGATTTATGTGTGTAATTTGTAAGATACACCCGAACACATGTCAGTTGATGGCTATTGATGGTGGTATATGTCTGTATGTATGTATGATAATGCATCGCAAGCCCATGAGTCCATGTGTCTGTATGCGACATATGTATATATCTATGTATGTATGGATGTTGCAATTAAAGTGGCATTTGCATTATAATAGAAAATAACTGCGGTCAACACTTAAAACGGCAGAACCGCGTTGTGCTCGAGAGAGACCGTGCTAGTCGCCGCCTGTTGTAATCGCGAGTACAACAAGTTGGTGGTTTTGTTGGCGGTCTTTGCGTAAATGACCAAAACAATGCCAGCAAAAAAATATGTGCATGACCGTTGGTTGCAGTGCGGCCGTCCCCTGAATGTTGTCGTTGTATTTATTTGATAATTTGAATGTGGTCGGCGTGCAGAAAGTGCACAATTGTCAGATAGAAATTATGCACTCGCACAACCGGAAATAGATTTAGACTTGGACTGGTACAAAAGGTGGGCAATCAGTGCGACCAACGCGGTAATGGTGCCATCAGTTTCGGTGGATTTTTGATACTGTAGCAGCTGTGGAATATTTTAAATAACTCTTAGTATGAATAGATCGTCATGTGAATTGGTTGACCACGGACAATGTCATTCAAAGCAATCATATGTAGTCGGAGTACATAAGTATTAGGGTGTACCATCAATTATGGCAACTGTGTGAGGGAAACATCGTTATAAAAACCGATTTCCATCACCCCCTGTCATCGATATAATAAGGAAGGTTAAAGTCGGTCGGGGCCGACTATATGATACCCTACACATTCTACTCCACTAAAATTCAATTCGGTGAATATCGTGATTGCCATTTGTATGGGAGCTATATCTAAATCTGACCCGATTTGACACATTTTAACCACAGATGTTTCTAGTTGAAATATGAGGTGTTAGGCCAAATTTGAAGAAAATCTTTTAAAATGTACAGGTTCTAGACAGGAATATGTCAAATAGGCAGCGAAATTTGTATGGTATGGATTTGACCCATTTTCACCACAGATGTTGTGCAAAATTTGATCAAAATCGCTTAAATTATGTGTCTTCTAGAGAAGGAAAAGTTATATAGGGAGAAACATTTGTATGGAGGTGTATCTAAATCTGAATCGATTTGCTTCAAATTAAATAGCGTCCGTCCTCGACGTGCAAAAAACGTTTGTGCCAAGTTTCGTTAGAATCGGACAATAATTGCGACCTGTATCATGATTACATGAATAGATGGACAGACGGACATAGCTAAATCGTGATACTACGTCGATCGGAATAATAAACGATGAGTCTATCTCTCTGTTGGGTGTTACAAACACATGCACAAAGACATTATACCCTGTTGTGTAGGGTATAAATAGCAATATCAGATTACACTCAATAAAGCAATAGCTTTGCATAATGCATATATGTGTCCATAGTATGCTAACTCGACTTACCTCTTTTTTAAAGAGGTGCCATTTCTGCTTCTACCTAAATTGTGTCCGAGGACAATCCTATAAGAAATTATGCTCAAAAATGTTCTAACTTATCTACCAAATAACATTTGCAGGCCTCTCCTACAAAACTCACTTTTAGGACTTAACATTGAAATATATGTTTTTCTCACACAACTCGATAATGTCCCTGCGCTTAAAAGGTCATAAAATGTAATAATGCAACATTGGCGAATCTAATTCCAATATTGAAACATCCCCAAAACGAAATCAATGGAGCAGGGTACGAGTCTATTTGCAACAACCAGAACTAATCTTCATTTTTAAATATACTAGAAGAAGAGAGGAACCGCTGTTTTCAGTCAATACTCGCGTATGAGTGATATTTTCAATTAACTTGAGGGAATATTACGCATACGCCCGTATGGCTACGCAATTTTTAATTAGAACATCAAAGACAAGAACAACAACTCTTCAATTATTTTCTGTTTGACTATTCGGTGAAATATAAATTGCGACAACCTACTGGTATTCTCAAACATTGGGTGGCTGGTAGGAAATGTCACCCACCCTTTTACATTTCGCTGACTGAATGAACATTAATTAAAGTCAGCACAGTGGTTGGAAAACAATTTCTTCTTCGTTATGATCACAAAAATTCCAAACAAACAAAGTTATCAAGTGTAGATTTACAAGAGATACAGTTTGTAAGGAATAAATGAATATCGAGATAAATTAGAGTCATGGACAGCTAAAACGTTTAAAAAACGTCACTTCTAAGTTATGATATGTTCCTCTTTAAGGAATCTTCTCTTTATGATTGAGCTCTTCTGTTCGTAACGTTCGGTTGCAAGCGAATACATACATATCAACGCATGTGCCAACGCATAACAAAAAATAATTTTGTGTTGTGTAGAGCGATCTACAGTTTCCTTATTCCCTAAAGTGATAATGTATATTTTATATTTTTTTATTAAATTCTGGAAAATATAATCTATTATGTTACACACATTTTCTAATTACAAAAGCTTTTTCACGATACGATGTGCAACATGGTGTAGCATCGTGGCATATGCATAAGTGCAACATGACTAATCTACATCTGCCGAACCATATGATAACAGCGAGTTGATAACAGCAGTAATGTATTGTTCTCCCCTCCCCGACAACTAATTACCATTCATCTTCAGGGGAATTTCGCTGTTGTTGTTGTTCTGCTATGCAAGAAACGACAGCTATACGATTATGCTTATTCAAGAGATACATAGGTATTTACATTGGAATAGCTCGAAATTTGACATCATGCAAAAATATAAAATTATTAGATTTAATCGATCTCTCGACGAGAGACGAAATATTAAAAAATAATAATCACACCAGTTGATAATTGTGCCAGTTAGAATGATAGTGATCTAAGTCAAAAATCAAAAAATATATATATGCCAATTATTCTCTATACTTTGATCAGATCTCTAATTTAAGAATTTTTATTTTTGACATTTATAAAAAATGTACCGTTACAATGACATTTCTCATTTTATGTACACCAAAATTGTCTTTAGTGTTAGTTTGAAAGTGGTCTAAGTCACACTACATATATATATAGTTATAAAAGATCGATATAGTAGTACGATAATTTTGTGCTTCGGTGGAAAAATATTTTTCAATTGACTCAAACATAAACCAGTGAATATCTTAGAACGGATAAAGTGCGACTTATACCACTATAATTCTAACTGGCACAATTGTGGAAATGGGTTCATGTTTCGTCAAAGCTCTGATTCGTGTTCTTACGAAATATCAGTGTGGAATGACACTAAACTACATTTTAAGCCAGTTTGTCTGCACAACCCCGATTGGATATGTACATACATATGTGATTAGTCATGCCTGGAGTTGCCACATTCCATCCTACATGATATTGTGTTTTAATCCTCATCTAACGGAGGATTAATATTTTCCTCCTGGGATGACATATCCTTGAGTGTGCGTATGGGTGTGTGCACCTCAGCTGAAAGCACCATTTCCCGTTGCAACCTCATAAAATATTCAAATGTGCCATTTTGCAACAATATATGAAAGAAATTGAAATTTACACAAATTGACGTTCCATTTTATTTGCAATTTTCCAAAATGTCACTCAACAATTCGAAAACAATTTCAGAGTTTAACTCCTGCCATTGCTGTTGTCGCAATAAACTCCATTTTCATATTTGTCATGTGAAATGCACAAACTTGTTAGTGTTGTTGGATGTGATTACTTTTGAACGCTCGATCCGGCTACTCGTGTTTATTTGATTTACAATGAAATCCAAATAAAAAAACAAATTAAGGTCATATGGGTAGGATTTCAATGACAACTTAAAATTTATCCATGAAATCGAATAGGCAGAGCGCCAAGGTAGTCGAGTTGGAAGATGGAAGATTTCCACCGGAGGCAGCTGTAGCAATAAAAAACTAGCCATAATCTTCTTTGACACCCAATTCAAACCCTGGACCCAAATAAATTTAATTTTTATAGTAATTCAAATTAAATAATAATATTTCCCTAAAATAATATTCTTCTTTGCATTCCTCAATGATTGCTGTAGTTTCTATGTGACATCCATTGCAAATACCCGGGTACTTCAAATATATATTCAATACTATCCCCGCACTAATATACACAATCTCCTGGGTATGAACACATAAATATTTTGTATGAAACATTTATGATGCAAATAAAAGTTTTTAATAAAACAACATTGTTTGTATATCAATATGTGCGCGCGTGTACTTGCACATTTGATAGACTGGATTCATGAATCTATGTATTTTTTGTGTGCAGGAGATAGAAACCTTATATTTATATTTGGATATGTCGGATTCTTACCAACTAAATATGTTGTAAAAGGACATTTTGCCAATCACGGCGGCGTATGTTTGATTTCATTAAGAAAAATTACGTATACGCATTAGATGCCATTTGGACTTGTACGAATTGCTTTGTTTTATTTAGTTGAACATTTCTGTTATTTTGCAAATCAATAGAGATAAGCTTCCTTGTGTCTGTATGTGTATGCTTGCATTGACACCCACATTTATTTCCGAATAGAAAATCCTATAACAAAAATAAAAGTAGCTTCATCGTCTTTACTATGCTTATCTCCTCTCGCGGTTTGTTTTTTATTCTTGGAGTTATTTTGTAAGTTTTAATTAGTGCTCCCAAGCCATGAGATTTGATTTCTTGGTGTTTTCTTTATCCAGCCAAAGATAATGAATAATTAAATGTATTTATCGTGTTCCCCGTTTTATGTAAGCTTAATAAATTGCATTAAACGTGCACAAACATTAAGTGTCAGTCGCAGGAAGCTACGAGGATGGCGGACAAGAAAATAACATGTTTAGCAAAAGGAAGGTGCGAGAGCAGCAAAAACTACGTAAAGCTGCACAACATTTTAAAATAACTATTTAAAAGTGAATATTGTCTGTCCAATCTTGAATTTATTCGAGCAAAGAGAGGAGTGACTGCATTTATCCCCGTCCTTTCTGTGGCAGAGACAAAGTTACCCTCATTTTCAATTCACATTTGGAAGATATTCAGCGTCACCTCGTCAATGTAAACTCTCCCATGCAGTTTATTTAAACGTATTGACAAACTATTTTAAGTTTACGCTAGATTAACTTTTATTTGCCGTGACTCTTTCTATTTTGCCACTTTGAACACGAACACGAGCAACAATAAAAACAGAAACAAAAACAAGAGCAGCAACGTGCAACACCGGTAACAGCGGCAACAACGTGTATCTACAAAGTTAAAGGCGTAAACCACTCAAGTACCTGAGGGAGGCGAGTCTGCCAGCAACGACAACTTCCAAAAAACGAAACGAAAAGATCGAATAGAAAACTCGTGTTTCCTTTTGTACTCGTAACGATATTAGCGACAACATTCAATTGAGTTGTGTTACACACAATTGCACAGGCACAAGGACACTGGGATACAGGGACAACAGAAGAACAGCCACACACACAAACACTACACCTCGACACAATCGCTCTGTGCGACAGACAGACAAATCCAATCGACCATAATACCCCCTAAAACGGTTTTGGGTTAACAATCGCTATACAGCAACAACCTCTGCCACATACCACATACCACATACCACAGGCACGAGTACGAGTAGTATGTGGGTTGCAAGAACAAACAAATACAGGACTGGCTCCTTGCTTTTGGAAGAGGCCAATGAGATGGTGCTTGTATTTGTAGAACTTCCCATAAATTAGCAAGAGCTTACTTAATTACTGCTGTTGTGGCCCAACAAAGTTTTCGGCATCCGTGTTTTTCTGCGAAACAACTTTCCAAGCATCATTTCGATTTTTTACTTTAAATAGTTGTAAACCCACAGGAGAGCTCTCAGAAATGGGCAAATTGTGCAACGGATAAAAAGGGGCCGTCGTTAACTTTTCCCGGACTTTTGAGTAATAATTTCGCACAAAGCATATCAATGAGATTATCTATACCCTACACCTTTCGATGGAACAGAAACACCTGCATGCCAAATGTTTATATTTCACCAATGAAATTTGCCACAGGTATGTACTTCTTAAGTCAGGAATGGAGGCCATTGCATTTGCTGAAAATCGGTTTAGATATTGATTCCACACAAATGACCCTTCAGATTCAGATTAACCACGGATTTCAATTCTGAATTCATATATGAAACCTTTTTCCTTTTAGAGACACCCTAATGTGAGTAGTTATTAATACGGTTTCAATAGATTGGAACATCCCCATTCTGAATTCATATATGAAACCTTTTTTCCTTTTAGAGACACCCTAATGTGTGTAGTTATTAATACGGTTTCGTCTATTTTTACAAAACGCCTAGACAAAAGAATTCAAGCCCAATTTATATGCAAAAGACTGTAACGCCAACAACAACAAGCGGTTTCAATTTCTAATTAGTTGGGTTGCCTACAAAATTGAGAAATACTGAAGACACTTTTCCGCTTGGAAGCATTCAACAGAAGAACGGGCATGATTAGATTGACTCCACTATCTATGATGTCTAATTGGCAAACGGGCTAATTTCAGTCGTTAGACCCAACATTGAATTTAATTGCACTCTACATTCATCATTATGTGTAGAGTATCAACTGGCCCTTAATGGTCGATTTATTAGTTTCGAGCTTGTTTTTCACTGTCTCCCTTCGAACCTGTTTTTTGGCAGCCACTAACAAGACCGAATTGTTATAAGGACGCTTATCGTCTGTGGTCGTAGTTTTTGTTTAATACAAAAAAAAGAACTTTACAAAAAAGTTAAGATATAATTACCGGAGATAAAACAGAACATAAAAACACGCAACGATAAAGTGTAGTTTTATTCATTCGGTTGACACAAAAAACACGTCAAAGAGCCAAACGTGACTATTTTAGCAATTCGTTATTGGCAGCACCCAGCAGTGTGGAATACATTTGAATAGTTGCAAGTGGCGAAAGAGTAGTTGCACAGGATGTAAACCATACGCACTCATGTTTACTTATGTGTATATGTGTGGTTGTACTGCTTCGCAGAAACGGTTAATCTAATTTAAAAAAAAGATATTGGAATCAATACCGACTGCAAGTGTGACTGTGACAACGACAGGGACAGGGACGTATGACCATATCCCAGGCATTAAAATCGGACTAAGGAACAAAAATGTGAAGCCTTTATTACGGCCACTGTCGTACTCTCTCTGGCCACATTTCATTTGTCTCGAGATCCTTTGTGCACTTGACCTTTTTCCCTACACTCATTTGAGGTTCTTCTCTTTTATTTGCAACGACAGCAGTTGGCACATCTCGCACTACTATATAAATATACAAAGTGTTAACAGCAAAGCAACATAATACGCGCTCACAATGTTGAATTAGAGCAAAACAAAGATAATTACTGTTTGTTAACAACAAAAATAAAGTGGTAAATGTTTAAACACCCATACACACACACACACACCGACACAAACATACTCTCGCAAACACGAAGGGGTTGGAGGAAGAAGCTCAAGGAGGGCAAACAGAGCAAAAAACTAGTCCACCGAAAAGGAAATGGGAGAAACTGGAGCAAGTTTCAGATCTTGCTTTTTGTTGTTTCTTGTTTAAGCCAAAGTATTTGCTCAGTCATTTTAATTGGTTAATTACGACACACAAAAAAAAAAGAATGAAGGAAAGAACGAAGGGCGAACAAATGAAAGAATGAATATGAGAGGGGAAATATTGCTGGAAAATGGAAAGGAAGTAAAGTTCTTGAGAAAAAGTGCCGAAGAGCAGCAGCAACAATAACAACTACGCTTCTTGTTCTTCCCTCAATCTCAAGGACATCAAGGATGACGACAATTGTACGAGGAGAACACAAACAGCAAACTGAAGTTAAAGTAGTTGAAAGCACCAAGACGACAGCGACGACAAATAAAACACGAATGAAAACATCTGCTTTAACAAAACTAATTGTGGAGAGACAACGTAAGGAGAGCACATGCGAATGCATCGGGTTAGAAAGGGGACACGTAAGCGGAGAGACCTTTGCACAACTTCAATGGACCACTACTGTATTGTCTGGCATTTCTGTTGTTGTTGCTGTTGTTAGCGTTAGCGTTGTCGACCAACATGATACAATCAAGTTAATACGGTACGTATGACAAGGCCACTTGAAAAGAAAATGGTCGTTAAGTATTTATAAAACAGCTGTTTTATTTGCTTTGCCGTAGCTTCCTTTTCCCGCCACATATATTTTATGACACTTTATGGAATTGGAATTTTAAAGGGACAGCAATTAGCATTTACGGCACACACGAGCGTAGCGCAAGAGTTTGACAAGTATTACTGGGTCTTTTGAGTATTAAAATCGACTCTACTCCATTCGGAAATGACCAGTAGATCCTGGCCAAGTGTCCCATTAATTTGTCTTTAATCTATACTACAAGAGAATTGAATGGTCTAAGGTTGAATGAATATGAACGACAAAGGTTACTGTATTCCGAAATAGTGGATTCGATACAAAATCTGACCCAATAGATCGTCAATGAAAAGAAATATGAAATGTTTTTACCGGTTGGGTAAGGCTTGCTGTTGGTACACAGCCGCCAAACAACTTCAATGTAGTATAATTGACAGTCGGTCTAACTAGCGTCACATACTTTTGGTTGGATGTCTCTCGTAATAGCCGAGAGCTCTCTTGTTGCCAATCTTTCTAGTAGTTTTTATGACGTGATTTAAAGATCATGCCGAAAAATTCTATTATAAAAAACTACCATTTCAGACATACATATATCTGGAAATGTTAAACCATCCTGCTTAAATCAAAGTTAGCGTGGAGACGGACATGATTAGAACCTCTTAGAACAATAAGTTCGTCGGATGAGAACTCCCTTATTGTGGACACCAGCCAGACACAATTTTTATTCTATTAAAAAAAATGTTCGAATAGTAAAAGTCAGGATTTTCGAATAACGAATAATTTGTCCCAAATACTCGATTAATCGCTATTATTCAGAGTTATGCGTTTTTGCATAGAATGGATGCATATACATACAAACGTTATCCTATAAACGCGTACTTCAGAAAAATCGGAAAATGGCATATGGACCAAAATAGTATTAAGCTGACGATACGCAGTTCAAAAATTTGTTTCGATTAATTCGAAGTTATTTGTTTTCGTATAAATTAAAAGACTCAGTAAAATTGTTTCAAATGTCCCAAAATCTACAACATTTTAGTGAATACAAACTAGAGATGGGCGCCACTCACGTGAATTGCGTGAATCACGTGATTCACGCGTGAACGTGAGCAAAATTTATTCTACTCACGTGAGCGTGCGTGAACGTGAGGAACGAAAAAATGTTCGTGCGTGAATGTGCGTGAGTCTAATTTCTGCGTGAATCACGTGATTTTTTCGTGAGTCGCACATATTTATTAATTCTTTTATTTTCATTTAATTTCGTTTAAAAATGTGAAATTTTCCATTCAAAATAAAAGTCATAGACATATTTATTTCTAAAACAGAGTGCTTCAGTGTAGGTATAATATCTATTTTTTTCTATTATTTAAGTAAGCATTCCCTGCACCAACACTAGGCACTGAATTTATATCCTTAGTGTTAATTCAATTAAAAAACCACACAACTGGTATCGGGGTATATGCTGTGTATATTTTTACTTGGATTTTATGTCAGTGTCCGATTTCTAACTTATTTTGCGTTAACTATACGGTATACCACCGTAATATTGTATACAATTTTAAAAATATGAATTTAGAACAAACAACGCAAACGTAGAGTGTTTTAAATAATTAAATTAATAATTTTCGGATTTGCGGTGTGTTACTCATTTCGATTTAAAATGTATATCTTTGTGGAAATAGTTTGCGTGATTTACGTGAATCACGTGATTCACGCGTGAATCACGCGTGATCGTGAGCAAAATTTATTTTACTCACGTGAGCGTGCGTGAACGTGAGTAGCGAAAAAATCTTCGTGCGTGAACGTGCGTGATTAAATTTTTTTCCTTCGTGAGCGTGCGTGAACGTGAGCCAATAATCACTCACGCGCACATCTCTAATACAAACATATAAACTGGAGGAAGTAACTTCAAAACTTTATGAATGAAAATAATGTGGAAATGCGCGTGGGTGTGTAATGTGTCAGCTGATTTAATTGTTTCCGTGAGCCTTTTGCATGCGCCTCTGTGTTAACTTTTAATTCCATTGAACGACATTAAATGGAAATTAACTTAAATTGTAAAACAACTGTGAAAGCGGTTTCTCCTTGATCGGTTTCGTTGTCGATGGTTAGCGTTCGCGAATCAACGAATAATTGGCATTTAATTTCAATTATACTCGTATGCCAATGAAAGCGTAAGTGTAAGCATTCGAAACAAAAACCAATTACGGATGACAGCAATTATTTTTGTTCAGTGCAGTGGGTTCTCTTAAATAAATGAAAAGCTTTTGGCAAAAATTTATTGCAATAGTAGACGCAATCCGCCATCCGTTCGTCACAAAAATATTGCTTTCAGAAAAAGTCTTTGGCATAATTTTAATGAACTATAGTCTCATCAAATCATAAAAAACGTGAAAAATATATTAATACAAAGCACATATTAATGCAGTGTTAGCCAAAGCCAAATGTAGATTTAATTTAACCCAAAAAAAAATAATAAGCTAAAAAACTAACAGCGCTAGCTAAAGAAAGCTAATACTTTTTAAATCGACAAGCCTAAAAATAAAAACACTAACCTGCTAAAAGTCATAACAAAAAGCATTAGCTATAAAACTGAAGAAAACAAATAGCAGCGAACAGCTAACCCACTTATATTAGGTGACGTGACAAACCACAAGGGACATTACCCTAAAAACGTTAATGTGATATAGAAATGTTTAATTTGTAATTATAGGTGGATTTGCTGATTCTACAATATATCAGTAATTCGACATGTCCACCATATTTGTAGTACAACAACATACAGTTCATACAATGCACAAAGAAACATAAGCGGAGATGGTGGCCAACGTAAATATGGCAGTGATATAGAGGATTTCCTCGTAAACATGATGCATTGCCTTGCTATTTGTTAGACACCCATGAAATGGAATAAAAAGGTGCAGCACCATTCCACTGAAGGTACTCGTATTTGCGAGACAATTTTCAACATTTATCATGTCTTAATACAGTTTATGCTCCGTCTCTTCATGCGGGCTGTGCATATACATACATACATATGTATCTGTGCGATGATACTTCTTCCTCGGATTTTTTTGGATGACGTTTGAATAAATTTTCAGCTCATTTAACAACGTATTCTAAAAGCGTTGATAGCGCAATGCTATCTATCTCAACTACCATCATCGCCATTACCGTCATACACCACACCACACCACATCGGAACATCAGCCATCAGCGACTGTGACTCTAAGTCAGGGTTGCCATCTCGGAGCGGGTAAGTACATCAGATTTTATTATTTTTGAACCAAAGATACAAAAAGACATGTACATATATTTGGAAGACGAAGGAAAATGGACTATTTTAAAACGTTCAAATAAATAATTACGTGGCACCTCCCACACAAAGTGATTTTTATAGGTTGTTTACGTTTAATCAATTCACTATATCTCCTAATGTCACAAGATTATATCCGTGTAATATGTTCGATAACAATAAGACAATAAATTGCTTCACACAGCTTATGTTGTTGACCCATACCTGAGACTATCGTATGATCATTAACCTGCAAAACCTGATTTCAGATGGATCTTCATGTGTGTGTTTTTGTCTGGCGAAGGAGATGTAGTTTAAGCTAGCTTACTATAAGAAATGGGATGATTCCGAAAATCCTTTATACAATTTTATTTATGTACATGCTTCGATGAATTATGTTGTTCCGCACATTTATTTTGAAGAGAGGCCCTTTTTGCAGACATGTGGATTTTTTCTGTGAAAATATTGCCATGGCAACAATGCCACGACTACAGTAATGTGTAAAAGAGGAAGGAGTGGAAACGGAAACTGCAAACGATAACAACACTGCACGCGAGATGTTCCTCCGTTTTAGTTAGAATTGCTGGTACTAATACATACATATTATTATTTTACACAGTTCATACACCTACGTACATAGTTACATAGATAAGTTTAGGACGCGGCAATCATGGGTGGGTATGGGTGTGTGCGTTTCGTATTTGAGAATGTTGCATGCATCCCAAATGTGAACTACAAGGGAGGGTGATGAATAGAGTTTCTTCCTCTCTTTTGTTAGACAAAAAACATGATGATGTTCAATGTATGTATGTAACGTGAAAAATCTGCAACAATCTCAGTCCTAATGCTGGTGCCATTCGTTGCTATGCATTGGCGGCTGCTGCTGGTGCAGCTCTCAGCTTTAAATGTTATAAATGTTAATGATGTTGTCAGTTTAATGAGCTCATCTTATGCGAGTGCTGTTGTTGTTGCTGTCGCTATTGCAAGCTGATGCTTTGATTTCCGACATAAGTGAACTTTTAAATGCGGATAAATTGAGTTTTGCTTTTTGTGTTGCTCTCCCTGCTGCTGCTTCTGATTTTGTTGTTGCGTTTCTTCTTTTCGATTATTTTTTTCGCGAATTCCAAAGTAATAAAATCATTTTTCTATTTAGCTGACTGAAAAACGAGTGTCTCTCTCTAATGGTGTGTATTTATGTTGTTTAATGTGTCGTTGCAATTGTCATATAGAAACATTCATCTGGATCAAATATTGATCCTATGGTCGGATCTTGGATATTGAGTATATTTCAACATATTCATCACAGTATGTACAGAGCAGAGATGAGTCTTTGTGCAATTGTTTGTAGCACTAAAAAAGAAACGAGTCCGACCATCATCTTTTAGCGACCGATATAGAATCACTTTCTGGATCGGTCCGCCAGTCTATCTATTCTAGTCATCACACTAGACGTCGCAAATTTTGTCCGATCTTAATGGAAGTGATATCATCCCATTTTTAGACTATTGCATTTGGAGAACATTTGTTCCGATTTAGAAACTCTCGTTATATATATAGATGTAAGTACGTATTATATATTTCGTCGCCTGAAATCCAAGAAGACATAATAGACTTTTCAGACTGCATGCGAAATCTATCGATTTCAACCTGAAATGACATTCGGTCGATTTTCAAATGTCAAATTTGTATGGGAATTGACATTTTTAAATCGACCTTATGTCATTTCAACTAGATTTCACATGCAGTCTGAAAAGGCTGTAAGAATAAAAAATCACAAATAGAGATATGCATTTCGGTACGTTCGGCAAACACACACAAAATGCTTTAATAATTAATTTACTTTCTGATAGATTGAATTGAATCAAAGTTAACCGGAACGAACACAGAGCGCGAGACAAACAAAATGTGCCAATGGAAAGGACAAATTAAATGTTCGGGAGTAAAAAACAAAAACAGTATTCGCTATACAACCAAACAAGTGCAAAGGCTACAGCAATGCATCTTCAAAGGACTACCATACCTAAATTATTTTATCACACCCATTTCTTAGATGCACCACCCCTTATTTGGTAGGTATACTGCAAGGACACCATGAATTGAAAACGTAAAATATTGGTTGTTTTCTCAATTATTCAAAATCTTTATTAAATCTTAAGCCTTCCAGTTGGCCCAGGTCTTGATTTCGTTCCACAAGTTGGTGCCAGGACATTCGGTGGAGCCGACTTGACGATGGCCGTACAAAGTGTAACCGGAAGTGATTTGGCCACGGGAAACGGCAGCAGCCAACAAGTTCTTAGCAGCCTTGATTTGAGCAGCGTTGGGCTTGTCGCTGTTGTAGTTACCCATGAAGGAGATGCCAATGGATTTGGAATTCCAGTTGGTGGCATGAGCACCGAGAACGTTCCAGCCACGACCTTCGTAGATGTTGCCATCACCACCGATCAAGAAATTGTAACCGATATCAGCCCATCCCAAAGATCCCTGGTGGTAGCTTTGGATGTTTTTCATCTGTTGAATACAAGCAGCCTTGGTGGAGCAGTAGGCACCAGCAGTGTGGTGGATGACAGCATAGGCCAAGCCGCTGGCCAAGGTAGATTTGCTGGTAGCAGGAGCACCACCCCATTCAGACTTGGAGATGATGGTAACACCGAAAACTGCTTGAGCGCAGAAGAGAACGGCCAACAGACCGAATAAAGCTTTGGACACCATGATTGTTCGAGTACAAGAGAAATGCAGGAACTGATGGGCCATTCACTTCACGGTTCCGTTTATATAGGAAATATTTTCTTTGTCCCAACCGCGTGTCCATCAGATAGCGCAGAATAACGTCGATAGAATTATGATTACGTTGTATTGATTTATAGAGATCAGTCTGTGCATGACGTGTTGAAGAGTCCCAGGAGGTCTACAGTGACGATATCACGGGTTTCCCAAACAAAACAAAAATAATCAACATTGCTTATCAGTGAAAACTAAACTAATGCCGATGTTCGATTTAAATCTATTTTTTATGATTTATGTGCACATGAATAATTGCAATTTTTATCTCGAGTATTTTGCGAAATGCATAGATTAAAAAATATTTGTTATGAAGAAATTTACGAGCAATTGTTGATTTTAAGACAGTGTGTCGGGTGTGCGATGAGCTGTAGAAGTTTAATCGAGACGAACGTTTGGCTGAACTCGGCTATTATTTAATGAAAAGAAAACAAGAATCCTAAAAAAACAGCTCTATATCACCCCTGTCACTAATGTAACAAAAAGAGCTACAACAGCCAACGGTTCGAACCACTATTCACCTACCCTATAATCTACAACAAACTAGCAACAGCACATAAATATCCCGAAACCCCTACCCGTTTTCATTCAACCAACTCTAAACCAGGGATGGCAACGTTAGTACATTTCTGTCATTTTTGGTGCAATTAACTCCTTTAAAGTTCAATGGTAATCAAATGATTATCGTGTCAAGCAAAAAGGAGCGATCTTCTAATATTTTAACAACGAAAATTATGGCAATTCAATGACAATATTAAATAACCAAATAATGCAAATTTAGCAGAAGAATCTCTCAAATTGTTTATTTATCCATCGCCCAATTGACAGTTTATCGGAATAAAAAAGGCACTTGTTTAATATGTTCCAAAAAAAAATCAAGCTGAGTTTCAAGCAAAAAGTCTTCGTGTAAATACTTACGACTTTACGCAGCAACAAAGTCTAAATTGGGCCTATTTTAAAGAATTATTTAAAAATTAAATGCTGCCAAAATTAAGGAAAATTATTGTTGTTAAAATATTAAAAATATTTCAACTATATTAAAGATCTTGAAACATCTATCATAAATGTGTTACATTATGTTTATTTAAAAAAGAATCGTGTGGGAAAATTTTCATGGCCATTTTCAAAGATGTAGAATATTTATCAGAGATTTATTACTGAAAAGTATTTAGTCATTCGATATTAATATAAACATATCAGTCAGTCAAACGGATGGATGGATTTTTCTTAGAAAGTGCAATAGACACGCCCACCTTAGCGTTGGGCCTATACTTATGTACTTGCAATATAATTTTAAAATTCCTAGGACCAAAAACACAATTTACGATGTTTCACAACTTCTTGCAAACTGTCAATTTTGGAAAAAGTAAGAAAATCTTAGAAAGTGTAAGACACACGCCCCCCTTAGCGATGGGCCTATACTTGCGTATATAATTTCAAAATTCATAGGAACAAAAGCACAATTTGCGATGTTTGAAAACTTCTTGCAATTTTGGAAAAAAAAACAAGAAGGACCGGATGATTATCTGGCAATATCGATTTATCAACAAGTATTGTTTTGAGGTTACTTCCGCAATACGAATATTATTGTTGCCGCAATATTATTTTTCTTCTAGACAATACGGCTTCGAATCGAATCATTTTCGTATTATTTTACATGCTGCATACACACACTTATAGAATGTCAATAAGCTTAAATAATCTTAAAATTTAGTTATTAAAAATTTATGGATTTAATTCAAATAAATTTATAAACACTCCGCAGGTGATGAAGAAGATACTATGAAAACTAAGAAAAATCGATGCAGTAGTTTGCGCCAACCTCGTCCATATTCGTAATCACAAAGTTTTATAAATCAAAGTACCTATGTAAAAGCACACCTCAAACCTTTGACAAATCAAAAAAAAAAACGATTTCGATATTCTTCAAATAAAATCAATTCGCTTATGTACATTATGCGGGGTCGCGTTCCATGCAAATTGAAAAACAATTTCCAGTCACCCCACAAAAATAAAGTTCGGATTGTTTAATGATATTTAATATTTCGTTCCTAGATCAAGTTGTCCACGCTCCTGAAAAAACTCTAAAAATCAAGTTTTTCCTTTGTATTTTTTATGTTCCACTTTTGTACAAAATTGTTCTCTGAATTAATAGACTCCTGAAAGCACTTTAAATATAAATTTCGATTCTTGTCTTAGAGTAACTTATTTGTCGAATTATTGGACGTTTATAGCAATTTTTGTGTTTTTTCATAGTGGCAACTGAAAATTATATCGTATTTGGTGGTACTAAAACCAAATACCTTTCGAATGATGCCAAAATGATGAACATCGGATGGAAATTGGCGCAGTGCTCATTTTTTGTAAAAGAGTTTGAAAATGTTGGCTTAATGCCAACAATCATTATTTCACAAAAATGAAGTTAGTGACTTCATTTTTCTTCTGATATTCATCATTTAGGTAGAATTCGAAAGGTATTGACTACTTCCAGGCGTATTTTTACAGGTGATAGCAGCAGAGCAAAAACAAATTCGGCAACAACAAAATACAAGTAATTTTTTGAATGGTGAGCCATACTGTCAAAGCAAAATATATGGTATTTGACAGTTTCGGTTACTTTTGAATGAAAAAAATTTCAGTCAGCTGGGCTCCTGCTATCACCTTTATAAATACGCCTTGACTAGTTCTATTTATTTTTCAAGATATCTTTTAAAGAGTCTATCCAAGAAATATGAATTTTTAGCTGCCACTTTGAAAAGCGACAAAAAATCAAATCTAAAGTCCAATATTACGACCATTCTAAGACAAGAATGACAATTTATATTAAATGTATTTTTAGGAGCGTTCAGCTCACAGACGGCTTGACCCAGCTACGAAATATTTTGCGGATAATCATTAAACAATTCCATTTTCATTTCTGGGCGTGACCACAGCAATTGATTTTCGTTACCCATCCTAATGTACATCCGTATGTACGTTAGGGCGTACCTCAAAAAAAAGTTCGCCGTACACCTTCGAATATGAAGTATTATTGAAAGGTAGTTTCAAATTTTTTTTTTTATTTTTTTATGCCGAACGTAGGGGTCGCGCTTTTACATTTTTCTATATAACTTCTGCATTTATAAACGGATTTTAAAGTGTGATACATCGTCTCGACGAGGCCGATTTTTTGTCTTTGAAGTCATTGAGCTCAAGCACCCCCTTCTGGTACTTACCCATCATATCTCAGTTTCTACTACCCTAATGTACCACTCTAATATCAGAAAATTAAAGCTCGCATAAAATCATGAAACTCTTCCTAAGGAAGTATGTCGATTTTCAAAAAAAATCGGCCTCGTCGAGACAAAAACATCGATGTATCACACTTTAAAATCCGTTTATAAATGCAGAAGTTATATAGAAAAATGTAAAAGCGCGACCCCTACGTTCGGCATAAAAAAATAAAAAAATTTTTTTTGAAACTACCTTTCAATAATACTTCATATTCGAAGGTGTACGGCGAACTCTTTTTTTTTTACTTGTAACCTGGTACGCTCTAATGTACGTATGGGGTGATGACAATCTCGATATGAATAATAAAATCAATAAACAAATGTGTTTTTAACAATCGCAAACTTTATTTTTAAAATTGTGAAGAGCGAACTTATGCCTTCCAGTTGGCCCAGGTCCTGATTTCGTTCCACAAGTTGGTGCCAGGACATTCGGTGGAGCCGACTTGACGATGACCGTACAAAGTGTAGCCGGAAGTGATTTGGCCACGGGAAACGGCAGCAGCCAACAAGTTCTTAGCAGCGTTGATTTGGGCAGCGGTGGGCTTGTCGCTGTTGTAGTTGCCCATGAAGGAGATGCCAATGGATTTAGAATTCCAGTTGGTGGCATGAGCACCTAGAACGTTCCAGCCACGACCTTCGTAGATGTTGCCATCACCACCGATCAAGAAATTGTAACCGATATCAGCCCATCCCAAAGATCCCTGGTGGTAGCTTTGGATGTTTTTCATCTGCTGAATGCAAGCAGCCTTGGTGGAGCAGTAGGCACCAGCAGTGTGGTGGATGACAGCATAGGCCAAGCCGCTGGCCAAGGTAGATTTGCTGGTAGCAGGAGCACCACCCCATTCAGACTTGGAGATGATGGTAACACCGAAAACTGCTTGGCCGCAGAAGAGAATGGCCAACAGACCGAATAAAGCTTTGGATACCATGATTGTTCGAGTAGAAGATAAATCCAGTAACTGATGAACTTTAACTTTATGTAGCCCCTTATATAGCGAAAAATAATTGTTTTTTCGAACTGATACGATGACATTTTGGTTACCGACACACGTCAAATTGATAATATTTTAACAGAGATATGACACTCTTGTTATTTGAGTTGTTTGGCTTGATTTGATTTGATTTATAACAAACTAATGTTACAAGTGGAGTATCCCATAAATCACTAAATCGACAATCATGCCAAGATATACAAAAACTAATATTATGACAGTTTCTTCTTAGAAATAGAAAATAGAGACCAATCCAAGGCCAAATATTTGTTATAACAATAACCAAAGCCAATAATATGAAAGAATAAAGATCACTGTGTACTAACAATTTTGATTTGCTTTCATTGACCGTTCAAGTGTCTCATGTCCTGTAACATATATAAATTTATGTCACGTAACGTTCCTCATTATAGGTTGTAAAAACGTAAACAAATTTTATCAACTCGCCAAATTGTAAAAAAAACTAAAAATATTCCAAATAATTAAAAAAATATATATCAAAAAAACAATATTTTAGGACAATGCAGTTAAAATGATTTCTTCTTTTTAGTAATTATAGAGCTTCTTATGTTGTGCATAAATATATACAGAAGTGAAAATAATTTCAAGTTTTTCCCCTTTGAAACGTACGCCTGTCACGTATGCGACCATGGAAATGCCCATATACATTAACATGTTGGTATCTTCCAACATATAGTGTTATATGTATTACTATCTTCAGTCTTCTGATTTCAGCTGTTCCTAAAAAGTCTTCGTGTTAAATTTAACTTTTGCTTTCGCTTCTTCGCACATTGGACCCATAAATAAAAACAATATGCTTTTTATTTTTGTCATCATAAAAATCTAGGAAAAGTAAATTGTCGTTATCATCGCATAAAATTCAGTCTGTTTGTATGTTGGTACTCCCGTCAGCACACATAAGCTTTGTATGGATGTGAGTTTGCCTGTATATGTCTGTATGTGTGCAACTGAAGTTTAGATGGGTCATAAAATTGTCAGTGGTTCGAGTAGAACGGTTTTATCTATCAGCCGAGTACCGAGTAGTCCGCATGTGACCCCATAAATCATGATAAAACTCAACCAACGTCCAATTTTGCTGGATTCGTACTCTTCTATTTTGTTTTCTTCGTTTTTTGCAATTGTTTATGTTTTTTGTAAAAAGAGAAAAACAAATCAAAATCAAGTGTCACATATAATCAAATGAATAAAGTGACATTTTAGGATTTGCGCTAACAAATTTCCGCGCGCAAGTGATATATGGCGATTAGTGCGTCACTGGCCATTGTCCAATGATCAGAAATGGTAGGCACAATACGTTGTACAAACCTGTTTTTGTCAAATACAGTTTGAGGACAGAAATGTCTGGAGACAATGTATGTTGCGCAATCATTTTTATCAGTTGTGATCGTAATTGAAAATTATATAGCAAAAACTAGTTTTCTCAAAATGAGGAAAATGTCAATAATGTTGTTTTCGCAATTTAAGGTCCAATCATTATTAGGGCTGTTTTTCTTTAAGCCGGGATAACAAGCTGCGATAACAAAAAAGTTAATAAAAATTTAATTTTTTGCTCAAAATGAAAAGTTATTTTTTCACATTGTCGCCAACTACAATATACATAAATACATGTATCAAAAGAAATTTTTCAAAAAATATTTTGTGTTGACTTTATTGGACTTAGCCTCGATAACCATCATTTTGACTTACATCGGATAATTATCCAGGTTAAGTGAAAAAAATTTAACACAAAATTATTTTTTCAAAATTTGTTTCCACACAAACATTGATATTGCTTTTGGCGACAATTTAAAAAAATATTTTGAGTGAAATTTTAACATTTTATTTATAACAGGTAGCGCAAAAGTAATCCTCCTATCAGAAAATGCTATAAATTTTGCGATTGGCCCCTAATGTCAGTTCTGTTTTGACATTTGTGTAGTAAACACATGCGAAATACACGTTAATAAACAATGTTACGCTACACTGCTCCAGTATGCGGAATATTGGTGACTATTTATTTATTTTCATTTTTTAATTACAGCCAAAAAACATCGGAAGGTTATTTTTGCGCCACCTGTTATTTTTTTATCGCAGCTAGTTATCCAGTCTTAAAGAAAAACAGCCATATTATGTATTTATTTATGTATGTATGCACAGTGGTGGCCAAAACATATGCAACTAAGGGTCACTTACTTTGATAGGCTCTATAAGTTTGTAAATTTGAATCCCAAAAAAACAATGATGTTTAAATAAATATTAATACAGCATTCAAATTTCAAATAATTATAAAGTAGGAATGTTCAATTTTATTTTGTTATTTTTTCTATTGAAGTTAAAAAAAGTTATGAACAGACTTGTGATAATAGACTCATTTATCGAATTACACAATTGCAAGTACCAGTCACTGCTTGAACAATCATGATAGGCGTAGAGGGGTATGTACAAAACGTCTTTGAATTGTTCGAGCAGAAACTTGTACTTGCAATTCTTTAGTTCGTTTATAGGAAGAGATAAATGAATCTTTTTTCAAAAGTATGTTCATAAAATTGTCCGCCCGACCGGTGTATAACAGAAATTTGTGTTTTTTTAATTAGCAATAATACGAAATATTTAACTTTTATGAACGTTATATTTAAACGGACAGTGTATTTGGGTGATATTCCACAAGAATGAGCAGTCACAATTCTGAGCTAAGATCCGAATTTATCGCAAGCCATTCGAATACAAAATCTATTTTAATTTCAATAGAAAAAATAACAAAATAAAATTGAATATTCCTACAAATTTCTTTAAACAGGCTTCTTAATTACTAATACGAACCACGAAAAATCGAAAGAAATTTAAAAAATGCCGTTATTAAAACAAAATTGTCCAGTTACGTATCGAGGGCTTATATTCATGAGTGGCTATGAACAAAAACACAACTATTCAGGAGAGCGAAAAAACTGATTTTCTCCTTAATTTTAATAGTAGTTATGAATCATTCTTCTACATAATCATAATCTAAAGAGGATTACTAATTGCTACGATTAAAAAGTTTTCGATATTTCCTATTATTCGCGGTTTTATGGTTCATAGCCACTTTTGCACGTTTAAAATTGAGCACTATGAATATAATATAATATATATGAATATATATTGAGCACTCAAATATATAAATAAGACTTATTGTAAAATCGATGACGTTTTTTTATGGAAAGTTGGCAATGTGTACATCACATTTTCTGTGATGTACACAGCGAATTTAAAGATTCCAGCTTCATCCGGCAGATTGGTACCATTCTTATCCCAATTTTTGTAAAAAAATTGGATATTGCGGTAAGGCATGGTAAACAACAAATACAAATTGGATATTTTTTGGAAAATTTTCATTTTCGCGGCAAATATGGCTAAAATGTCATGTGTGAAAGTTTTGTTTAATGATTTTCACGCGATCTAGCCAACGGATCAGACTGAATTTTTGTATGTGTATTAAGAAGCAATGTCGCTTGTAACATATATGTAGCCAGTCACGAAAATCGCTGCAATTGTTGAAAAATCCAAAATTCGCGGTTGCAATTGCTTATATTTAAACTTTCTCTGTTCAGGATTCTGAAACTTCCATTCGAAATATTTGTGATTGGTGTTCTATATGATAAAATTTTTGACTTTACTGCTACTATTTATCCTATTTTAGCCTGATAACTTGGGAACCAAAATGCTATTAATCGCGAAATGATGGAATTTGATAGTACGATATGCCCTAAATCTAGAAAAATGTTTTAAACAAAATCGTTGTGGAGAATTATAACCTTCGGTGTAATGAAAAAATGGTTAAAATGGTTCATAGCCGCTTATGAATATAAGCCCTCGATATGCTTTGACCACACCCATTTTTATATTTATCAATAAATATGTCGATAACAAAGAAATTTAAACAAAATCTATGCATTGTGATAATTATTTGAAATTTGACTGCTGTATTAATATTTATTTAAACGTCATTGTTTTTTTGTGATTCAAGAGCCTATTAAAGAAAGTGACCTTGGTTGCATATGTTTTGGCCACCACTGTATGTATATTGGATAATGCTATCCTAATTAACGTTTAATGGTAAATACTCATATTTTAATTTTTTTTAACACTAATCGTCTTGGGTGTTACCTAATTACCGTCCAAGGCGTATTTATACAGGTGATAGCACTAGAACAACAACAAATTCGGCAACAACAAAATACAAGTAATTTTTTGAATGGTGAGCCATACTGTCAAAGCAAAATATATGGGATTTGACAGTTTCGGTTACTTTTGAATGAAAAAAATTTCAGTCAGCTGGGCTCCTGCTATCACCTTTATAAATACGCCTTGTTACCGTCCGTCTTAAGTAACATTCGGAAGACAAACAAAAAGTTTCTGCTTCCGACAAAGGGCAGATGTAACTCTCTTTGATAAATTCTACTTATTTAACATTTCCACGGCTTGTGTTACGGGTTTGACAATAGCTTCAAAAACTGAACAGACGCAATGAGTTGCTCTATTATTGGATGGATAAGCAAATATCACTTGGGCATTTAAAACAAATGCTATGTATGTATGTGTCTATTGGCAATGTGAAGCTTTTTGGTCTAACAAAAAGTAAAGAAATAATATTGTACAGCAAATATACATACATACATATATGTATGTATGTATAAAAGTATCGACATTACGTTTCTACTCTTTAAGTTTTTAATCACAGCCCAATAATTTCATTTCGTCGATATTTTACTAATTTATTAATTGAGCGTTATCAGTCCGAGTATACATCGAGTGCAATTTCGACAAACAACATATTTACTATAAAACAGAAGCACGAGGTGGAAACCCCATCCATCAGTTGCTAGATTTCATTTCTATTCGAAAATCATGGTGTCCAAAGCTTTATTCGGTCTGTTGGCCGTTCTCTTCTGCGCCCAAGCAGTTTTCGGTGTTACCATCATCTCCAAGTCTGAATGGGGTGGTGCTCCTGCTACCAGCAAATCTACCTTGGCCAGCGGCTTGGCCTATGCTGTCATCCACCACACTGCTGGTGCCTACTGCTCCACCAAGGCTGCTTGCATTCAGCAGATGAAAAACATCCAAAGCTACCACCAGCGCACTTTGGGATGGGCTGATATCGGTTACAATTTCTTGATCGGTGGTGATGGCAACATCTACGAAGGTCGTGGCTGGAACGTTCTCGGTGCTCATGCCACCAGTTGGAATTCCAAATCCATTGGCATCTCCTTCATGGGCAACTACAACAGCGACAAGCCCACCGCTGCTCAAATCAAGGCTGCTAAGAACTTGTTGGCTGCTGCCGTTTCCCGTGGCCAAATCACTTCCGGTTACACTTTGTACGGTCATCGTCAAGTCGGCTCCACCGAATGTCCTGGCACCAACTTGTGGAACGAAATCAAGACCTGGGCCAACTGGAAGGCTTAAATTTTAATAAAGATTCTGAATAATTTAGAAGACCATTCTCAGTTTGTGATTTGATCTAATGACAGGCATGGGTAGGGTTATAGTATGTAATGGAATGGGTTTCGATTATGAAGCGAAAAGGAGAAATGCAACGGTTTTAAATGGCCAATTGTACGCAAATTGGTAGCATGGAGAACATGGTCTGATAAATCGGATAATTTCTGAATTTCATACATGTAACCATTTTGAAATTATTTTATAAACGTAGTAAAAAGAGATGACCTGGCGTCTTCTTCCATTTAATTATAGTTCTATTACAACTCCTATAGGTGTTGTATTGCCAATATTTTAATCTTGGGAAAATATTATGATTTCATAGGTTATTAAGTAACCCAGCTAGCTCTGCTTTACTTGACCGCTCTTCTCCACGAGGGCGTCAAGTATTTGGAAGTTCTATCTTGCCATTTAGGTGTCCATCGTTTCCGTTTTCTGTATGGCCAATTCGAGAAAAGGAGGCTTCATTTGCATGCCTTGTCGAAGGACATGTCTGTGTAGAATGTCCCACACCATTTATTTCAGAACTTCTAATTTGTTCTTGTGTTCATTTCATCGTCGCTTCTTATTGCTGTCTCACACTGTGAGCCTGTTCTTCTTCTTTTGTAAATTTAATATCAATACTTTGAAACTGTTTACTTTTTTCCTGCCTTGCCTTCTCTGCTTTGAGCCCGTAAAATGAACACTGAGAAGAAAATATTTAATTTCCGATCACGTAACCATCTCACGTTCCTCTTCACTTCACTTCAGCGTACGAACACACACACATATACACAAACGTAGAACCAAAAATGATGGTGATGGTGTTTGATGACAATGCAATGCCACAGCCGTGTTACTCGAACATGGCTGGCGGTTGGTTATATGGTGTGACATTTAATGGTTGTTGAGTTTCCCGAAATCCCACTGTCCCGTAGAACAGTACACAGTGGTTGGTAACCTCTTACACCAAGAAAATTACACCAATATATACAGCATAGGGACTGGTATCTCCCATTCATTGAAAATAACATGCAAATTTAAGTCGCCTGGCTTCAATTCTTGAATTTTGTACGCTTTTATGCCGAGATCCTTACGTAAAATATGCCAAGTTGTCGAATACGACAAGCCAAGCTACTGAGGACGACGACAAGAAAGACATGTAGAAGAAACAATTTTGACCGAAGTTTGCTAAAAGTTTTCTAAAAAATTTGAATATTGATTTGAACTGGGATATTGTCCTGGCTCAAGACCATTTTGCTTCTATATTTAATAGAATGCAAATTTATTTACAAATGGCATGGTGACATTTATTACTTGGCTGCAGACTACCACGATCATGATTTCGACAATTTCAAAAGTCTTTTCAAGTGGCTTCGCAGCGACTTTTCAACATCAAACCCGGCCTCTATAAGGAGATGATTCTCACAAACGAACGGGAATCACAAATCAAATATTGATTACAGACCAAAAAAATGCAAACGAAAAAACTAAAACAAATGAGCGTTGGCACGGCAGAAGTATTGCTGGGTAACTATACCTGCATATACACATACTTACATATGCAACTCAATGAGATGCTTGTAAGATGGCATGTGTGCTTTATTACTTGGTGCGATTTTTTAAACGAAAATTCGGCAAGTGAGTTGTTATTCTCGTTCGTTTGTGAGAATCATCTCCTTATAGAGGCCGGGTTTGATGTTGAAAAGTCGCTGCGAAGCCACTTGAAAAGACTTTTGACATGGTCGAAATCATGATCGTGGTAGTCTGCAGCCAAGTAATAAATGTCACCATGCCATTTGTAAATAAATTTGCATTCTATTAAATATAGAAGCAAAATGGTCTTGAGCCAGGACAATTCCCAGTTCAAATCAAATATTGATTTGAATATTTTTCTGCCTTGATCGCTGTTTTGAGATGACAATATTTTTGACTGTCACAGATTTATAAATTAATCTAATGTTCGTTATGTCTGTTGGCATTATCTCATGTCACAATTGAGATGATTTACATTAGGCTGGGACGAGGTCCATATAAATAAAAAAGTACCTTCCAGTAGAATTTAAATTTAGGATTGTTTAAAGATGCTCCTGAAAACACCCCTAAAAATTATGTTTTTTCCGTATTACGTTTTTGTCCAATATATAAATTTTGATTCTTGCGTTGGGGTAATTTATTGATCGAATTATTGAACATAAGTATTAGTTAAATCTAAACATAAATGAAAAATAATACGAACCGGTCGATTCGACCAGTTTTTGCAAGAAAGAAAACAGGACAACCGGATTTTTTTAAATCACGGTTTCCGACTTAAAAAAAAAAACGAGTTATTGCTGTGGCATGCGATGTATATTTGTAGTCTCTAAAATATGGCACACATTTCACATTCCGATTTAAATGGAATTAACTCGATAATCTGATTTATCCACTCCCATATCGTCACTTGAAATGCAAATGGGCGGAGCATGATCTAATTACAAGAAATGACTTGAATTTCGTTAATAAAGTCTCAAATATTGGCAATAGGAAGTTAACATTTTTTTGAGGATGATGACGATATTTTAACGCCTCCTGTGAAACTCTTGGTTATGATTTAAACTTTTAGACTTTTTAGACTTCGTAGTTTGTTCGATTGACAGTAGTGGCAATGGATTGTCGAAAAGAAATTTTAGCAAATGTTTTGGTGAAGTATCGAATCTCTTGAAATTAAATCAACAGTTCAAATTGTATTTCAAGACACGAATACTATTAAAAATAAACCTCAAAGTGACCACCCAAGGAAGTTAAGTAGGAGAGATGCGAACTTTAATCTAAAGAAGTGGACAAAAAATCAATAGAGAAGGCCAAACGCTGGCCGAATAGCTCGGAAAAGGTTATTTTACGATTGTGCATCTGTCCAACTAACAAACTACGAAGTCTAAAACGATTCCTGCTGAAATCAACAAAATGAAGCATAACATGTAGATCGTATGTAGACTTTTGTCAATGCATTTTTTTAGTTACTTCTAACTAACTTCTATGTTAGTGGTGAAATACGGATTTTTTGGTACAAATAAATAAAAAGAGATTTCAAACAAAACTACATCATTACATTTCTTCATAATGCTCGTCCGGAAGCCGAAATTCGGGTCGTATATTGACATTTGTCGTCCACTGTATGCAAATGAAAAAAACCTTCAGCTCCTTTCGGAAACTCTCCTTGTTCTTCGAAAAATCCCATTTATAACAGAATAAAAGGAAGCTAAAATTTCTTCTTTTTCATGAGGGAACTATTTAGCCAGCAATTCAGCAGCATTATATTGGGAAATTATGGAAAACATAGAAAATTAATAAACTCATAATAATGTTATCCTTTTCCGCCACAGTTATAAACCAACCCAAAGTGTAGAGTTTTTGGTTTAAAGCTGTACTAGAAAAGTAGAGTTGCCTATAAAACTCACCATTATTGCTCTGCCTTTATGCTCTCTCATTCTAAAATTGCAATTCTTTATGCTCTCTCAATCTTAAATTGCAATTCTTTATGCTCTCTCATTCTTAAATTGCAGATTCTTTATTTTCACTCATTCTATACTCCCCTATACTCAACTCTGCGCTCTGCTTCTACTCCTTTTTTTAGCAACTCGCAACTCCTTCCACGTAAAGCCCGCGCCCGTTAAATGTGATTGTGATTTTATATTTTATAAATTAAATCATAAATTATATTTAATTATGTACAGAAGTTCAGAAAAGTGTGCAGTGAGAGGCTGCAAAATTCGACGAGGTGATGGAGTACCTATGTACAGATTCACCTTAGCGAACAAGGCGATATGGAAGGAGATTATAGGAATCTCCAGACCATTAAATACGTCCGATAGCCTATTCAGATTAAATGCGAAATCGAGCGTTGCTCGATTACAATGTCCGACAGTCCATATTACACTTGATCCAGATGATATACGCCGGAAACTATAGGTGAAAATAAGTTATTTGGCGTTTTTAGTTTTTCATTTCCTCGTCCAAAGGACTCATTTTTTTTTTCAAAAATTATTTTAAATACTTAGCACCCTATAATACTTTTATAAATACCAAATTAATTAGGAGAATATGTTCTAAAAATTCTTCAAATTGCAAGTTTTTCCTCTTAAAAAGTAAAATATGAAAAAAAACTAAATAAACTAAGAGGTAAACTTGAAATGGTTGTAAATGGTGAACTAATACAGATAGAAGCATGATATTTGAAGTATTTTTAACAGACATTCTCCTCTTTAATTTTACACTAATACCGTAATTATAAGGTGCAAATAAGTATTTAAAATATTTTTTGAAAAACAGTATGAGGAAATTAAAAACAGTTAGCTTATACTTTCATATGTATATCCAGTTCAAGTGCAACGACTTTTTTTTAAATTGCCGTACGGTGTTATTATAGCATTTCCAGATTACAGCTGAAATATTCATTAGGTTTATTTACAAATATCAGATCTCATAAAGCATGATCGTTATTTTGCAATTGGTATACCAATGTGGTAGGCGAGTAGGTAGCATGTCCGCGCGCACATGTCGAAATCATTGGTTCAAATCGTAGGGACAGCAAAGTTTGTATTAACCCTTATGTAAGGCAAAAACACACCATCTTTCCGCTGCTGGGATTGATGTAAACCAGTGGTGGGCAACCAAATATTCTGTTTCACACTTGTGTGTGAAACAACAAAGTTCAGCTCGTCTGTATTTTCAAACAATTGCGCAGCGAAACCTTGCATTGATTTGTTTGCATCGAAAAAAGTAACCAAAGCAAGAGTCGAAGGACCGCAAACAAACTACGTATAGTAGTGTGTCGACAGTGCGTCAACAGTTATGGAGACGTGTTATGGAAATTCAATTTTTCCCACCATTGATTTTTAGGTTTATCTGTCACGACCAAAAAATATAATAAGGAAATAACACATCAGCTAATTGGAACATTGGCAATTAAAAAAAAAACACAAACGTGAAATGAAAAAAAATTCAAATTAGTATATAAAGTAAAAATATAAATAATGAATCAAATATGTAGATAAAGAATCATACCATTCCACAAAAGCAAATTATTTTTTTTTTTCGGGAAAATGATTCGCCCAGAGCTACAAAAACGAGTGAGAAGTAATGTTTTCCTAAATATTAACAGCTTTTGACCTATATCAGTAGAAAGAAATGTCAAAATGATCATACAAATGTAATGATCAATTAATCTACAATACATTACCAAATGGTAAGAAAAAAATTGGCTTAAAAATTAAAAGTAAATAGAAGAGAGCCCCAAGTGAGAAGGAATTAAAGAAAAACGTCCAGTACATTTTAGAAACGCATACATACATTTTAGAAACTACCACAATCCACGTTGTTTCGCCGCTCCTTTTATTCGTTGTTTTTTTCTTTTAATTTCATATTTACTTTGCTGGTAGGTATGGTGCAGTACGTACCAAATCAAATAAAAGAAGGGTTTATTTTTATAGCCACAAACAAAATATTAGAGTTAAAGCCTTTTAAAAAGGCCATAACCGGTTCTCTATCTGTTACATTTGTTTGTGGCATTTTTTAATACAATTTTCTGTAGTTAAAAACTATAATATTAATATTCGAATAAGTTTACTTAATGCGCTCTGCATCGTTTTATGCTTGTGTAGTTCATTATGCTGTAGTCTAATAATAATATTCATTCATAAAAAGTCTTAATTGTTAATAATATATAAATATTTATAAAAAAAGATAAGAAATAAAACAAGGTTAAAGAAAATTAAACATATTTCACAATTCATATATGCATATAATATAATAATAAAAATGAAACTACAATGGATACAATTCATAAAAGAGGGGCGGCATAGAAAGGAAGGGCTAATAACTGAACTAAGGTTCTTAGGATGTTTGCAGCAACGAGTAACGACTAAACAGGATTCAAACTACAAAGAACGTGTAAACAATATTAGATTCAAAGATGTTCGGCTTACAATTTCAACTACATTCTGGTTAATTCATAACTTGCTGTATTGATTCTAATGATTCATGTAATTGTTATTTGAAATTGTTAACATAATATAATATTTGTTATTCATATATATATATCTTATATCTTCCGTGTGTGTTTTGCAAAGATTATTAGATAAAATTGTAAAGAATATTTTATAATGCACTGAGGCATTGGCCAAACTAACGATATCGAAGGTATTTTCATTCACTTTTAATACAGGATAAAGCCGAAAGTGTTTTTCATTAATTTTATGCTGATATATAGTTTATAATTTTATAAAAAATTGTGTATTTTTGTTGGAGCAAATAATTGCGTAGGAATAGATTATCTTCTTTCTTTTTGTTTGTTTATAGATTAATTGAAATTGTGTTGTTATATACTATCAAAATTCTGTTTGCAAATCAAAAAGTTTCATCAAAGGAGAATCTAAAAACAGTGTTAATACATACAGCGCTCATATACAAGTTGTTCAGATACGTTATTAATTCAATTGCTTCCTCTGATCTAATAACAATTCAATACAGAATACGAAATAAAATCAAACCAAAAATATTATTCTCCTTTTTTAACTTAACCACAACCTGAAAGAAAAATTGCTTTAAAAACCTGCTTTATCCCATTAAATCCCATACCTCTACGACTTAAGCATGACTTTCAGCGCTGTTTACTTGAGCATTGTTAGGAGATATGGAATTCGGAGTTTGGTTGACATTGCCTACTGTGGATTCGTCATTACTATGAGAAGGTGACACTGGCTCAATAATGACGTCGTTGTACGAGGGAGGAGGGACGGTGGATCCATCGCCAGAAACACATCCCACAACATCAACATCTTCGGCTGCAGCTTGTGTAATATTTTCATTACGTCTCATTGGTGGTGTATTGTTGTTAATGTGTACTGTATTATTGTTGTTCGAAGAGTCGTTATTATTGTCTTCTTCTCCGTCGCCACTTGTATCGGGAACATTGTTCTGCTCTTCCGGAGGCTGGTAATTAGACATCGCAACTTGATAGGATGGCGGAGGAGCTTGTTTCATGTATGCCACGGCCTCATCGTAATTGGGCAAAAGAGTGGAATAAGAACGTTCCTCGGCACCCAAATTGTTACCAGTTATATCAGATATACCCAAAGGTAACAGTGTACGCATGCTTTGTTGTTTCAAGGTTAAATACTTGTAACAACGCCATACTATGCCGATTGCATACGCTTTGAGGAAAACGATGCAAACAAATACAATGAGGACCACAATGACCAGTTCTTCGGGTGACAATTCCAAGAGCTTCTCACGCCATGGCAAACGATGAGACTCATCAATTAAACGATGAATAGCTTGTAAATAGCACAAGTACCCAGCAGCAGTCAGTCTTTTAACGAAATAAAAAAATATATAAGCCATACGTCCTTCCAAAGTCAAAGCCAATTTCAATGCACTTACGTGGTTATAGCAAAATCAAATAATTGCAGACAGAAGAATGGTAGCAAATGAGACGGCTTTCCCTTGATAGCGCCGTAAATCATCATCATCGTTATGGCTATCATGCAGGTGCACACTAGGCCACCCATGTCATAGCTCTCTGCAAAATCACAAAAAATAAATTTAATGTTAAGCCTTCACCTTCTTGCTGCAATATATATACATATATAATTTCTTACGGTATTGTTTACGGTAGTTGAGTGAATGATCTCGGTAGGCGTACGGTGGATCCACCTTACTTAAGGGTGTTGGCAAAGCCGGTGCATTCATGTCCACATGATAATCGTAGCTGCTCTCCAGCTCTTCCATCATGTGCGGGTTACGCATGATAACGGCCAATAAACTCAGGGCCAAAATGTTCAAAAACTTCGTAAAAAATTAAAGGAATACAATGTTTCACTGTTTTTTCGCTTGAAAAAGCTCATAACATATATAATAATAATAAAAAACAATATAATATAAATAGTGTAATCACCTATTATTAACTTACAAAATTACATTTTTGACAGAATTCATTTAACAACATTTTACATAAGTTAAACTCTTATATTAAAAATAACTCATATTATGAAAATAACATATTATGAAGAAAATTAATGAAGAGACTGATATGTGCATAAATGCCAAATTTTGTTTGTTTTTCACATCATCCAATACAGAATGTAGCGTATCTAAAAACTATGTTTGTTGTCTGGGACGCCGAAAAATTCTAAGACGATGTAGCGGTAGTTGTAGTGGAAAGAATAACAGAGCTTAAACTTTAAGTCAGTTATAAATGTCCGAAATGAACATTTTAGTTGTAATACGATGTAATAAAAATTTATTATATCAATTTATTGTATCATATTGATACGTGAATTTCATTGTTACAACACAGTTGGGTGAACAAATGGAAAGGGTGTATAAGATTCGGCATGGTCGATTAATCGCCGTTTTTACTTGTTTGTACTTATTTCATTTCATACAATAACATTATCGATTTTACGCCATTCCTATTAAAAGCTTGTTCCCATTATACATTTAATGAACATGCGGTCACATACATATGCACATATAATATGTGAACGTAGGACTGTTTAACGAGTTGCTAGCAGCTGTTGTTTGGCAAAAAGTGTGATCTGTATATATGCATCTGTACATATATTATTTATTTAATTATTCTAATTTCAAATGGATGTTATTATAATTAGTAATTTAATAATTATTATCGTACATGTTATATTCAGATGCACATTTAAATAAAGCAGTAATGGTTGTATGTCCAAAACGACGAACAAGATAAAGATTGGTAGGGCAGCAGGGCAGGACAGAACGTTTGGTGTAAAACGGAGTTCATTTATTGAAATATTTGATTTGCTTACAATCTCAAACATGTTTAACTAAAAATAACTTTTCGATATGATATGATTATTTATTTTATATTTGATTCATTATTTATTTTTCTACCTCATATAAAATTTCATATAAAAGTATTTAAATTTCGTTGGACGATTTCAGTCGTATTCCTCACTTTTCTTAACACATCCAACTTTTTCCAAATTCGCTGTAATAATGAGAAACACTACGTACAAAAAACTGTCCATTGCTACTACTTTCACGGTTTACAGCTGAATAATTAGTAGGTCATTTCGTTCAGATTCTATGCAATGGCGGGTCTCGGATGGACTTAAAGAATTTCTCCAAAGCCGGCTACGCAGATTAAAGATTTTCTACATTGCCTGCTTGAAGATTTTCGTTTCTGTATGTCCAAAAAGGCTACGCAAAGTAAAAGCTTTTTAACCCACATTTGATGCCAGTTTTTTATTGTCGGATTCCAATAAATAGTATGTTTTAGCCTAGTTATTGTCAAGACAAGTTTTCTATTATTTAATGCACTTAGTTATTTCATTAAATAAGTCACATGGACTTCATGGTCGGTATTAAATTAATTTGGGAACTATAGTAGATTCTTATAATTATATATAATTATGAAATTTTAATGTAATGTCATGATTTAAACGTAGACAGTTTGTTTGAATATACCGCGTCAATCCATTTTGAAACCACTTAAAATCTAAAATCAAAACCACGTTTTTTTGATTTCTTTGGCTTTCGGTTTGATCGATTAATGTGAAATAAAAAACGGTAAGATATAAAAACAAAGTGTCCCGATACTCTAAACCCCGATGTGAAATATGATATTGTAAATTAATTTCATACCCACTTTTGTGTATACCGATCAGATTAGATTTACTTTAGCTAGTGATTGATTCACTGATGACAAATTTCTATATGGGCAAATCTACGGTATAGTACGATTCCATGTCACTCAGGCTTCTAACCGCTTTAAGAGCAATATATAATATTTCTGAGAGTGTCATAATTTTCAAAACGACGAGTTTAACCTCGCCAACATCCTAAAGTTTTAAAATTATGCTGTTAATGTAGTCTACTGAGCTAAGGTCTACCCTAATTTACCCTATTTTTGCTTGTAACTTTCGGGAGTTGTTCAACTCTTTTGGCTATAACTTTTTCAGCATAAGAGAAAATCATTCTGATCTTTTTGTGGATGATAGTAATGATGTTGCGGAATCTTCTATATGTTGAAAAGGGCGTGTGCCATCACTGAGGAATAAATGGTAGCTCTTCAAAATCTTTCACTCTGTTTTTGCATAAAACGAAAATTGATACAATTTTCTTTTTTGCGCTTTCAGCGTGAACGTAATTGCAAATTTTTTAATATTGGATTATAAACGACAGAGATACTAACAAAAGGCGACCGGACGATTTGGTGTGCCTTCAGCGACAAGGAGATTATGACAGTACGAACATCATCAGGTCGATGCGTGCAGATCATGAAATTTCATATTTTTTGAAGAGCACATCCGCAGTTTGAAAAATAACTGGTGGCAACCCTGTGTGATCGGTGAATATGGGTACTACTAATAATGTGTGTAAGTGCTAAATAGATCGAATTATTATTTTGGTACCGAGAGCCATTTTAGGTTAAATTTTGTTGATTTTCATAGGGTTTTCAGGCTTAACTTGCAATAGAACCAAAAGGGACAATCCGATTATAACTTCTTCAGCACTTGAAAAAAATGATGCACGCGAGCACATTATTTATATTTAATGTATTTTTAACAAGTTGGCGCTAAAATAAAACGTGTGCCTCTAATTTGAAATTTTTAATTTTTCAAAATTGAAATCGGACTATTTTGTAGATTTTCCCATATACTTTGGTAGAACTAACATTTATCGGCCAAGGGTGGACCACGACGGTCCAAAACTGAATTTGAATTTCCGTAACACGAGAGTTGGACAACCAAAATGCGTTCCTGCGCTATCGACATACGTATAGTATAAGATTGTTCGTGTGGTTTTGTAATTCGGCTCTTGCTTTATTTACTTTTTTCGATACAAATCAATTAGAACAATGATTCGCTGCGCAATTGCTTCAAATTGTTTGAAAATACAGTCGAGTTGAACTTCGTTTTTATTCTGCTTCACATACAAGAAAATTACAGTAAAATGTCACGAGAAGAAAAAGTCCGTGCGGACTTGGGTGGAACCCTAACAGTTCAATTTTGTGTTATGGGAGAAACCGGTTAATCGACATGAAATAACCGGACTAACCGGATAAACGAAAATTGTCATTTTCAGAAAATCGGTGACGGTTGTGAGACAAAAAACGAAAAACCGGTCTAGTTACAAGTAATCCGATTAGTATTCTATAATAAAACCTTCCTCCTCCTATCTGTTGAATATAAGACAATATCCCAGTTCAAATCAGAAATTAAAAAAATTAACTGAGGTGTAGTATGGTAGTTCTTGTCGCACAAATCATAATACCAGTAGTCTTTCAGAATCTGTAGCTATAATCGACCGACAGAAAGCAATAAAGAAATCTATCTACATACCTATATGACGAAAACAAAGACAAGTAATGCAAAGTCACCCGAATACAAGTACTGAATTACAACAACTATAGACATTCTATAGACATACGCACATAGTTATCATAACAACAGCAAAAACAAAAACAATTTATAGTGAAAGAAAGGAATAAGGTCTTAAAGCATTGGCAGGCCAAGATAAGGAGACCCTGGTATCGACATATAAACCCATCGGTAGCCGCATCCATGATAATGCCGCCACAAAATTGGAGAAATTTGCAGACGACGTAGAATAATGCACTCGGAATTGCTACAGAGTTGTCGTTCAGTATCCGAAATTTCAGGAGTATGTTAATTTAGAACTCCGTTACATCTATAGCCGTTTATGGCTCCGGCCACAGTGAATTAATGCATGGTTTTCAGGCCATTCGATATTGAAAGTCTATCAGCCTTCCAACATCCAATTCGGCACACACATAAGTAATATCTTAATATTCTGTAGGAGAGCTTTCGCCAACAACAGTAACAAAAAAAACTTTATAATGACCCTGAGCGACAAAAGGACAAGGCCACGTCCAACTGTGTAGTAAAGCAAAAGGAAAGGGATTTCTTCCTTCGATTCACCTAACGATTAAAGTGCAGCTATTTAATCTAATTGTACTCACCAAATGCCAAAGGCCAATCATAATGGTTGCAGTATGAACATGAAGACCAAAACAACATGTCCATTCTTTCCGTTGAGGTGGTTGATGTGGACCCATTTTCCGGATCCTTAGCATTGCCAGGAGGGTGGCTAAACGGGATGGAATGTTTTTGTTCGATAAACGATTCTGCAGAATACTAAATAAATTTTATCTATTTTTTATGAAAAAAAAACACACAATCTCTCAAACGACACGACGAATACAGAAATTCAGAAGAATAAATAACAAATAAACAGAAAGTCAATCACAAAGCGAAGGTGACGATAACGACGAAAATGATGGAAAACAAAGGAGAACTGATAATTTTCGTCATCGTCACTTACGCTCTGTGGTTGACTTTTTGTTTGCAAAAGGTTTGCCCTGGCCGTTGTTTAAAGAATAAATAAATAATCTTAAAAATCGTATTTGGCCAAAATATGTATTATATGAATAAAATAAACACGACGATAATAATATTGAGTCGTCTTTGTTCTCTTCTCTGTTGCGCCGTTGCCTTCAATTCGCTCTCTAGCCGCGGACTCTAGCCGGCGCCGTCAAAAATTCGCTCTCTGTTGATGTGCTGCTTGCGTCGCAGTCGGACCTGCGACTTTATGGAGATTTCGGCGACAAATAACTGCGGCGAGGTTTATGCTTGTTTCTGAAACCAAGATCAGCTGTTTGTACCGACATCAAGGTGAAATCGAGCCGCCGGCAATACAAATGCTACCGCCGATAAGCAAGAATTTTCTACGATGGCGTAATTAATATTGAGTCGGCTTCGCTCTCTGAGTTATTGTTGTGTACTTCTTCATTTCATCTGTCTTGCCATAAATCAAAGGAAATTATTTTATATTTATTGTTTCGTAACTTAAATTATTATTTACATCAATTAAAATAGCCTTGAAAATGGTTTTAACGAAAGAGTATCGGATTTGTATGCCACTGACATGCGAAGAGGTTTGTATTTCCCCAACATTTCTGCCTCCTCCAATATGCCTTAAAGTTTATAACACATCCGGGTAGGGATGGACATGCTTCTGTTCCATGTACAATTAGACAACGTTCGAGATGCTTTACGCCAATTCATTAATATTGATAATTTCATTTCATTTATTTCTTTGTAATTCCAAGCCAATTGGCCAATTATAATTGAATTACAATATTCTTCAAGAAATTACATTTATTAAATGCCTTAAACTATTTAAACAATTAACTACAAGTAATCATGATCCAAAGTACATATTCTCGTCACCGTCAATGCAATTCCGTTCCGAACTATCTTAATTCTGTTTTTCTTTTTCTAGTATCAAATTGGACAGTTGTATATGATCGCCCGTCATAGTTTAGAGCAGTCTGGTGATGGTGAAGGAGTTGAAATAGTCACTAATGAAGCATGCGAGGACGCGGAATACGGAAAAGGACAATTCACCGAAAAGCGTATACATTTATCAAGGTTAGTCACAACGAAATCATACTAAACATATTCTTGTTTTAGGTAGCTTCTGTAGCATAGCATTCACCCAATTTGTCTTTAAATATCATCTCAGATTAATGAACACATATAGATGTCAAACTCCACACTAACTGACAGTCATAACCGTTGGTTACCTCTAACTGGGTTTATCAGACTTCGATAAAAAATGTGAGAACTATATTAGGACGACGAATAAAATGGTCCTAGAATAAAGTCACATCTTGGATGATGTACATATTTCTCTAGTTGCAAAAAGAATAGACAGAGTGTGTAAATATCCAACTTAAGGACAAAATCAGTACAGCAGCAATATTAAACATATTCAAGCTGAATTCACTATCTTTGGCATTTTTTATTTGGTAAAAAATAATGTTTTAGATGTATATCTAGTCAGAACATTTTAAAATAGCAAATATTTTACGTCTCGATAAAAAAGAACTGTTTCAATCTAATCTCGTTTCAAATTATGTAACATATTCTTCCATATCACTTACAAATGTTATGTTATAACATGTTCTTGTTAGATAATACGTGTTTTTTGTTTTTGGAAATTTGATTTTTTTGAGTAGAAATTATAAAAGTAAAAGTAGTATGTGCATGAAGATTTTGATTTGGTTTTAAAGGTATAGACATATTTATTTTAGCCGTTTGCCGTATTGGATACAAGCTATATGCCCTCGTGTATTTTACGTCACGGAGAAATCTTGGAATTTTTTCCCATTTACAAAAACAGGTGAGTCTAATGCATTTATTTTGTATGTCTGCATTTCACTAGTAACGTTGATATTAGATCTGGAAATGCACGGAAAATAATGATTCTCCAAATAGAAATAACAAATAATTAGGTGGAAATAACTCTTGACTGGTTTCTACATCGTAACAAGATATAAATTCACTTATTTATATGTTCGTGTGATTGCTTGTATGACTTACGAGATATTTTTGTATTACATTGTTTTCGCAAAGTGCTAATTTGTTGCGTGGGCGCTCTCACGAGAGCGTCAAGCAGTGCCTTAAGGCACCGTTTTGAATTTGATTCGCACCTACATTACTATTACATTCATAATGTACAAAAGCCAATACGGCTTTTGTACCAATCAGTTTACTATATCAGATGTAGTGTAGTGTAGATGTAGTCAATAAAAATTAACTACATAGGTTGAATGAAATTATAATAATCAATTTTTCTACTTTTTACTTTTTCGCATGGCGCACTTTCAACATTTGTTTGTGGGACCAAAGAATACACAGTAAGCCGTTTCCGAGTTGAAAACTTTATGTTCAATGGATAATACTTTCTCTTTGTAGTGCTCCTTTGTACCTAAATTAAATGTATTTATAAAAACCAAATACGAAAACAATAATGGAGATTCTGAAAATGTAAGTATGTTTTTCATAACAACAGTTTATGACCATGAAATTTACTGGTGGTCATCTTGTTTCGTTCAAGTGTTTAAATTTAACAGAGGATGAGTTGAAAAGCCGCGCTGTTGATAGTGTGGATATTGCATTTGATGAATTACCGAACAATAAACATTACAAAAAGGAGGAGGATCCGAAATTCTTCAAATCTACAAAAACAAGTAAATACGCTTACTAGATGTCTATAAACAAATATTTCAGTGGAATAATGTTCCGTTTCATTTATATTTAGATCGAGGACTTTTGGTGGAAGGATGGCGTGAAAGTGACAAACCTATAATGTGTTCCTATAAAGTGGTGAATGCTGCCTTCGAAGTTTGGGGCCTACAGACAAAAGTTGAAGATTTCATTCAACGGTCCATACGCGACGTTTTGCTCTTGGGTCACAGACAGGCTTTCGCCTGGATAGATGAATGGTTCGGCATGTCACTGGATGATGTCCGAGAATATGAACGTAAAATACAAGAGGAAACAAATAATAAAATGAGACAACCCAATGGATCTGCTGAAACTGAGGAGACGAACAAAAAAATCGAGAACGGATCTGAAAAGGATGACGACGGAAATGAAGAGAAGAAAGATCAAACCAAAGATGTTGAGAACATTGATTAAAGTTGTATACAGATATATTTATGTATATGCAGCTCACAAATGCAAACTCCCAAAGAAAGTAGCATAGAATTAAAAACTCAGGAAACCCTTGACAAAACAATTACACATTTGATGCTGCATAAATGTTGTGTGTATTAAAGAAAAGAGCCCAATCCGAAACATAGCTCAAGAAACCAAATTGTTAATGAAAACTGCCCTACTCAGATAGGATATAATAAATGCTTTACTAACAAAATAAAAAAATATTGATGTACAAAGCCACAAAGTTACTTAAATAATAAATATTTATGAATATTACAAATATAACTTAAGTATTTTTGTGTCATTAGTTCCGAAAATTTTAATTTACACTGCTAAAGTTATACTGCGCATTTAATTAATTGCCTACATTTTATAAGGAAGAGACTTGAATACCCGTTCAACTTATTTGTTAACCCATATCGACCCAGTGTTCGATTAATCGAGCAGCGAAACAAAAAATTGGCTGTTTAAGAACGTATTCTCATTTACTTTTATAAAATTATTATCTCTGGTTCTGCAGAACTCCTTTATCATAAGTTTATATTTTCAATATCCACTCGTAACCCACAGCTTATTCTGCCTCGCCTTTCGTCTCCAGTTTTTGATCGGTCGTTCGTTGTTCGTGTGTCCATAATTTGCAATCAGCTTCCTCATGTTTTCATACAGAGATATTTAGAGTATGCTCTTAATCATTCGTAATACATTTATATGCGATTAAGTAGTATATAAAACATGTTAATTGTATGCATTGTCGATATGGGCGTTTACCATTATTTTTTAATTCGTAGAACACTATCTTTGGTGTTGGCTGGGGAGCCATTCATTACTTGTTTTCTATATATTAGTTTATCTTTGTACTTTTATAAGATTAAGAAATAGTTTTAAAGTTTGTTATTTATTGATGTATTATTGAATTGTTGTATTTAGTGCGCAATGGGTCTTATTGGCTTTTGTATTGAGATGTATGAAATGAAATAAAAAGTACTTATTGATATCACAACTATGTTGTACGGCTGATGTTTCGTTGGCCAACCAACACAAACTCATAGGAACTTCACAATGCTTGAACTTTAATTTGCTTTCAGCATTTAGGGTAGTTTCATTACTATAAACGGAACTCTACCGTAGTTTTTGTAATAGTAATAATCGTATCCTAATTTGCCCAAAATCAACAATATCAAAGTGGCTAAAACTCCATTTACCAAATCCAACACATGCACTTTCGATACATCTTTTGGTTTACAAACATCTTCCCGTGTTATGCTCATAATATTAGAACGTTTCTCTTCATCGTTCTGCCAATATGTGCAAGTAATATTTGACGAGTCCTTTAGAATTTCATTATATTTGATGACAATTTCTCTAAACCGCATTGCAAATTTACAGGTACAAAACCATGGATTCATACTTAGAAGCAATAGATTTGCATTCGCATTATCCTCTAAAGCGTTATCCAAAGCGTAAACCGGCAGCTTAAAAGAAAGTATAAAACTACTTCAATATGATCTTTCCACGGGATGACAAAGACAATTGAATTACTTTCGTATGGCAATTACACGAAATACGAAAGATACCATCATACCTTTTTCAAATAGTTATTTTTCAGACTTAACAAACGAAAATGCTCCAACCAATAGCCGCCTTCCAAAACATCAATACTCTCAATGAAATTATTGTCCAAATGAACGTCCTGAATGTAACGATAATGAATATTGTTGCGTAATGGTGATATATCTGAAATCTTTGCAGATGAGTAGTGCATTAGAATACATTAAACAAATTTTAATTTAAATATTCATTCACCTTATTGTCATTAGCAAATAACGTGGTCGTATTTTCCGGCAGAAAACGTGGTAATCTATCTAATCCCAAATGGGAACAGTTTACTGTATATAAGGGCATATGGGTCTTTTGTATAATATGATGCATAGAGCAGGAACAGTTTTTTAAATCTTCATGGGACTGACAAGCGTTTCTCAACGTCTAAAATTATACGAAGTTACTGCTGAGTATTTGCGATGTGTGTTGTGTTCTTTCTGTTCTCACCACTTTGAAATTCATAACAGTCAACATATTTCTGTCTTTATATTTACGATCTGAACATATTAGCAGCTCTCGATCTGCAACGACAGATCCCTTTTCCGGTATCAAAAGCCATTTGAAGTTTCTCGTACAATTCCATGGATTACCTAATATCAATAAAATTTTATTAGAATAATTATACTGAAAATACAATAACTGCGACTCAATACCAGCCAAATAAAGTTGTTCAAAGACTCGGGGAAGCATTAAGGGGCTGTCCAGCTGCACCAGTTTATTCCATCTTAGATCAACAATTCTTAATGGGTGAACTCTTTTGAACGTCCTCTGACCTACGTGTGACAAATTTGTCCAGGAAATATTAATGGTCTACGGATTAAAAATGGTACTTGGATTAATGCAATCTATGTCATTTGATATGCACGCATACCTGCAAATAAAACATTTCAGGAAAATCTAATATTATTTCTTTCATGTCACTGTATTCTATTGTCAATGACTTAATTCTGGGAAATGCTTGCAAATCCATAACTGGATTAAACACATTCTCCGGCCAGCCACAAAATATGATCTCCTCTAATCTCCGGACTTTTTGATCACTAAAATTGATTTTTCAACTTTTCATTACTTTTACGATTCTAAATGAATACTCACTTCAGCGCTGGCAAATTATTCATGCCTCCATAACACCTCAACGTCCCATATTTGCCATATTTGGTACAATTTCCCACTGCCGCCTCTGGTGCTTGTTTCCAGTCAACACAAGAAAAGTTGTGTTGATGATTGAGTATATAATCGCCATAACAAAAGCTAGATTGAAAGAACGACATACAGAATCCAGCAAAGAAACTTCAAAGCGTAGCTGACCGATTATATGTTATACCCGCTAAGTAGTCCAGAATAGTTCCGAGATACCACGGGCTTTTAAACCCCTCGCCAATACCTTCTGCCTGAGCTGTAGCTAGCATGTCTAAGCAAGCAAGTTTGTTTCTTGAGCTATGATGTTTATGCATCAGTAAATTGTGAAATTGTTTTAAGTTTATTGTTTATTTCTAAGCAATTTTTTGGGGGTTTATATTTGTGGATTACACATGTATATAAGACAACAACATTTTGTTTCGACCCGGTATAATGTATATGTACAATTGTTTATCGATATAAAAATTCTATTCGATATTCTCAACATCGGTGGGACTCGCCAAAACCCGCAGCGAAACGAAAGTAGATTTTTTCCACCTGAGGCATGACGATCAGAGGGTCGATGCGGTTCTGAGAAAACTTTTCAGTGAAAAATAATCTGTTTGTTATCAGCACTATTCGTAACATATTTCGATTATTTTTTTTTCTAAAAAATAACGGGTTTGCAAGCAATTGCAGATAAAGGAGTTTTGGAGGTATATCTGGAGCTACATTTCTATGTAGTGAGATATGCTACACGCAGTTTGTTTAAAATTTGTCATTATGACAAATTTACTTCAGTTTAGTGTAAGATGTTGCAAACGTCGAATGAAACTAAGTTAAGCTGTAATATAGCTTTTGAACCATAGTGTACAGGCGATACAGGTGATAATTTATAATACCGACGCCTAAAATAACAACTACATACATATGTACATATATACACGAACACACGTTCATGATGTTAATCTTTACGGCTTTCTTGACAAGGTTTCTGATTTCATTTTTGCCACCTCGTTGAGATTTAATTAACGTGCTTGCTGCTCTATTAGCTCTTTCAACAAATAACGAACACACTAACTAACTGTATTGTAGGAACAGGAACGCACATTCGTATTTACATACAAAGGAATTATTCAATAAATAATTAATTGAACAAATTGATTGTACTAAATTCTAACTAGAAACAGTGTGGATAATATCAATATGTTTTGTGTTTTAAAATTAAATTGTTAAAATCGTAAAGTGTGGGCTATAAAAAAGTATCTTTTGACTATGACAGCGGTTGACTAGATCCTCCCAGTATCACATATGCGTGGGTGTTTTTAAAGCGAAGTGTAAGGGCACATGGAGTTTTCTTTCTAAAAATACATATATAGAAAGGCGCAAGTATACAATTGCTTTGTGTAATAGTCAGAATGTTAGTAAACCCATAATAAACCAAGTAAACTTTACAGCACAGCGAAATATTTTTTTTGTGACATCTAAATTAACACATTTATATTTTGAAAACAACAACGACTTTAAGATAAACAAAACAAAATATCCATATAAATATGACGATGAACTGTTTTGAGTTGACTTGTTAGGGGGGTGGAAACAGAATCTTTTCTAGTGCATATCAAATCATGTGAGCTGGGGTGTTATTTACGATTTATTATTTAGCAACAAAGGGAAAATATATGCATGTATTACATATTCGAATTTCTTCAATTTAAAATTGTACTTTTTGCGCTACAAAGTTACAGCTCCGATTGATTCAATTATTATAATGTGTAGTAACTCAGGATAGTGAGTATGCTACTCGAAACTCATTTCACTCACTTCATTGCTATAGGGGAAAATAACTAAGAAGTAATTGTAAATAACATATACATATACAAATATCAAAAACTTCAATTATTCTAGTGGTACCAAATGATTCCGAGTTCCCAGAAAAAATTATATAATGACTATTCAAACCGCATTTTTTTGCGATTCCGAGTTTCTAAATTTTCAGTTTCTTTTTAAAGTAATTTTGTATAACCAAACATCCACAAGTAACCGCTATGAAAAGCTTTCATTTCACTCACGTCCACAGTAAGATTTTTTTATCTTCCAGAAATCATTATTACGGTCGTCAGAACAAAAGTGAGTAGTTCTCTTTATTGTGTTTGTTCTGCTCCAAGGTCGGTTTCATATTTTACCAAATCACCTGTTTATTGTAGAACAAATTATGAGGAAATAACTGAAGACACCGCTGAACTGTGTTATTGACATTTTGACTTTCTTATCACTCTCCACTTTTTGAACACGTAGTGTTGAATTATTTATATAAAATTCCTGATAATTCAATTTTAGGACTCCTGCTGTGAAAATTTATTTTGAATATTACTTATTTTTGAAACATCTTATGATTATTATATATCGTGTAGTATTCAAATTATCATATTAAAAGTTTTGTTCGTGTACTTTTGCCGGTAACATCTGAAATTTGACTGATTAACTGTTGCAAAGAATTCTGTTGGCTTCAGCAGATGTGATGATCGTGTAGCATTGCACATTGCGAAGAAGATGTTAATAAAAGCTTTTGTCTTTCTGATATCTTTACTCCAACGTCAAAAGTTGAAAAGCTTTATAAAGTCTAGTTTTGCCAAAAAAATCTTTGCGTTCACACTATATCCATATTACATATTTATAAAAATGTGTTAATTAATTAAACAGCTTTAGTGTATGAGAAATGGATGTGTGTTGTACTACTTGATTGCAGTATATGTACCTACCCATATGATATTGGAATCGTTTTATTGCTTACAGACAAGACAATACCGTGAAATTAAGAAAAAATACGACTTCAAAAACAATTGAATATTTTTTATTTAGTCGGGATTTTCTCCCTAAATGTTCTACAAAAAACACACTTCGGCTATCAAATATCAAAATTATGTAAACACGTGCATGCGCTATGTGCTTCCGATTACTCTATGGGATGTCATTTTATGTGAACATTATAAAAATTATCAAATAAAATAAAAATTCTACTATAAAGCAAAATAAAAGGCAAAGGAACAAATACAACTAACTATATATTGCACGAGATGAAGTTATTTTTTGTTGGAACTAACTGTTATAACCCTATATAAAATAGAAAACGTCAAAGATTTGCAAGTGGAATGAAATTAATGAAAAGAAGTTTCGGTTGAAATTAAAATGCTCCTTGTGTTTCATATCTTAAGATATAAAAGTACACGACGGTGGCATGTCTTTTAATTGCACAAACTTGTTAATATTAACCTATATCCTTGAGCTAATTTAATGAGTTTTTCTACTCAAAACTTATGGAATGTTGGAACATTTTACAAAATAACGGTTAAAAATCAAGTAACGAAAACCATACCATACGATGACTATTGTTCACAAGTTAAATTAGGGAAAAACAATGGCATCCACACAACACAAACATGAGTGCTGTCACATTCGACATTAGCTATTAATAAAATCTAATAAAAAATAAAAACGTCTTAGTGTAAGTTAAAATCGAAAATCGTTTTAGAATTGAACAGATGCTTGAAATGCCGACTTTAAAAACACCATTTTCCACCACCATGCATCTTATCTTCTCCTATTAATATTAATGGAGTTTCGGAAACATTTTTCCGATTGTGGTAAATTTTTGGCGAGCATTTCGATATTAGTTGACTATTATTTTAGGTTTCTATGCCAGTTACCGATTTCTAAAACAGTATATAGGAATGTTCACGTTCTAATCTTAATTTGGCTCTCATTGCTATGTTACCCATCGCATCTGATGGCGGCGGTATACCATTGATTTCACGTGCCGGTTCTTTGTAAAATATTTCCGTTCGTCCAGATTTGTAACCATAAAATACTGTATCATATGATCGCAATATCAAATCCGTTACATCAGCATTGTTCAGCATGTCACGATGCATAGATTCAAGGGTGCTGATTTCTACTCCATTCCAGGCGCCACTCCGTTGCAGAGCATCCCATTTCGAGTCGATGCACATGAAGCTGTAACTGCCGTCCCGTTTGTCACCAACATTGTCAACGTTGATGTTGAGCGTCTGACTGAGATGAGATTCCATATGAGGGAATTTAGCTACACAAATGTCAAACTAAGGGAGATTATTAGAAAAGAAGTAAGTGTAATCAACTAAAATGCTAAACAACCATAACCAATAGATTTGTATGTGATTTTCGTTCATACATATCAAAAGCAATAAACATATTTCTGATTTATTAGGCTGTTTTGCATTTTAGCTGACGGTGTATGTGGGGTGAATGTTTAGAATTAGATTGTTTCGATAATTTACCATTTTCTGAACTATTTTGGACTGCTGTGAACAACCCTCCTCCATTACAAGCAATAGCGTCATATTTTGTTGGCCACAAATGTACAATTCGGTTTTTTGGAGACCGTCTTGGTAACCAGCACCTGATGGAATACAAGCTAAAGCGTCCACAGCGTCATCACATTTGAAAGAGTTCCGCCTACCGATGACTTTGGAAGAATTTAAAGGTGTTTGAATTTCAATATTGCCGCCTGGCGTGACAAAAGCTGGACGTTCCTCCAACGCTAAAACCGAAAGTTTCGCCATAAGTGGCGTCAAAGGGACACCTCCCAGTTTACGCGACGACGACGATACTAGACCAGGTGTGTTGTCCGAAATGGACTTTAATGGTAAACTTAAAGCCTTTTTGTCCGATGGAGTCTTGACTTTAGATTGAGTTGAAATGGTGGTGGATGAAATATTATTTTCTAAATTTAAATTGCGATCTGGTTTCACTGAAGATGGGTTTCTGAGCGATTCATCCAATTTCTTGAGTTCATTGTCAAATTCTTTAAATTCTTCTATTAGCTGAGCGATTTCAGCATCTTGCTTGGAGTCTTCATTACTAGCTTCGCCCCATAATTTGTAGTATTTCTCCAAGAACTCTTGGAATAGAGATCTTGATATGGGTTGACCATTGGCATTAAATATAGGGTTGGTTGGATCTGTAATGGTTCTGGAGGTTTTGTTGTTATCGTCTGAATTATCTGAACTTTCTCCGTCTTCATCGTCACCATTTTCAATGTAATCAGGAGAAGTATCTCCAGCGTCGCCATTGCGGTTGACATCAGTCTTGAAACTTTGAGAAAATTGTTTTAAAGAAATTTTTTTGGAAAACGTCTTTAAGGAGTCGTGGATATCCGTCAGAGAATTTCGTCGTTCCATTTTATTCGGATTCGAAATGAAGTTATGGAAGAATTTCTCAAAATCCTTTTTCAAAGAATTACGTCGGTTTAATTGCTGTACCGTGCACGGTTGCAATTGCTTATTGGAATTGTTTTCATCTTCGGGGTTTGCACAAATTGACATTATATTTCCCACGGGCAATACTTTGTTTTCTGCCATGGGGGTTGAACACACTGAAGTACGGCCTATATATTCTGGATAAGAATCAGTTTCATCGAAATTTATCGATGCTATACCAGACTCGGGCAATTCTTTGCTAGAGAAATTTTTTACACGCAAAGGTAAGTGTGTGGGTCGTGTCATTATTGTTTTGGATCGAATGGGCGCTACCACGTCCTGTTGTAGAGATCCGCCGACCTCTTCTTCAGAATGTTCTGATATAGATTGTGTTGCATTCTCTTCGGGTATATGTGTGAATATAAGAGACTTGTCCCTTTTCATTTTTCTTTTGTTATATTGAAAAGGCAGAGGGCCCTGTCCTAATTGTGTCGTTTGTAGATTCTGTGCCCTTTGGGCATCAGCCTGTAGTTTACGATACTGCAATGTTTCCACATATATTACTAACATCAAAACACCATTGGGTATGTGAAATTCGGTCGAGGTTAACTGTTCAGCCGTCGTCCTTATATGCAAGGGATCCGTAAGTACAATTTGTTTAGTAAGTTGATCGCTCAGTTGAGATGCAACAACTCTAAAAATATGAAGGTAGATCAATTATGGGTGTCAATTAATGGCGTTAGATATTATTCGCATACTTGTTATGATACAAAATCGCACCACCTAGAATGCCCTTAGTTTGTTGGCAACATTGTAACGTTTGTATAGCTTCCAAAAATATATTACTGGCGGTCTTTGGTATACGCAGCCTGGGTATATTTTGGAATATATTTCCATTGTATTGTAGAATTGGAAGATATGTTTCAAATATATGATATAGTTTCTCCGATAAATTCTTATATTGAGACTGTAAAGGAAACTGGTCGTAAACCAGCTGTAGATCGCGATGATAAAACTTAACCAAAGACGATAACAAGTCCGCCCGGTTTTGTAAGAGATAATCGGAAATATTACGATCAGTACCAACAGCCTGAAATGCGAAATGCACACACACATATATTTAAATATGTATTATTTGAATTACATGCATTTTTAATTTGCCACAAGCGGAATCTCCTTCTTAACTGTATTTGTTAGATAAATTATCTCGATTTTATGAATAATATTCTTATAAATTTCATATTTCAAAATTAATATTTTCTGTTCTATTTTTTAGCTCTAATATACAAAAAATACTATTTGTATTTGGTTTTCTGTTTTACAGCAGTGACCAAGAATTTATGTTATAGTAATGTATGAAGTAAATATGATATGGTTCTTTCATATGAAAGATAAGAAGTCAAAGGAAAAAGGCATGCCAGTGAACAACAGCACATGCCAACACATGTCAGCACCGTTAGTGTAGCGCCACTACTGACTTGCCTTATGAGTACATATACATACACATATATTTGCCAATGGATTCACGAACAAGAACACTACTAAACATATTTTCTTTCGAAACTTTCATAAATTTATCTGACAAACACAGAACCCTTGTGACATTGATCTTACCAATATAAAGCGTCCAAACTCTTTGAAAACAAATTTGCCATTCTGCAACGCGATGATGCGTGGCTTAAAGAAGCAGTCCTTGAGGAAGTAGGAAGAGCCCATTAGCTGACCACATAGAGCTATTTTCTGAGTATCAGAAACCCAACTAGGATGGAAATAAAGGACGGCATTAACAGGATCATCGGCCTCCTCCTTCAAACACTCGGTATCGTAAACAAAAACGATCATCGTTTCTCTGTGTGAAAAAGAGGTAGAAATAAATAAACTGTGAGCTATAATGTGGTATCGCAAAAAACCTTTCTCTGCTTTGAAATTTATGTGATTTAAATTTCTGCTCTATTGCAAACCATCTTTTTATTTCTATTTTTTGCCAACTTTTAAACATTTTCTTGTTTTAATAATTATTTTTGCACGTCTTCTGCGGTGCTTCATACACTTAATGCTTATCTTTGTTTATATGTTGACGTTGTTAATAACTTTTGGCGATAATAACGAAAACCAGCCAATATTGCCAACCCAACCCACCTGCTACTAGTCACAATTATCACCTTGTATCATCATTTATAGTTTGTTACTTGTCGTTTGATATGCTTGAGTGAATTGCAATATCAGTTACAGTTAGATGAATATAGGAGGCATGGCTTTGTGGCGTCAACAAATTTACGTACATAATAAATCAGATATTTGTAATAACTCAAAAAAAAATCTCTACTTAAAATAAATACGTTATATATATATAACTATAAAATATGTGATTCTAAATACAAAAATGTGATTTTTTATAATAATAACAATAATATAATATTGATGACTTCATTCCATAGTATATGTCCATGTCTATATAGTTGTAAATATACATCAAAAATCCACTTTTTCCGGATTATGGAATTCTTTATATGGAGTTTGACAGGTGGTCAAAGTGAGCACAAATCTGAATACAGTATTAGAACATTTTTGAGTATAAATTTTGATAGGATTGACAAAGGAACTACATACGGACAGAATTTAAGTAGAAGCAATCTGTATTATACTTAAATTCCGCAGAAACAAGCCGCTCTAATCGAGCATATTATGGAATGAATCCATCGATACGTTACATTATTACATAGTATTTAAACTGATTTATAAAAATCGATAAAAAAATAAATAGTAACCTCACGTCACCGCATTCCAAAAAATTGTCCATAAATTTATAAACTGAATCAAAGAAAATCATTGTTCAAAACAAAATTATCTGAAAATAAGAGACATCACGTTAAACGAAATCAAAAGACAATTGGACAAATAAAAAGTAACATTCATTTACATTCAGAATTTGGGGGAGTTGGGAGTGGCGGTCGGTGTAATCAATGAAAATACCAACAAAGGTCTTATTACGTGAATTACTTACTTCGCCATTTTAATTAGTATTTCCTTGTCTTTTAATGTTGTAATTTAATTTAATTTATTTGTTTAGTTTAACTAAATCTGTTTCGGATTTGTTAAAAATTCCATCGCACCAACAACTATTTGTGTGTATAACAGAGAACGAAGCAGACCTTACATTTACATGGCGGCGGTGCAAACATTTCTGGCATGACGGCGGCATCGTTTACCAATTTCCTTCGGCGGCGGCTCGATTTTAGTTTGTTATTAGTAATGATTCAATACTTTATCTTATACTGCATCCACATATGTACCCTAAATCCACTTTGACAGGACTTCACCTTTATATAAAAAACAATGTAGTATTCTCTGATGAAAAGTAAGTTTTACCAGTTAATTAGCACAACATCTATGCTACAAGTCAAACGATTTTTCTCAGCAAAATTGTAGGATAGTCTAATACGGCCGTAAGGCGAGTCGCATACATCGGTGACGGCTCAGTTAATAAAAACAAGTTGGCAGCAGTGTTGCCAATAGTAAGGAATTTTCCCTATTGTAGGGTTATTTTTTGCTAAAAATAGTCGGTAGAGAAAAATAGATAGATTTTTTATGTTAGCCGAAATATAAGGATTTTTTTTCGTCTCAAAAATATCAGATTTTTAAGTGGAGGTCATAACAAAATTTATTTTTAAAATCGCAATGCTAGAACAACTGAAAGTAGTGCTACCGCGGACCACTAAACTAAAATTTTATCAATCCATACTCATAATAAAAATATATTATTCTACATTTCAATAGGAAAATGTCATTGGCATTATCAGACAACAATTCGGAGTCCAAAGGTTAAAGTCGCAAAGATCTCGTATCATTGTCAGTAAATTTAATATGTGATGACAAGTGTAGGGAAACGTTGGGATTTTTTGTTTAGTAGTAGGGAAACGTTGGGATTTTTTGTTTAGTGGTAGGGATTTACTTTTTTGTTCCTGGCAACACTAATTGGCTGACACTTTACGCCTGCTTCAAGCCATCGGCTTCGATCTCTGACCATAGCAGGCTTTTATTTTTATGTGTATACCAGTAAAAAAAATCGTCTGTGTTGTGTGTGTTTTTCTGTTTTTCTTCTAATTTCCTGTGGATTTTATTTAGAACTTTAACAAAAAAGAAAAGATTTAATTATAAATAAACATTTAGAAGTGGAGGTAATTAATTCGAGTTAATAAAACTATTAAAAGAGAAAAAATAAACCAAAACTAATATATAAATGCAAACAAATCCCGTAACGAATACATAAAAACAGTGTTATTCTACCTTAGTGTTGGTGTAAATATAAATCCTCTATAAATGCATTTTTGCCCCTGTGTTGAAGAAAACAAAACCAAACTATATATATATATAGCCGCAGAGTATGGGGAAGATATAAAAAAGCAAACAGGTTTTTGGGAGTGCTTTTGGTTACAATACAAGTTTCCAGTTTGTCCCCGTGTGCGTGTGTGCTTGTGTAAATGTATTATTTTCTTTATTTGGATAAATCTCTTCTCTGTATTGATGTGGTATTAGTTTATAATAGGCGAATAGCCAGCAAAGAAAAGAGCAACAGCTTCAAGTTGTTTGTTACGTACGTACTGTTGTTGATGTCATGTTGTGGATGTGTGTGTATTGTGTTAAGTAGTTTTTAATTTATGCAGAAAGACCAGCAGACCAGTAAGACTTGAAACAACATCAACATCATCAAAAAAAGAGACTGAGCTCAAAGCAAGCAAACCCAAAACATTTCTTAAGCGTTTTAATCGAACACACACAACACACAGTAAAACAGGCCAACATTAAAATGTAGAAAAAAAACTGGTCACCAATATAATCTACAGGTGCATTTCTACTAAAAAATAAGTAGTGTTCAGTGTTTGGTTGAAATTGATTGAGGTGGTGGCCTCAATTCCTACCAGGAAGCCGAAGAAAAGAAATTTTAAAAAAAAAGGATTATCCCAACAACAAAATTATAGTAATAATAACATATTCTTCGTTTACCCCCCTCGTTCGAGTCTTTCGGAAAGAATTCGAGACTGTCAGTCGACGTAGTAATGGATCATATGCATTTGTACGAGTAGCGTGTATGCGCTGTTTACAAAATTTATTATCGTTTGTTCTTATGCTATTGGTTGTGCACCGTGACTGTATGTATGCATATTACTCGGTGTTATTTTTATTTCTATGTGTGCGTGAGTGTATTTAATGTTTCTTTTAAAATTCTAAGTTTTGATGTAAACGGACAATTTAACAATAACGCAATAAAATTGGGGATTCAGCTGAAACGTAGCTGAACTATCATAAACAAAAAAGGCATTGAAACAAAAAGCCAAATGAAAGCACAAGAAAGCAAATTAAAGTGGAACTAAGTGAATCATATCAGTGAAGTAGTGAAGTGTAAATATTTACTTAAAACAAAAACTGTCACAGTGGTCGATGGAAACCAAACAGAACTAAGAAAAAAGCTAAAATGAAAAGAAGGAAAATTAATACTCATCTATCAAGTTGAACGTGCCAAATCCTCTAAAATTATATATAAGTATGCATACCACGCATGGTTATCCTCCCCCTAAATGAAGTTTCTCTCGCCAAACGTTTAAACTATCCCTTATTTATGTACGTCATCTTCGTCATTCGCGTTCGATAGTTGGTATTTGGTATTTCCTCAATTGGCTACCAACAGATGATTTAATAAGTCCTAGTTGTAGTTGCAAATAATAGGCAAATAAAATTCCACATTGTAATAATAATAGAGGAGTTCACGATCCGATGTGCCTATTTTAGATATACTTTTACCATAAATACAATTTTGTACATTAAGTCGTGGTAGGTATACAAAAGAAAATACATTGCATTGCTTTTTTGACAAATCCTTATATTTCAAAAATAATGCAATTTGTTATTGTAAGCATACTACATTTACTAAAGATATATATTGGAATGGTACGCGAATTTCAAAAAGCTCTGGTCAAGAAAGCGATCAGCAAGTTATTTATTGCGAAACCACCTGAAGATGGTCGTCATAGGCCGGAAATCATGTCATATATAAATCAATTTGCATTCAACAAATAAAAATTGCTGATGCAAAATGGTCTTGAGGCATGCCAATATCCAAGTTCAAATCAGAAAAATCAAAATTTAAGTTTAAATTTTAACTAAAAAGTAGTGGTTATGTCGCCAATAAAAAGAAACTTATTTACATAGAAGGGTTATAAAAATCGTCGTATATTTTGATTATCACAAATCTTTTATGTACTTGTGCCAAGAATCAATAAACTTGTATGCAATTCAAATATTGATGTCCATTGAATATTACATTTCGGAATATTGCTGAAAATAGTTTCGGTGATGTGAATTTTATAAATGGATGAATGGCATCGTACGATTTGTACGTATACCATAATAAAGTTAAGAGGTTACAATAACGAAGCTAGTCGATCAGTGGCGGAGGAGCTTTAATGTTTTCGGAACGCATGTCATTCCATAGATTTGGAATACTTGGTCCAGTTAAAGGAGCTTTGCATCATTCTGGTATATTGTGTTGTTGATTCACCATTCAGTTCCTTCAGCGAATATCCTATTTTCAAGCACCAACTGGTTTTTGAATTGCTCTATTCCAAACTTATTGTAAGACATTGACTACCGCATAGAACGAAGTGAACATAAATGTTCTCTTAAGAAATTTGTTTCTATGCATCTATTTTCAGAGCTGATGAAAATTATTGTTGTGACGCTTAAATTTACGTTATCTAATTTCCCTTCCGTCGGAAACAAAAAATGACTAATAATTTACAATATTTTATTTATGCGTTATTATGGAATGTATGAATTAAACTAGTAGAATAAAACAATGATTACTCACCAACATGAAAATTTCATGTAGAAAAAGCACGAGGGTAGTATAAAAATGTTGTGAAAAACCTTGTGAAGTTATCAGTCGTAGAAGAGCGATTGTAAGAGTTGAGTTCAGTGTTTTCCAGTGACTGTTCGTATCGGTGAAGGAAACTTATTTCCGAAAGGCTTGTTATAAATCGGCTCATATATACTATTATAAGAATTTATAAGATGTCATTGTGTTTTGACTTCGTGTTGCAGACAGATAGAGAATTATTCGACAACAAGAAATGTAGCCACACATACCATAAGTACAGGGAATTGTTGTTATTGCTTATTTGGCCATTTTTCATTTCTAACAAAATGGTAATGTTTATTAGTAAATGGGTGTGACAATTACGTTCCTATAACAAACAACACTGGCTCAAACGAGGGTAAAATTTTTATGAGTAAAAACATGCTTCGAGCATATACAAAACTCACATTCTGAAAGCTGGCGTCATTGATCCTGGCCATCCTTCTATTGTCATGACTTGAATTCGGCGGATGTCTCCTTTACTTAACGTTGGACCCTCGTAAGCATCGCAAAATACATTTGTAAAAGTCATCATCTTCGTACACACTACTTCCGTTGATCAAGTTTTTTCTTTCAATTTCTTATAAGTTTTTTCGCCTTCGTCTTCTACATGCACACATTTCTTCATCCCGGGTAACAATCATTATGTTGTTTCTTCTTACACGAAGAACGAAAACCAACACGGAATAGCAACATTGAGAAAATTTCTCAAGTGTTACTTTCCAGTTTGTAGGATTGGTCGTTGTGCGGTGTTTACACTATACAATCATCCGCTCAGCATGTTGTAAGTTTCCTCCATTCCTACGACTACATTTGGTGTTGGTGTTCAACGTCGCCTCCCGTACTCGTACGTACATGCATTTCATTTCAGAATGCCTGTGTGTGTGCTTACATTTGTTTGTAACCCAATTAATGTTTATGTATAGGCTTATCAAACCATTACAAAAGAAGTATACTTCGTTTTTTATGGCATCAGCCACCATCAGCATACACACAGGCAGACATATTATGGATATTGAGAGGTATCAAATGAGCAACAAAACCGTACAAGTTTCTACATACAGACATGTGTGGTACAGAAACATACGCTGAATGATGGACAGACGGGCCAATTGACGGAGACCTGTTTTCGGGTTTCTATAGGCAAATGCAAATTTTGTTTGTTGCTCATTCTCGCACTGACACCGTTCGTCTTTGGAGAATAGTAATAAATGAGGCGACGGAAGACATAAAACAATAACATTTCTTTTCCAAATGGATGTTGGTTTTCTCTACCGTTATTATTATTATTCTCTATGAATTATTTCCTTAGTAGCTTCTTTACGTCTAAATGTAACAACATATGTATGTATAATATATAAGCAAATATGTAAGGCATGTTCGCAAAATAATAAATACATATTTTATGTTATGCTTTGGAATTCATTGCCGGCTAATTTTTGTACGATCCATGCATTTTTGAGAAAAACTCGATGAGGGTTTTTGTATTATTATAATGAATTATACATATTTAAAAGATAGTGCGTTAGATTTCGTTATAAGAAAAAATAATGTATTTTTTGTAGTATAAGTGTTTCGGATAAGTAAAGTGTCTTCTATGCTTTTAAAGAGCGTTGACTGACTAAATTAAAAATGAACTTTATCTACGGAACGGTAATTGTCATTTTATCCTCATGTTTATGTTTTCTAAAATGGTCTGAAAAATGTATTTTATATTTGGCTACCAGGAAACCTATAGTTAGTTGGATAATTTATGCATTTAAGTTCACAACACCACCACCGTACCAAACAACACCAAACAAAATAATAAACAGCCCTATAGAAAGAAGAACGACAGAACGTTCAAATGTGTTAAGCGTTTAAATGTTATTGTTATTATTCATCATCCTATTCTGGGAAACGAAAAAATATTAATGCAGCAAGCATTAATACTTTCACACATTTTTAGCAGCAGAACAATTATGACAGATCAAAAGTAGACGGTAGCACTATCAGTTCCCACTAATGTGAGCATCTGCGCCATTCATTAAAATAAACGAATCGTTGCAGCAGATGTTCACACCAATAGTATTAATGATTAGAAAATGAGCTAAAATGTACAATGCTACCATAAATTTGGCTCTCATTGGAAGACAACGCAGAGGTACTTCCTTCAAAGCAGCACTTCAAATGGACACATTTGAGAATGTTAATTTTTATTTATTTATTTTTTTTTTGAAGTGACTATTCAACTACCAACCAACCATCCATCCATCACTTCACTTTGAACGCGCTTAAAAAATGTTTGAATTTTTGAGTATTTATTGCGATACGTATTAATTCAATTCAATCTCCAATCATATACCTGTGTTATAAACAAATACATTTATACATTTTTGAATATTTTGTAATGTATTTATTATGTATTGTTCGAACACCAGCAGAAAGCTTGACTCATAGTTCATTTTAATACGTTTTTTGTTCAAACTGCTTTGGTGTGTATGTTTGTGTTTTTGAGTGTATCTATGATACCAAGAAATTCAACAAAGCGAACAAAGAATACGTTACGAACACGAAAACAAGGCAAAACAACTGGCCACACATTGATAGCATGTCAATCTAATGTAAATTCGTCCAAAGTCCGCGTAGTCAAGTTGAAATCGTATTTTACTTGAGCCATATTGGAATACATATAGAGAAAAGGAGCTTGAAGAAGTATAATCAGAAATCAGCTATACGCATCCCTAAAAAATATTTTCTATTGTATTCCACTTGTACTTTGTCATACGTTTTTGCAAGTCATATGTGCCTGCCCCACGTAGACATTTTTTTATCAATTATTTCGTTAACCAAAAAAGCATTTTTTTCTGTTTTGTTAATTCTGGTATTTTTGGATTGCTTAATGTGTCTAGTGTTTTATGATTCTAAACAATCAAATTTGTTCTTAGTGACAATGCGACAATGATTTATGCTACCACTCGCTTTTTATTGCTCGAATCGTCCAAAACAAATTGGGTTTAAATAGCACATAACTGTTTCTGGCTACCTAATATATCTGATAGCTGTTATTCAAAGAATGCCGAGTGATTTAGTTTATGCTAAAGCCTTGTACAAAAATCAAAATGAATTGAAAGTGATTTTTAATGTATACATAAATAGTTTTAATTGATACTACCGCCACCCCCATAAGAAAAATGCCGCTCAAATCTCAGCGTACAGTATTGAGCAAAAAAATAGCAGCAAGTTGATCAATTGCTAAGGGTTAAGCCTGTTTTAGCTTGAATAAAGAAAATGTGAAAAACAGCGAAAAGAAAAGAGCAATTGTTATAACTTTCTTACAACAACACATACTAATATAAATAAAATAAAATGTGATCTTATGTTGAATTCTAAACGTTTTTGTTTGGGCGAGCCTTTGTTCTGACTTATATCTCTTTCTAATTCAACAATTCCAATATTTTATTACATTCAATTTATGCTTCAATTTGTTTTGCTATTCATAGAAACATTTTTAATTTTGTTGAGAGAACAAGAAAGTACGTTTTATAAAAGTTAAATTATTTCAACTTTTGATTTTCGTGTATTCAAGTTGTAGTCAGAAGCCTAGATTTTAAACGTATAGTTTTTAGGTCACAAAACATATTGTTTTTGCATTTTGTGTACTTTGCACATATGGATACCATAAACTTTTAATTTAGCTGGACTGCTGCTACTGCAATGCTCACATATGTACTGAGTGTACAATACCATTTAAGCAAAACAAAAATCTGAGCAGATTCTTTTAACCTTGTTCGAGTTGAAAATCTCTGTAATTAACCTTATAAAGCATCATCGCGATACTGCTCTTTCGAACCACTTGCTAAGCGGCATCATGTGAACTAAATATAACAAATCCGAAATGTTTTGCTACACACCAAAGCAGACGAAGAAGCGAGAGACTCGCTCGAATAAAGCTGCATGACATTCACGCAAGTCAAGCCGTTCATTTATTTGTTTTGTTTTTTCTCGACGCTGCGAACGCGCTGATGATTTGTATGGCATTATCCACATCAAGTGGAATCTACGTGTTTTCAAACAATTATAACACAAATTCTTTTTTCAAATACACCACTTTGTGCGTTTCCCACACAATATAAAATGTTTTATTTGTTTTCTTTTTCTTTTAGATGGGAGGGAACTGGGAATGACCAACAATTTGTAAAAGAAACGTTTATTGATCTTTTCACGAATATCGTTGCTCCACCACAACACCCGGATAATTTCAAGACAATCAGCAGCCGTGAAATTGTCACGTATTTAAAGTAGTTTTTCTTTCATGTAAAACTCCTATACAATGCTTACTGGCTCAGAAGTAAGAAAAATTTTCCGCACGTGATTTCCAACGAAATTTCCTAATGTACAAGACGTTTTTCTAAAAAGAAAAGTGAAAAAAACATGTGCGGTGTGGTGTTCTATAGTCTTAGCTGCTCTCAAACGTTCACCTTTCTTTAATCGGAGATGGAATTTCCAGTGAAGTCCGCGAGCAGCGAAAACACTGGTTTTTATTTTTTCCAATTTCCATCCCTGATTGCCCTTAGCTCTCTCGCTTTCACGCACACTCTCTCATCCATCTCTTTATGAATGAAGACACTCCATGTGAATAGTTGTTGCTGTTTATTGTTCACAGCACAAGACCGACCACCTTATTCTTTGACTGACTTCTTACCTGTACTTACCTTTCTAAAGGTCTGTGATGATAATGGGCTCGCCGAAGCATTACATGTAATTTTCGTAGTAGTTGTTGTACTATTAACTTCTTCTGTCACACAAATAAGAGTCAGTACCGGCAGCACAGCACCTCTTGTTCAGTTTAGCAAAATGCTCATAAAAGTTCATGTAGAAAATTATGATGAGTTGACAAAATGTAAACAACCTTAAAGCAGTTGTTAAAAGACTCTGGTGCTATAAGGAAGTCAGTCAGAAGTAGACAAGTTAAAAGTAATAATAAACATACATACATACATACATATGCACATTAAACAAAATATTCTTACTATTACTCTACAAGTGTTTTGTTTGTTTTACGAGCCAAGAACAACATCAGAAGATTAGTTTTCTTTCATTCGTTGATTTTAAAACGAAATACGGATAACAAGTGCCGGAGGCTGAAATATATTCTTCGTTCGTAATGCTTCATAAGACTATACAACATAAAGTATATAAGTATGTTCCAAGATTTGTGGATACAATTTTTGTAGTGGCGTGTATGTTTAAACACAAGAAAGGGGGAAAAGTGAATCTGAAGAATTATATGGAGTGCTTAGAAATCGTTTGTGGTTACGAATTCTAAATTCAAATATTTCAAGAATCAGTGTTCGTAAAAGTATCACAAGAATAGCGTATTGAACAGAACTGATACACAAATGCTCACGGATGGAAAACCTCTGTTCAACTATAAATGCTTGAGTTATTTTTTTAATTTTTGGTCAAAACCAAAATGTGATTTGTAAATTCGATTCCATGAAATGTGATTTTTTATTAAATAGTCTAGTCATCCATCAATACTACAATTGCACGAATAAAATGGTTCCTCGAACTGTCATGTCCACATGGATATAGATTTATCAATTATGAAACATGTTTACAGTTGTCGTATTATTTAGTAACTAACCGTATAACTAAGTTGTAGCTCTGCGGGTATATTCTAAGTTAAGTTAAAATTCGTAAAAATTACAATTTCTTTACATGGAAAATTAACATATAAATATTTGTATAAAAAATATATCGTGATAGTGTGGAATATGCCACCTACATAACAAAACCAAAAACACTAGAGTCCGTTCACGACGGTTATTGTTTGGTTTTCGTTTTAAGAAGGGACAAGTTTTATGGATTTATCAGTATTTAGATTTATGCGTTTTTCTTTTTCGAGGCTAAGTCGTCTTAATTTGCTAAATTTTGAAAATATACTTAATATAAGTTAAATGCGCACACACACGTTAATTGAAAATATGTTTTCTTTTCATTTTTGCTGTAGACTGATCGACCACCATCCCACAATTTACAATTTGCGGTTCATTTTGTAATCCATATCCATTCATACGTATGTGCATCTAAAACCTCATTTGCGTTCTCTGTTGAGTGTGTAATTGAAAACCCTTTTGTTGTTACTTAAACGACATTGACTTCGTTTCATGTGGATATTGAGGCAACATTTATCGCTGGGAAGAGAACAAGGCTTGAGAAACAGACGACAATGGAGTTTATAAACTAAACAACCCCTTTGCTTTTTCCGACAAAGGGGGCTTCAACACCCACCATACATATGAACAAAGTTATTCGTCAGCACCCCATTTCACTAAAGTAGTTGAAAAAAATAGAAACCCACAAAACCACCACCTAAACAGTTGCGCGAAGCCAACCAACAAACAACAAGAGCTCTGCTGCTAGCATTGAATTGGTTGTTAATTGAAATAATTGCGGGAAATTTGTGTGAAACACTTTTTGTTTGAACAGCATAACCTAGAGAATGTTTAAACTACAAGCTCTATTTAGCTTAAATAAGCTTAGCAACAATAGAAACAACATGCAAGCCGCCACACCACGACCACCAGTAAAAACAACAAGATTAGGAAATATATCATTACTGTTGCTAATTTGTATGGCAAATTTAATTAGCCTATCGAAAGCATGGATGCCTGATGTTAGACCAGACTTGCAATCGAGTAAGTAGTACTATTGTTTTAATTATTTTAAGTATATCATTCATTTTATACGATGTCATATCTCCTAATTACCTAATTACAAAGAATCCAATTGTGTGCGGTGTGCATTATACGAACCGTATTTTTCCAATATGTATTCAAATTACCATTTATAAAAAAATATAAATTTGTCCACATTTACTTCTACTTACTACTTCTTTGTGTTCAGTCTTAGTAAATATATATGTATATTAAACCGGGTCGGTTTGTATGGAAAGATAAGAGTTAAAGTTTTCCGTACATAAAATTAAAGCTTTCATTTTAGATGCGGAAAACTGTTCATTATCTATAGTGCATGCTTGCCTTACTTTTCTCTCATTATTTTTTATTTCCTTTCGATTTACACGGAAACATATTTGTTCATATTCTTCGTTTGCTTCTTGTGTATTTCTTACAGAACAAGATAAAATTCTAGCGAAATTAGTTGGAAATACTACCGATTATTTCAAAGTATTGGATCACGATGACAAAACTATTTTGGTTGGCGCTAGGTAGGTGGAAATCGTTTAATATATAAAAAAACATACTTACAAAAAAAGGATTTGAATATTATGTATAATTATTATTTATCAGTACATTGGTATCAAACATATGTATGTGCTTTCTGCGAAATCCGATCAATAACTCTTTAATTAATTTAAACTATGTATATATTACGCACATATAATATAGAAAATACCTTTCACTGGCGATTTATTAGATATAATTTTAGTTTTTCTGACTACCTTCTGCCTTCTAATAATACAAGTAAACAATGTAGGCTTCTTTGTCATCATATTTATAGTCGTTTTTCAAGAATTTATCAATTTATTTGAATTTTATCTTCATTTACTCAATCGCCAACAGAGATATAATTTACAACATCAGTTTAAATGGTTTACGAGAAAACAGCCGCATTGAATGGTACTCATCTGATGCTGATCGTGAATTGTGTGCTCTAAAGGGTAAACGTGAGTCCGACTGTCACAATTATATTAGAGTGTTCGCCCGTCTACAAGACAATCAGGTCCTTGTGTGCGGCACTAACTCGTACAAGCCAAGATGTCGCCATTACGCCCCCATCATTGACGAACATCATACCAATGTTCCAGCCACTTATCAAATCGTGCGGGAAGTCGAAGCCCAAGGATTGTGTCCGTACAGCCCGGTCCACAATAGTACATATGCTTATGCCGATGGCCACTTATATAGCGCCACGGTGGCTGATTTTTCCGGAGGTGATCCATTAATTTATCGTGAAAACCTTCGCACCGAACAGTATGATTTGAAACAACTAAATCAGCCTGATTTTGTGGGAACTATAGAACGCAATGGATTTGTTATGTTTTTCTTCCGGGAAATTGCCATGGAATTTATGAATTTTGGAAAAACTGTTTACTCTCGTGTCGGCCGTGTTTGCAAAAACGATAAGGGCGGGCCATATACATTGAGCAAGACTTGGACTTCATTTCTGAAGGCCAGGCTTAATTGTTCCGTTCCAGGGGACTATCCATTTTATTTTGATGAAATACGTAAGTTTGCTATGTCGAAAGTATAGACATGCAATAACAACTCTTATTTATTCCTATTTACAGAGGCTATAAGTCCAGTGATAGAAAGCGGTTCCAATGCTTTGGTTTATGCTATATTCACCACATCTGCAAATGCCATACCTGGATCTGCTGTATGTGCATTCAATGTTGATGACATCATGGATGCATTCGAAGGTCGCTTCAGATCTCAAAAAGATAGCCAATCACAGTGGTTGCCAGTGCAAGAGGAACAAGTTCCAGATCCTCGTCCTGGGCAGTGTGTTGAAGATTCACGTACCTTGTCCAGTATAGCTGTCAATTTTGTTAAGAACCATCCACTTATGGAAACGTCTGTACCCGCCATTTACGGTCGGCCGCTATTGACAAAAGTCCATTTACACAACAGACTAACTTCCATTGCCATTGATCCTCAAGTTCATGCTTTAAATGGCGACTTTCACGACGTTATATACACCGGTACGGATGATGGGAAAATTACAAAATTCATAAACATACCAACGGCTTCAAACGGCGGAACCGCGGCCAGTATTGATAATTTAAAGACAGTATTGATATCAGAAATGCAAGTGCTACCCGTTGGAACACCAGTACGAGAATTGATCGTATCATCGAAAAGCAATACCTTGTTGGTTGTAAGTGATGGAAGTTTGGTAACAGTACCACTACATCATTGCTCTCACATTGTGGACTGTTCCAATTGCTTGGGTTTACAAGATCCCAATTGTGCATGGGACCAACAGACGCACGAATGCAAAAGTCTTTCATCGTCTAATCATAAATTCGGCACTAAATCATTCCTTCAATCATTGAACACAACCAAGAAGGCCGCCAAATCCTTCTGTCCTAAATCATCCAATAGGGGCACAGTTGTCGCAGATGGCGCTGTTCTAAATTTCGGTACAGCTACCGATAATAATTTAGACTCTCAAATTAATACACAACAACACAAAGAAGATGAGTTGGCTAAAAAACATGTCTATGCTAATGTGGCATCTGTGAATGGTGTTCCCAATCCAGTAGGAAATGACGTTAGCTCTCCGGGATTAGAAATACCCACAGCTATGGGAGACGACTTCCTATTGAATACATTTAATGATGAAAATAAGATTACATTACATTCGGTAGACCCGCACGATTTAATGAATTCCGTTAATGGTAAGCCACCAATGACCGATTGTACTTGTACTTGTTATTAATCCTTTCCATTTGTATCCATTTTTACAGATCCTCTGCAGTCGACAATTGGTGAGGAACAAAAACTTCAATTGGCCGGAAAGAGCTTTTATTGGGGATTCGGTGCGTTAGCTTTGGCTTTAGTATTCATTATTGGCATGGTTGTCGGTCTCCACGTTTCGAAACGCAATTGCAAACCTCCCTCCATACATAGCAGCCATCGTAATCAATTTAGTGCAAATCCGTAAGTGTTGGTTGGCTCTTTTATTCAAATTTAATAAGAGGATTTACAATATATTTATGTTTATAATATCAATATAAAAAACATTGTCATTCTTATCAATTTCAGAACATTTGGCTTAAAACATGGTAAAGATATAAATTTACTCATGAATACCAATCACTACTGCCATCCAGGTAAACCCAGCTTGGATTTAGAAAAGGATCGCAGTCATGAGTGTAAAAACTCCACAGAGAATCTCGAAAAGGAATTACCCTGCAAAACGTCGACACTAACAAAAGTCAAACGCACATATATATGATCACATAGATTTTTTCCATGCTGGCATCTCTGGATCATCAAAATGGGGGTAATTACAAACACTTTTTTAGTAAAATTTTATTAAAACGTTTTTGTTTTGTTTAGTTTAAACTTAGTTTTAATGATTTTACGAATTACTCTTTTTACGATTTTGAAACGAAATGATATTTATTCGACTAATGTTTTGGAAAAAGACATATAGATACAAGTTAACAAAGATCTACTTACGTAACACTGACTGTTTTGAAGCGTTGATAGATGCTACAAAAACATTACTTGAATTAATATCTAAAAAATATCCCGTTTTTGTTATTATTTTCTCTCCTCCTTTTGTTGTATATACAAATATTTTTAAAGAGCAATTCGTCTACACATAGTATATTTAGTATATTTTTAACAATACGTTTGAAACGTTTACAATCTGAATCTAAGCTTATATATATGTAAGTAGCGTTTAGTTAAGAAAAGGGAGTCTATAGCGTTATATACATAAACAGTGAAGTATTTTTATACATACTACAATAAGATTTTATAAATGATTAAGTTTAAGTACAAATCAAGCATGTATCAATTCGCTTAATTGTCCTCATAAGTTCAAATGTTTATTTTGTATCAATTCTATCCATACATATCATTGTTTGACGTCATGGCGATATCTATTTAACGCCCAAACATATTCGAGAACCAACATTTGTATATTATTCATTATGAAAATATTAATGGAATTATGGTGTAAAAGTAATCCCATTGTCCATTACAAATACAAGTATTTATACAAACAACCTAATTAGACTGATCACTATTTTTGATATGCTTTTCATTAAGCTCAACACTTACACGTACAGATATATATTTTTGTATTTATATAAGTTTGTTTGAAGGACTATATTTTACATGTAAATATCCACAATTAAGTGGCATCAGAAGAAGGCCCTACGACAGTGAATTGTGAGGAGGGGAACGCATAAACACCTTCCTGACACATGTTACAAGACTCCTTTATGGAGATCATATTTGACCAACCTTTCTTCTTTTCCATCCCTGTAACTAACACAAGGAATCGTACAAATTTAGAGGATCAATGTACACACAATTGTAATCGATGCATAAGTCGAATCGATGAGAACGTCGACCTTAATCCTCTAAATATTACCTCACCACTTCTGCTTAACAAAACAAAATACTACGGTTATTAACTCAAACTTATGGAAAGAAAAAGCTCAACATGGAATTGATGTTTTAACTCTATATAAGCTAAACACAAAAGTATAACTTATCATATAAGAAAATATTAAAATAAATTGTTCTGCGGCCTTTTTATATAAAAACAAAATCTTATTTGAAAAATTAAAAACAAAAAGACTGTGCAAGAAATTGTATAAAAGAACCATTCAAGCAATTTTGGAAAAAATCATCAATTACAATTTTATATAGATAAATGTGTGTATATTCACACATGCAAACCTAACAAAACTGTTAAGGATCGAAATTATATAATAAAAAATAAATTTTTAATGCCTTACAGTCTGTCAATTAAATTTTTTATACAGATTTTGATATAAAAAGCTCATAGTCTTTCTTGTTTATGTAATTAAAAGAAGATATTTAAGAACAAATTGCATGTCCGTCCCACTAATATGTAAAGGAATAAGAAAACATTATTTTTAAATTTAAACTGTAAAGCAACCACGAGAAGGTACATAGATAGATAAGTACATATATTTTATTAGTTTGAACGGATGAATATGTACATAACTTGTAAGCAATTCGATATGTTTAGAGTAACGCTTTTTAAATTAGAGTAACATTTGTTTATAAATCTAAATCTGAGGTAACATTTGTTTATAAATTTAAAATCGTTTTTAATAATTTCTTAAACAAAACCTTGTTGTGATAGTTTGTATTTGCAAAAAAATAATCATATGTACGCCTGATGATCGATGTTGCGATGTTGCTTTGACGAATTCGGTGTATTTGTATTTAATGGTAAGTTTTTTTACGATTTTGGTCTTCCTTAACGAATGAAAAACTTGGCCGCTGTAAAATTTGAGATTTTTTCTATTTACAATAACTTCTTGTCAAGGTTAATTTTTAATAAATATACATTTCTGTTTTAACTGTTTTTAATTTTCAAATAAAGTCGTATTTTTTAAATAAACAAATAAAATACTGTTATTGAAAAAAATAGTTTTCGTGCGAACTGGATTTCGAGTTTAAGGTATGGAGCCAGTAAGTTTTTTTTTTGAAAAATATTCTTTGTAGTGGTCGAATTAAAGAGTTTAAATCAAGCTTAGGTCTGTTCGATGTGGCTATAGTAGCTTAGAATTAAAAGACATGATAAGGTGACAGCGTTATTACGCCCCCATTGGTTTTTCTTAGATGGCAGCACAACTAAGAGCTAGTAAGTCCAATCGAACATACTGTATTCAAGTTAAATATGATATTATTGGTATGTTACTGTAAAGTGGCTAAACAAAGAAATAATACTGCAGTATGGTATAAGTGGTGTGTTTTGAAGTATTTATATGTTTGAAATGAGGGCAGATATGCTTTTTGGAGAAAAATGGAATATATTTTTGTTAGACCAAAAACGGGTTCCATAATTAATGGGATTGGATCGAATGGAAAAGTATCGCAATATTTATATTTATTTTTCCGATTTATTTGTACAGGAAATGTTATACATAGCCCTTCGACCATTTTTCTTTTGCACAGTGTACATTTAAATTTATTTATATTCCTTTAAAATTAAACATTTTTAGACAAACTTACGAATACCAATTTTTATTCACTGAACCAACATTCAGGGGATGTCCCCTATAAATACAGTGCAATGCGTTTGTTAAAAGAAGATAAGGAGAAAAGAGGGAGAAGTATTTGCTGACGTCTGTTTTGAATCTCTGGATGTTATGATTGGCAGGATAGATATTTGCCGGAAGTCGATTCCACATATGAGTTGCACGAGCAATGAACCAATTCAATCTGTAATGTCGACAACAAATGGATGCGAGTTCCTTGAAAGTCGCGTATCTCTATCGAAAGTCCTCACCTCCAGTATGATATTACGAATATCCGAGGAACAGTGACTCACACCTCACATTACGACGATGATCATGTGAGACAATAGAATTGGATATCCTACTGTTACCTATCAGCAGTTTTTTTCCATCTTAGGTCTGATGTACGTAATGTAGATATTGATAAGATCGGAAGGAGTGAAGTATTTTTAACACTGCTTTTAAAAGACTAGACGCTTGAATGCTTACTTTGACACATCGAATACAAGTTATGTCCAGCGAACATCGCAATGTATCTGCATTCCCCGAGCATCGAGAATGTCCGATTGCTTAGAAATCGACGACACCGTTGGATCAGTAAGTCGCTTGTGAGACAATAAGCAGCACTGGGTCGACCCCACTCGGAAATGGCCGTTACATCACGGAAAAAGATAAATATAGTGAATATAATCTTTATAAAATGAATTTGCGTTTGTTTTTTTGTTCTTTAAAGCTGTCAAACCACTGGACCGATCTTCTTGCAATTTTCACAATATCTTTATGCTGAACCGCTGGTGAAAATAGGCTAAATAAATTTTAGATATTTTTGTGAGTTCATTCACTCACGAAATTAAAGTTTATTATAAAATTTATTCACTTCTATAACAAATACAGGGCTGAAATTTTGCCTGAGTTATTCTACACAGCTAGTGACATGTGAGAGGATCTGTGGTAAGTCTTGAATAGTGGGCGGATTGTGCGTGTGAAAACTATTATTTAGAGGAACCTTGATGAAAATTGGTACATATATAGTTCTGATCAGAAAAAATTAATATGATTTTGATTTTTCAGTTTGTATTTTTTGCCTGACAGAACAGGCGGGTTTTACTAGTAAATATATAAATATTAGCTAATCCGTGAAAGATTAGCTAAAATTTGTTTCAGAGGTCCATATATATTGAGTAGAAAAGAAAAACTCGTACAGTTAATAAAATTGAGAAAAGTAAGCAATTAATACTTTGCAAACAGACCTTTGGGCTGGATAACACGCTCCAATGTCTAGGGAATACTTTCCACCAGTTGAGGCGAAACTAGGCTCATTTCGATCCCACTCTTGCAAAAAATGCGCTTCAGTTCAGACTTGGAGGGAATCTGATGTTCTCTGACTTTATATATTTTTAATGAGATTAATTATTAGCATTAACAGCCATTTCAAATTTCCCCCCAGATTTATTTATTTGATTCATTTTTAAATTTCAAGGGTGACAATTTCAAATGGCGGTTTATGTTAAACTAATACAGTTAGGATCATGAAGTTTTAACTATTTTTAACATATATTCTCCCCTTTCATTTAAAACAAATGAAAGTCCGGTAAAAAAGATTTCCGCGGGCCAGGAATTCATTTCAGACCCATGGTTTCTTCGAGAAATGTTCTTAGAATTTTCAGTAGATTACGTTTTTGCCTGACGCTTTGTGCGAAAAAAAATCGACCCCCCTAATCTATATATATAAAAAACAATGTGTGTTCCGCATAGGAAGACAAACCTGTGGACCGCCGGGTTATTATGTATATTATGCGACAAAATATGAGCCACTTTTGGGATGGTTATGCCCTTAAACACTGGATATATTTGAAAACAAAGTAGTTCAACTGAAATATATAAAATCGCGATTTTTTTTATATTTTTTAGCCTGCACCGTTTGACAATTTTGATTGTAGTAAATCGAATCACAGTATTCAAAATTTGACATAAAAGAAATTTAACGTTTTAATGAAAACTAATTGTTAACAATCTGATGTCGCTCCAAATGACTTCACATGCTAAGGGAGAAATTTCGACTTCTTCGAAAATTTCCCATAATTTAATTAATAATAATTAATAAATTTTATATTTTGGACATATATACGAATTTAATTGTAGAAGTCAAAACATCTCTACTTTATGAAAGAAAATAATTGAGTATTTCCAAAATTTTGTCATATTGTGTATTTTAGTTAAATGTACCGCAATCTATACAAAAATCGATTTGCGTTTTTTTTGTTGTTACGACTTTTTGACGACATATCGTTCTAAAGGCATGGTGATAAGGTTTTTTATTTCTTTTCTCGAAAATATGTCCTCTAAATGTCTAAATGAACTTGGTTTACAGAAAAGAAATAAAGTGAGAATTATATTAACGAAATAAGTATACCAGATTTGATTTGTTGTACGTCCGTACAAACGCTCGACAGTTTTAATACGTCAGCGCAAAGCGATTTCAGTTTAGTTGTTCCCAAAACATCACCATTACCTTACCTTTTGATTACCAGAGTTTTGGCAGATTGGAGCTTAATTTTGACTTTAACTAATATTTATATTTATAAAAACAAAACAGAATGCACTTGCTACCAGAAAGTAAGTAAGGATAATGACCTGAAGTTTTCAATAAGACTTTATTTATAAAATTTATCTAGCTGTGCACAGGAAGCTTCTTGTGAAGTGTGAGGACGATGAAGATGGCGAAGTACATCCTCGCTGCCCACATGGACCCTCTGTTCTATTCTATTATGAAGATAATCGCCATAAAGGCTATTATTCGTGTTCGGCATATAGAGATAAGAGATGTCCATTTAATGTAGCGGTCCAAGATTTAACAATGAAACATTTAAGGAGACAATTCGATGTATGCACATCGATATATCGCAAGCGTAAGGTAGAATAGAAAGAAGAAACATGTCCATGATAACAAACGGCCATATTAATCCTTTTGTAGTTTACAGATGACTCTGTTCAGCATCAGAAGCATCATTATTGCTTGTCCTGCAACGAACCATTGACAGAAAGCGATTTGCACTCACATTTGGAACATGATGTAAAACAAAATTTGCCATTGAAATTTTTAAAAAATCCAACACTATTCCTTCCTCCTTTGGACAATGACAAGGTCCAGGCTCAGTACTTTTTTGATGATAAATCACTGCAATTCTTTGAGAATTCCTTCCGGGATTTGAAGATAAGGTAGTACATTCAACATTCATTCACATTCAACAATACATATTTGATTTCATTGGTAGTAAAGTGATTTGTATGGGCGCCCCTCGTTTACATGCCCATCTTCTCAATCAATGCTCGGATTCCATTAAAAGTTTTTTGTTGGATTTCGACTATCGTTTTTTCTATTTCTACAATGACCACCAGTTTGCTTGGTATAATATGGTAAATCATCATTTCTTTGATGAGATTCAAAAACAAGAGTTTTTCAGTTTTTTGAAATGTACGAATAGGTGAGTGCAAACAAACATTAGTCAACCTTAATAATTAAAAATTTGTTTTTCCTATAGCAATGATAGACTACTAATATTTACCGACCCACCTTTTGGATGCCGTACAGAGCTAATAGGGAATACGTTGCAGAAAATTACAAGACTTTACAACAAAATCAATCAACTACCATATCAACCCCTGCCGATCTTTTGGATATTTCCCTACTTCTCTGCGCATTACGTACATGAAGTATCATCGTCCTTTGAAATGTCGGATTACAAAATAAATTACACTAATCACCAGTCATATACTGATATGGGCAGTAAAGCCCGTAAACTAGGATCGCCAGTGCGTTTATTTACAAACGTTTCCTTAGGACTTTTGAAATTACCCGTTCAAGAGCAATACAAATATTGTTCCAAGTGTGAGAAGTACACGGCCTTGGAGAACAGGCATTGCGACAAATGTAAGTGTTGTCCATCAAAGAATGGATCCACCTACAGACATTGCGACCACTGTGGATTGTGTGTTAAACCTTCATACGTCCATTGTCATAATTGTCGCCGTTGCTCGTTAGCTGAAGGTCATAACTGTTTGGAATATCAGATGAAGCAAAAGTGCTGGATTTGTCTTGAAGTGGGCCATACAGAACGTCGATGTGAATTTTGGCAAAAGAAAGCCGCCATGTGTCATATATTTTCCTCAAACGAATATTTCAATGGAAAACATGAGGTAATTACCTGTCTTTTATGTAGTGTCAAGGGTCATAACGAATTACACTGCGATAAACGTTCCTTATACATAAAGGAAATTACATTTATGGGTGAAACTCGTTTACGTGAAAACATTAAGAATTCTTCTCAATTCTAATGATTTTTTCAATTTGGTACATGTATAAAAATAATAAACGATTTTTGAAATATTTATATGATCAATGAAAACACATTCACACAATTCAGAACGCAGGAAAGCCTTAAGAATATTTTTAATAAGCAACAAGAAAATTAATAACTATTTTACTATGTATGGTATACTAAGATTGAACTAAACAACATACCAAGTATTTGTACATTTCAAGTTAGGAAAATATTGACATAAATAAAAAACTTGACTGGTATATATTAATGACCAGTAGAATTATATAGAACTGCCTCTTTTATGTGAACGTCCATCCTTATTCGGTGTCGGTAAGGACCCATCTTGATAGATGTAGTCACTGTCAAGCAAAGGTCAACTTTTGCTGTGGTCCGGCTTGCTGTTGTAATCGCCACCAGTACTGTAGTCAGACTCGATTTCACGCAACTCTATTTTTTGTTCTTGCATGGCTTTCTACAGAATAATTAATAATTGGGTAAGATAACATCGACAAGACAGCAATAAAAAACATGTACAAGCGTAAAGCGTACATACCTTTACACATTCCTGATAGACTTTAAAAATTGGGGCACACATGCTGTCGTCATGATCGCCCTTTAGGAATCGCTCAGAGAACCATAAATTAAAACAGGCATCATATTTTCGCTTCAACTCATTGCAATCATCCCCCAGGCTATTCATCTTAGATATTTTTAGTAAATCAAATGAACACTATGATAGGTTTCTGTGAAGAAATCCTTGTTTCCTGATCCAACACACTGGTCGCCGCAAAGAGTGATAGAACATATGATTAAAAGAGATTTAATGTTTGCTTGTCACTTTACTGCTTCACCTAATCACAAAGCGATCCGTACGTTACAATACGTCAACGTCTTTTCAAACTGATGATTGAACGATATCGTATAAACGAAAATAGGATTTGAAAAGAATTATAGAACACTCAACACCAACATAAACAATTACATAATTCACTGGCTATAACAACAACCATATTGTTCAGTCTTGTAATCTGAATATGATGGGTTAGTTTCGCGGCCGGCACGCTGGTAAAAAGTAAGAGTTTCTGTCATTTCGAGGGGAGAAACAAATAGCCATTAAAAGTACATAATATGACTGTCACATAAAATGGAGCGCATATAGTGGTGGATACTGGTGTAACTCGATGTTACAAAGAAAATTTACAACTAGATTGACCAACTCTCACAGTAAAGATGATGTCGTTGATGTGTTCATCAATTTTAGCGTCTTTGGTTTCGACGGTGTTTGATATATTTCCAATTAAAACATTTGGTTTGTATGCGAATCCAGTTTTTCCTTGGTTAATGTTTTTATCAGATTTGTTAAAAATTGGCCCCCTGTGAGTTATAATTCCAATTTTATTAGGCTTTCACAAATTATATCCTGTACGTTAACTCTCATTTGTCGAAACGAAACAAAAATATGAGCATTCTGATGTGTTTCGTTAGTACGCACGTACTGAAAACGCATAGCTTTTGGACGTGTGACTCGAAACGTTTCTGATTAGGTCGCACAACAGATAACATTTTTATTATAAACTGACAAATGGTTTTTGAGGTTATGTTATGTTAACAAATAATTGAAGACATAACTCGCACGCGAATTAGCCGTCAAAGTCTTTTTTCACAAAAATATAAAACTTTATTTATATATAAATAATAAATTATAAATCAATTAATATGAGTTACTTAACAAAAGCCGCATTGCGATTTGTAGCCAGTACCTCCTTGAAGAATACTTTCGGTGGCAAAAGGGATTTTACAAGGACATTTATTTATTTATCAAAAAGTCCGGAATATTCCGGCAGTCAAACGAATGGCATGTTGCAGTTTCATAAACCAAGCCTAAGTTGTAGTTGTGGTTGTGGCATGAAACATATTCACACCAAAGGTGAGTGGAGCCGAATTCGAATGGATTCTTTAAGAAAACATTCATATTACATAACCTCAAACATCTCTTTCTGTTGACGAAATTACACTGCCATGCCGGTAATAACTTTTGGTCCTTTCGTTTTCAGGCGAACGTGAATTGGTCGAATTTTTAACCGAAGAAATCTTAGCAGAGCGTAAGGCCCAAAAGTCCAAAACAGTGCCAACATCTTTGGATGGTTTCGCAGTTAAATTGAATGGGGCTGAAGTTGAATTGACAAAGCAGTCTGAGAACGAAAAGTGAGTGTTGTATTATATGTATATTTTGTTATATGATAAATATTTTCATTGATACATATTCCTAGAATCGTTATTAACTTCAATGTCAATCATACAGTTGATACTGAAGAGGAGGAGCCCGAAATCAATCCAACAGCTGATAAACCAGACATGGGGGAAATGCGGAGTAAACCACAGTTCGAAGTAGACATTGTCAAAGGCAGTACTACACTTTCATTCACCTGCTCCTTCTTGGAAGGTTCAGCACAAGAGGGCGAATACAGTGAGTTAGCGCCGAAATATTCATAGTATTGTATAAGAATAACTTTCTATTGCCTATCCCTTTAGATGATGTATTTGGCATTGATGAAATGACCATTTACCAAGGCGAATGGAATGATAAAATCTATGCTGTAGCTGGCGACGTTTTAGATGGCGTAAGTAAAGAACGTCATCTGCTGTTTGGATATATTAACATTGGCTTTTGATTTTTCAGTATCTTTACGATTTGCTGATGAATGTGTTGGAAGAGAAAGGTGTCAGCAACGAATTTGTGGAAAAGATGTCTGACTTAGCCACTACCTACGAACACTCTTCTTACATCGGCCTGTTAGAGAGTCTCTCGAAATTCACCACTGGAAAGTAAATACTTTCCAATTTAGTTCATAATGCAATCACATTGTCACGAACGAATAAACAGCGCGCTCGTTGTTATTCATTCCGGCCCCATTGTGTAGTTTATAAGGTATAACTTTATTCACAATAGATATTCTCTTCTATCTCCAAAGTTATGCATTGAACGAAAAATCAAAAACTGGTATTCAATATTAATTTGGTTCAAAGCATCATTTCAGTACATATTTTTATTTATTAAAGTACAATCTAAACAATTTTCCCAATCACCTTTTTGTCATATAGCGAAAGGGGGAATTGTTTACAAATGAGAAGTTTTGAATTTAGTTTATTGAAGTTATTTTTTTTTGTTTTTAACGTTAACAAATTAATAATTATAAGAATTTTTATGTATGTTATGCCAATGTAAAATTACTGATTTGTTTAATAAACAAATTTTATAAAAATTAAAAGCAATTTGTTAAATTTCTCAAAATGTAATTATTCTTCGTTTACTAGCTCGGATGGACAAATACATATATTGATTTGCGATGGAAAATATTAATGTTCGATTATTTTGATGGAGAAGAAGATATTATTAATCTATTTAACGAATGTCGAAGCTTAATGTACAGTTGTATTTAGGTTAGAAATGTCCCATAAAATCGTCGCACTACAAGTGTGGACATTTCCAAAAATTGATTCCGTTGAGATGTCATTTGAAATCATTGTATTTTGAATTCACAATCATGCGTGAACTAGGATGTCCGCTTCCATCGACTATAGTCATACCTTGCTTTTTATTCTTCTTAGTTTTATTTTCTGTACAATTATTACAACGCACTCCTACACTAACTTTGTTATCGAAGATGCGTTGAATAACTGGTTTGGGTTAAGTATTTAACGAACGGTCCCAAAGCATCTCATACCCGCCCTTCCGACCGAGAGGGCCACGTCCCCATAACGTAGGGACAGCGTACACACCACAGTCCGAACCATGGCGGCTAAGCAGTAGAGGGTGGACACCGACTACAGATCAAATATCAACAGCCGGCATTACAAAAATATTAAACAAAATATTAGTATCACATGCAAATAAAAGTTATTCTTAAAATTAATAACTAAATATATTAAAGTAAACGAGTCATAACAAACTAAACATCCAAGCAGGAGAAAATCCTCGACTTTATTATATCGATTCCTAATCCGAAATCTATGATGTGACACAATGAATTGAAATCAATGGGCTCTGCGGAAGCATAATTCGTACGCTGAAACACAATATGGAGGAATTGATAGTATCTAGAAGGTCTAAAGGCATGTTAAACTTAATCCTAGAAATAATATAGTCAGAAGAGAAATCACCATTTATAACCTTATAAACCATCACGGTGTTCAACATAACACGTCTGCTTTTCAAGGACGGCAATTCGATCAACTTCAATCTACTAGTATAAGGGAAGAATAAAATCACTATTCCAATGCAAGTGTCTTAATGAAAATATTAAAAATTGTTTCTGAACTGACTCAATTCTGTCAATATAGATACCATACTGAGGATCCCACACTACGGAACCATATTCCAGAATACGGAACCATATTCCAGAATAGAATATGACAAGTGATGTAAATAGCTGCTTCGTTACGTAAGGATCGGAGAACTCCTCCGCTTAATGAAGCTAAGAACACAAATACTATGATTTTTGAAATTCAGTTTGGAATCCATTAGAACCATACTGAGGATCCCACACTACGGAACCATATTCCAGAATAGGTCAGACAAGTGATGTAAATAGATCTTCGTTACGTAAGGATCGGAGAACTCCTCCGCTTAATGAAGCTAAGAACACAAATAATACGATTTTTGAAATTCAGTTTGGAATCCATTAGAATACCAAGGTCTACAAAAGAATCAACTAACTCTAACTCAGTTCCTCTAATATTATATCTGACAAATCTTGGATTCGATCTAAAGAAACGCATATGTCTGCATTTCCTTAGGTTGAGTTCCATACAATTCATTAGTGTTCGTTAATTCTCTTGGACAATTATAGTTTTCGGGATATTAAAATTTCAAAAGTGAAGTGTTCCAGAGTATATCCCAAGTTCATAATAATTTTTAAAATTTATTTATTTGAATTTAAGATGAATCAATACTATAAATAATAAATATCGTTCTCTGCAAATGGTTTCTATGCATTTGAGAAGAAAATCAAAATAAATAACAATTTTGGAGTAATGAAAATGAAATGAACTACTTCAATATTTTGTTGCTAGAATTTATTGGAAGTATTTCCATTTTTTGTTGGGTATTATTGAATATGTTCACTTCTATGGCACCGAGAGTCCTGAAATTTTGTGTGAGTTCATTATTAACGTGCCAAAAAAGGGCCGTATTGGAAGTATTTATCCCTATTAATATATTAAAAGCGTTTGTCTATTTTTATAGGGACATGATCTATTATTTTATAACTATTAAAATAATATAAATAATAAAATAATATATAATATTATTTAAAAGACTTACATTATATGTACTATATGATCGAGACACAACATCAATATGAAAACGGCTCTGTAATAAAATGGAATAAAAAATTTAAAAAAATATAAATATGTTATTTTATTTTGTTAAAAAATGACAATTTTGGCAAATAATATAAAAAATTGTCGTTTTCACTGTGAAGACGATAATTTTTTGAAATTTCGAATTTGAAATTTTGATGAAACATATCTTTAATATCCACTAAATTGGAAGTTTGGTTTATGTGTACTCCCAAAATATCTACAAAATAGTGAAAAATGAAACGGAATTTCGCTAGCTAGAATTTTGCCGTTTCATTACAATACTAGCCTTGAAAATAGTATTAATTGAATGGAATGGAAATGCGCCACACGGAGCGCAGTTCGATTAGGTAGCACCATCAGTCTAAGAAACAAAAACAGATATGGCACCACTTTACAAGACCAAACTGAAATCTATTTATAAATGTGGTGTTTTTGATGTATACATGAGTCGCACTGATGTCTTTTGAAAGCATGTCGCACATAGGTGGTGTAGTTGGTTGGAGCGTGCCAGTCAGTAAATTCTCGTACTAGCTTACTTTTCAGGGCTGCGAGTTCAACCCCAATCACCAGCCGCGCACAGTAATTAAAACGAACATTGGTTTTTCCGTGGTTTTCTTGTTACATTAATTAATTTACATTTTCACCATCATGTTTAGAGTCCATATAGTTAGTTTTCCCCGCTATATTTCCTTTCCTTCTTCGTTTGGCAGGAGTTTCCTCATATCGTTCTGATTGGGAGCTCTAATCAAAGAAGGTAGATTGAATCGTTCGCTCGCAGCCGTACCTTGGGTAAGCCCTTCTACTATGGTTATCCACTAGGTCCCGTAATAATACACGAGTGCATACAAATAAAAAAAACTTTTTGTTTACTTAGCGAAACGGCTGGGCATTTCTGATTTAATTTTAAATAAATCGGATAAAAGTTAAAGTATACACACTAGAGATTCTGAGTTTTACAAGTCACGAAAAACACGCTCCAAGCATGTGAAAATTCGTCAAGATATCTCATCATTCCGTTCAAAAGTTGCAGAATTAATTAAAAAATCGATATGAATCCACTGTGACTGAGTTTGTTCATCCAATGACTCTTTGTTTCGGTAATTTTCAATCGTTCTCACAAACTTTCGGTGACTACGTCAGTTATCGACAAATTTTACTTTACTTTTTCTGTATAAAATACACTCCACGAGAGTATTATGTCTAGGTGCATTTGTTTGTAACACCCAAAAGGAAGCGAGATAGACCCATTGTTAATTATACCGATCGACTTAGAATCACTTTTTGAATCGATTTAGCAATGTCCGTCTGTCTGTCCGTCTGTCTGTCTGTCCGTCTGTCCATCTATTGTTGTAATCAAATTACAGGTCGCAATTATAGTCCGATCTTAACAAAAATTGGCACAAGTACGTTTTGTCGATCAAGGACGAACGCTATTTAATTTGAGGCATATCGGTTCAGATTTAGATATAGCCCCCATACAAAAGTCGCTCCCGATTTGACATTTTCCGCTCTATAAACCACATATTGTACCCGATTTTCTTTAAATTTGGCACAACTTCTTATAATCCAACTAGAAATACCTATGCAAAAATTGGGTAAGATCGGTTTAGATTTAGATATAGCCCCCATACAAATGTCGGTCCCGATTTGACATTTTCCGCTGTAGAAACGACATATTGTACCCGATTTTCTTTAAATTTGGCACAACATCTTATAACCCAACTAGAAACACCTATGCAAAAATTGGGTAAGATCGGTTCAGATTTAGATATAGCCCCCATACAAATGGTGCTCCCGATTTGACATTTTCCGCTCTAGAAACCACATATTGTACCCGATTTTCTTTAAATTTGACACAACATCTTATAATCCAACTAGAAACACCTATGCAAAAATTGGGTAAGATCGGTTCAGATTTAGATATAGCCCCCATACAAATGTCGCTCACGATTTGACATTTTCCGCTGTAGAAACGACATATTGTACCCGATTTTCTTTAACTTTAGCACAACATCTTATAATCCAACTAGAAACACCTATGCAAAAATTGGGTAAGATCGGTTCAGATTTATATAAAGCCCCTATGCAAATGTCGCTCCCGATTTGACATTTTCCGCTCTAGAAATTGTACCCGATTTTCTTTAAATTTGGCAAAACATCTTACAATCCAACTAGAAACACCTATGCAGAAAGTGGGTAAGATCGGTTCAGATTTAGATATAGCCCCCATACAAATGACGCTCCCGATTTGACATTTTCCGCTCTAGAAACCACATATTGTGACCAATTTTCTTTAAATTTGGCACAACATCTTATAATCCATCTAGACACACCTATGCAAAAATTGGATAAGATCGGTTCAGATTTAGATATAGATATAGCCCCCATACAAATGTCGCTCCCGATTTGACATTTTCCGCTCTAGAAACGACATATTGTACCCGATTTTCTTTAAACTTGACACAACATCTTACAATCCAACTAGAAACACCTATGCAGAAAGTGGGTAAGACCGGTTCAGATTTAGATATAGCCTCCAAACAAATGTGGCTCCCGATTTGACTTTTGCCGCTTTAGAAACCACATATTGTACTCGATTTTCTTTAAATTTGGCACAACAGCTTATAATCCAAGTAAAAAACTTATGGTGAAAGTGGCTAAGATCGGTTCAGATTTAGATATAGCGCAAATACAAATGTTGCTCCCAAATGTTTAACCGATTTTGGCCAAACTATACATATTATATTTCACTTATTTCGTTCCAGATTTCAATATACCCCCATACAAATGTCCTTTCCGATTTAAAATTTTTTTCTCACACACATACATTTACAGGATACAAAAATCCTTCCCGTTTTCACTTTTTCACCGAATTAAATTGTATTCGGATTGAAAGTGGAGTGTATCATAGAGTCGGCCCCGCCCGACTTTAGTCTTTCCTTACTTGTTTAGTTTAGAAAAATCGAAAGTTATTGAAAATTTTAACACGATTTGTTTGGGTTATATTTACTTTGCCATTCCGCTTGTAACACATTCTGATAACTAAGCGAGATATAACATGCCCACCAACTTTTCCTATTATTTTAAGGTCTTCTATCCAAAAATATAGACTTACGTTGTCAATATTAAATTCTATTGTCTTTGGCGTAACGAGTATTAGAATCAAATCCACTGCTTTTTCAGCAGACTTTCTGCTTTCTTTTAGTGATAAATTCCTTTGAGTGTATCTACATACATCCATGCAAACAAGTATGTAAATCAACATGCATATTTACTAAAAATAGAGCTTTTTTCAGAAACGTATCATGCAGTAAGGAGAAAATATGCAATTGAATTTTGTAAAATTCAACGTTTTTTGATACAAAAATAAATATTCACATGTGAAACCGACGATACCCCATATACGCAACCTATACCTCGTTTTCAAGATATTTCATCAGTATCGGTATGGACAGCACCCCCTTAAAATCTTTGAAATCCGAAATATGGATGTCCCATCGAATGTTGGCGGCCACGTGCAGCATTTTGTTTTTTTTTCACTACAACCCCAATTTTCACAATTGTTGGTTTCACATATCTAACAGTAAAAATACAAGTTATAATATAAGTCTAATTTCAGCGTTATCTTTTAGTTATTGATGAGAGTTCAGATCTAATATTGGTTCCTCTTAGTCCTGTGAGAGCAAGCTCTACTCAATTCGAAAGTATTTCTCAATTCATGGGAAAAATGTTAACTCTTTTTTCTTTTACAGCTAAACGCAATCTGTCATCTTAAATGGTCAGGTATGAAATGTGCACTTATAGAAATATTTAAATTCACTCGTGAGAGAAAATATGAGAGATGTATTTTTGGCAGCTAAACCGAAAGTGCAGCTAAGAGCAAGGCAGCTAAATCAAAACTACTATACTAGCTTTAACAAGTTGATTTCATACATTACGACCGAGGTTGTTTCAATTGCTCAACAACATCAAAATTCAAATATTTAATTTTTAATTCTGTAAAAACTAACAATTATTCTGCCAAATTTTGTGTGCACCAAACATATATATGGTTGGAAAAGGTGGTAGAGAGGTGTATTTGAGGTATATACATTTACCTTAAAATATAAATTCTCATGGAACGATTTAATGCGCGCAATATTTTTGACAGTGTACTTTACAAACAAATGAGAGATTTTTGCATTGTCTTCTGAACTTGTTTTTACTAAAATTATATAACATCTTGCCAAAAATAAAACATTCATACACATATACCAAAAAGTTGTGTGACAAGGTGTTACAGAACTTTTTCAATTGCTGAGTGCAATAAATCTGAGATGAGAATTCCGTTGGTGTTGGCGGTTTCGTCTAAACAAAAGACTTAAGCAACGAATATTTTGAGATTATCGTTGCTCTTCAGTATCTATTCGTTTAACATAAAAGGTGTATTCGACTTCCCCACATTACTCTATCAGATTATGCGATATCATCGATTTCAAAAAAATACGCCCTTTATAGATTAAGCCAACGATATGTAAGTCAGAAAAGCTTTTATTTTACATAGGTTAGAGCGATGTGTGTGGGAGGTATTGGAAGGGGTGTGTCAAAATCTGTACTTTATAAAATATTAAAATTCAACCGATTCCGAATATCCATGTGGAAGTTACATTGATTTTAAGTTTACGTAGGTATATGAAACATTTGTGTAATTCGCGTGAGGTATAATAAATGGCATAAAAACTTAATGTGCCACAATTCCAAATAAAACATTTGGGGAACCAATGTAGAGATAATGATAAGCAACCTTTTTCACCAACCACTCAATTTGGGGGAGGGTGCACCATATTCGACTCCGTCGCTTGTACTTGTTTTTTTTTCTTTTAATTATTTTGAACATGAACTGATTTAAATGCATATAAAATTCTCTTTGTGGCGCATGGTGCACCACAAGATACGTTGTAATTTTCGTGACTTTAATAAATAAAATAAAAGCACAAAGAGGGTAAACCGAAAAAGCTAACTCCACAGAAACAGAAACCCCAACAGACAGTTGCACAGTGCCTACCAACAATTGCAGTCAATCAAATGGTAAGTAACTGCACTTTAAGTATTTTAAAATAACTCCCAGCAATAACTTCAGCTTTAACAAAGCACAAAGCCATGCAATGGAATGGAACTTGTAGTAAAAAGGCAGAGACAGAAACAACATCAACATCGGACCCACCGCCAAATGCCGAGCGACGAATACGGAATCACAATGAGGAGAGGTGGCTAAGAAAATACAAAGCCGCTATTGAGGGTTTTGTGTATTTTGGACTTCGGCGGATTTAAAAAACCAGAGCACGAGCACATACACGCACACATTTCCACCCATACACACAGACCATTTTCCTATTTTCTTGGAACGAATTTAAAAACACCATTAAAAGTTACATTGAAGTTAAGATCGAAAATAGCCTTTTATTATCTGATGGTTTTTTTGTTGGGCTTTGTTATAGTAGTGCATTTTCACATTTTACTTACGTACACTCAAAGAAAATCATCACAAATGGGACTTTCGGGTGTCCGAAGACCAAAGCTTCGCGTAAAAACATCAGTAGCAATCAAATAATAATCGCCAACAACGGTCGGGTCGGGTTCGGGTTCCCTGGAAATGTTGGGACACAATTCCAGCATTAAAGCTGTCCACATGTACGGCTGTGGAACATAGAACTGACAGTTGTGGCGATATGTTAACTTGTTTGGCAGTTCCAATTATTTTGACGATTAATAACTATTTTGATGATTTGGTGATATTCACTGCAAAGGACTCGATGTGTACATAGCTATGGAAGAATATATGGATATTTTCAATTTGCAACGTGTACAAAGTTTCGGGACTATGATTAAAAAGTGTAAGAATATGTTCGAAGATCATTTGAAATTTTAGTACAAACTTTAATCAGGCATTACTTGGGAGGTCGAACAAACAGACAAACATTCCTAAATCAACTCAGCTGATGATTGTGGGCATGGAACCAAGTCATAATAACCTGTCTAATTGATCTTTGTATGCAGCATAGATTAATGTAAATTACATTACAGAACGGTACCTGATGAGCGTCCGCATAAACGGACATTCATTTCTAAAAAATGTCTGTTGATTTCAGAACCGTTTAGTAGATTTTATTGAAAGCTTCACAACACCACAAGTTGATTCCTTGCTGTGCGCCAATCAACAAAAATAATTCAATTTACCCCCACCCCTCTTTGGTGAATCGGCGAATTCGGCAACTTTTGAATTAAAACGTCACTCAGACGCTGTTATTTATGTTGGACAAAGAACATTTAAGGTCATAATATACTTGTTATAAATTTCGAGGGGTAATTTTGAGATTTGAGTTTTTTCATGTGCATTCATTTACGAGTAAGTGGCTGTGTGTGTTTGTTTGTTACTATGTATGAATGTGTGCATATAAATTTACTTCTGCGGATTCTTGTTTTTTTTTTCATTTGAGTTTGTCCGGTCAAAGCGATTGCAAAAAGTGAGTGGGCTTGGTTTTAAGTGCATTCAATATTTATATGTAAGTACTCTAAATACGGACAGTAGTTAAAATATTGTTTTAGTTGTGAAATGCCATATGTGCAATAACGCATAGAGAAAATAGGTTTGTTCGATTGGGCTTACAAACTTATAGTTAAGAGACTTGAGGTGGCATTGTTACCCACCCATTGTTTTTTCTTAACTAGATCAGGAAGAGAAATCTGGCAGCTCTTCTCTTGTTTTGACACTTTTCGTATTTGATTTGAACTGGGATATTCTCCTGGCTCAATACCATATTGCAATTATATTTTACAGAACAAACGAAAAAATCTTAATTTTAATACATATGGGCATCTTCCAGTGGCACGAACGCGACATTCGCACACCTTAAACTACGCCAAGATCAAGAAAGAAACTGGAAAAGTCGATCAAAAGTCGAAGAGTGTTCTAAAGCGCATAAAGAGTACTACATTTTAAAAATATATCGCCAGGATTTAGTACAAAATTATAAACAATGATTTGAACTGGGATATTGTCCTGGCTCAAGACCATTTTGCTTCTATATTTAATAGAATGCAAATTTATTTACAAATGGCATGGTGACATTTATTACTTGGCTGCAGACTACCACGATCATGATTTCGACCATGTCAAAAGTCTTTTCAAGTGGCTTCGCAGCGACTTTTCAACATCAAACCCGGCCTCTATAAGGAGATGATTCTCACAAACGAACGAGAAGCACAAAAAACGAACAAAATATATCCTCTGACCTTCATTTACATGTATATATGGAAAAACAAAATTCTCAAAAAATCGCTGAACTTCGTATAGTCGCCAAATTATATATTCGCGACAGATTAGAACTAAAACATGGCCATAGTTTTTTTGAACTTTACAGATAAACTTGGGCGATCTTACCACGACTTAAAGTTGTAGTTTTTTAATGCTATGGTACTACGACAATATAATGTGAACATTATTAACACTTACAATTAGAAAATGTAGATGAAATACTTGTCTTTGGATTTGTTTAGTTTGGCTTGCATTTGCTCTTAAGTTTTGCATATTTATTGTATTTGTATAACCTTGCTATCATATATGTATATATACAAATTATAACTGATCTATTTCGTGGCAAGCATTTACTTACTGAATCACTCACTAACTCCTACTTGTTCCCACAACTGACCTTTAGATTTGATTTTTGTGTTAGCTCTGATGGCTGTGATGATTTATTTTCTTTTAACACTTAAATACATTTAAGAAACAAAATTAACATGAAAAATATGCAACACTTTTAATTTGGTAAATAGGCGTTTGAGTTCAAAACAAAATGTGCTACAGCAGCAATTATGAAATTGGTTTAACAAAGGAAGGTCAACACCGCTTCAGACGGAAAATTAATTTAATGTGAGAAAAGTAAAAAATCACTCCAAATTTGTACGAATATTTTACCACAAACTGAATGCCGTTAAAACAAAATCGTCAATTTATCATAATCGAGGCCTCTACGAACGAGTACCAACAACGAAAACATCATCTTTATATTCGCATACATATACATATATGTTAAGAAATTGTTGAAAAGGACAGCAACAAGTTAAATTTATTATTCTGATGTGAAGAAATACACGATCCGAGATTAGCAGCAACACAATTTGCTACACCTTCATTCATTTTGATCGCTGTCGAGAACATCGTCTGAGTGTCTTGGCCAAAATACACATAAGCTATTGAATATTTATGTGTGTGTGTATGTGTACAATGCTACATCATGTAAACTTGTACAGTGCTGATTTAGGCACCCTACGACCCAGATTCTAAAGCTTAGTTGTATATGAATTGAGTTGAATACGGAAATCCGTCACTTTGATGTCATCAGTACCCGGAGGATGTGTATCGATTTCATTTCATCTGTTAACTCGCGTTAAAAATAATAACGTAAAGCAACAGACTCCTAGTTAATTACAAATGCAAACAATGCTGTCCGAACGTGATGGAACGCTACTGTTTAATTGATTGGAAATGACTAGTTTAACGATAAATTATACATGGTCCATTATGTATTGAATTCAGCGTCTAGTAATATCAGGTTGCCGGAAATACATCACGAAATGACCAATGACGTCGTCCAAAAGCGGCTGCTCTCTAGTGTTATTTCTCGATCGGCCACTCACATTTCAGTTCTGCTGAAGGATCTACACAGGTCGGCTTGTACCGCTTGTGATATTTGCGTATGTTTTCATACCATGTAGTGTTAATTTCAATATCTTGTATCGCTCACTTTGGAGATGCGTAGAACATTTTAATTTTTATACACTCCACGAGAGTATTATGTCTTTGTGCATTTGTTTGTAACACCCAAAAGGAAACGAGATAGACCCATTGTTAATTATACCGATCGTCTTAGAATCACTTTCTGAGTCGATTTAGCAATGTCCGTCTGTCTGTCTGTCCGTCCGTCCATCTATTCTTGTAATCACGATACAGGTCGCAATTGTAGACAGAACCAAATGAAAATTTGCACAACGACGTTTTTCGGGATAAGGACGGACGCTATTTAATTTGAAGAAAATCGGTTCAGATTTAGATATAGCCCCCATACGAATTTAACTCCCGATTTTACTCTTTTCACTCTAGATACCACAATTAACTAGAAACACCTGTGGTAAAAATGTGTTAGATCGGTTCAGATTTATATATAGCTCCCATACAAATTTCTCTCCCGATTTGACTTTTTCCGCTCTAGAGACCACATAATGTATCAGATTGTCTTCAGATTTGGTAAAACATCTTATATTTCCACTAGAAACACCCATGATGAATATCGGTCAGATCGGTTCAGATTTATATAGCTCCCATACAAATTTCGCTCCCGATTTGACTTTTTCCGCTCTAGAAACCACATATTGTATCAGATTGTCTTCAGATTTGGTAAAACATCTTATATTCCCTCTAGAAACTCCCATGGTGAATATCGGACAGATCGGTTCAGATTTATATATAGCTCCCATACAAATTTCGCTCCCCATTTGACTTTTTCCGCTCTAGAAACCACATAATGTATCAGATTGACTTCAGATTTGGTAAAACATCTTATATTTCCACTAGAAACACCCATGGTGAATATCGGTCAGATCGGTTCAGATTTATATATAGCTCCCATACAAATTTCGCTCCCGATTTGACTTTTTCCGCTCTAGAAACCACATATTGTATCAGATTGTCTTCAGATTTGGTAAAACATATTATATTCCCACTAGAAACTCCCATGGTGAATATCGGACAGATCGGTTCAGATTTATATATAGCTCCCATACAAATTTCGCTCCCCATTTGACTTTTTCCGCTCTAGAAACCACATAATGTATCAGATTGTCTTCAGATTTGGTAAAACATCTTATATTCCCACTAGAAACTCCCATGGTGAATATCGGACAGATCGGTTCAGATTTATATATAGCTCCCATACAAATTTCGCTCCCGATTTGACTTTTTCCGCTCTTGAAACCACTTATTGAATCAGATTGTCTTCAGATTTGGTAAAACATCTTCTATTCCCACTAGAAACTCCCATGGTGAATATCGGACAGATCGGTTCAGATTTATATATAGCTCCCATACAAATTTCGCTCCCGATTTGACTTTTTCCGCTCTTGAAACCACTTATTGAATCAGATTGTCTTCAGATTTGGTAAAACATCTTCTATTCCCACTAGAAACTCCCATGGTGAATATCGGACAGATCGGTTCAGATTTATATATAGCTCCCATACAAATTTCGCTCCCGATTTGACTTTTTCCGCTCTAGAAACCACATATTGTATCAGATTGTCTTCAGATTTGGCAAAACATCTTATATTTAAACTAAGAACATCTATGGTGAAAATAGGTCAAATCGGTTCAGATTTAGATATAGCCCCATACAAATGTCGTTCCCGATTTGACATTTTCCTCTGTAGAAACCACATATTGTACTCGATTTTCTTTAAATTTGGCACAACATCTTATAATCTTACTAGAAACACCTATGCAAAAATTGGGTAAGATCGGTTCAGATTTAGATATAGCCCCATATAAATGTCGCTCCCGATTTGACTTTTTCCGCTTTAAAAGCCACATATTGTGCTCGATTTTCTTTAAATTTCGCACAGCATCTTATAATCTAACTAAACAAAACTATGGTGAAAGTGGATAAGATCGGTTCAGATTTAAATATAGCCCAATTTCAAATGTTGCTCCCATAAGTTTAACCGATTTTGGCCAAACTATACATTTTATATTTCGCCTATTTCGTTCCAGGTTTCAATATATCCTCATACAAATGTCCTTTCCGATATAAAATTTTTTGTCAAACACATACATTTACAGGATACAAAAAACCTTCCCGTTTTCACTTTTTCACCGAATTGAATTGTATTCGAATTGAAAGTGGAGTGTATCATAGAGTCGGCCCCGCCCGACTTTAGCCTTTCCTTACTGGTTTTCTTTGTAAGCCACAGAAGGAAGATGAAAAAATAGCAAGCAAGCAAGTGCGATTCTTAAGAGACACGTCATACAATTACAGTAGAAAACGCCCGCATGTTTAACGAGAAAAAACGACACATCATTGAATTAAAATGGCGACGATTCCAACAAGATACGAACATACGCACACGAACAGGCGGGCGGATGCTAAGACTAATTTCTTTTGTCTATCGCTCCCTGTCTTCCCCTTGTTTTCATATGAGAGACAATGAATACTATCCTATGTTATACTATTCTATACTAAGTTTGATTGGCATCACCTCTAGCGTAGGAGCTAAAAAGTGAAGACATTAAAGCAGAACAATGACCTCTTCCACGTTATCATAACAATCATGCGGTTCTAACAAGAATCGCTTAACCATTCGCAAATTTGAATGGAACTATTTTGTTAATGCATGCATACATGTACACATGTGTACGTCTGAGAATAAATATGTATGTACGTTAGAGTGGTTCTTACAAATAAATTATAAATGGCGTCTTTTTTGAAACGCAACATATTTTTTGCTCTAGTGGAAATACATTTCAAAATCATGAGTATCAAGGACTTTCAAATATTTCCTCCTTAAGTAATAGTAATAATGAAGCGAATATAAATGTTACATGGCACACTGGTCCCAAATCCATTTTTTATGGCATAAAGTCGAAAAATAAAAATAGTCTTGTAATTTTGAACATTTGCTAGACATATCATACGCAAAAAATAAAAATAAAATTGGGCCAATCGGACCACGCCCACTACCACCTCCCATATAACCAACATAATCACCCTGTATTGGTACAGGGTGCCCAAAAACAAAATTTTATGAAAGCTTAAAAGAATGACGAGTTGTTTATTTTGACGAAATGGGTTTTTCTAAACATTATTACAAAAGCAAAATATAACATACGAATAGTATACTTTAAACTGCAATTTAAATAATTATTTCAAGAAATAAGGTAAAATATATACATGTGTATAAAAAGGTGAATGATGTTGTATACCATTTTAAAGGTACTTTCAATACCTTTTAAATAAAATACACATTCAGAGATATAATCATATATATGTCTATGGCTAATCAAAAACTGCGGTAAAATAAAATGACAATTTTTGGAGTTTGCCGAACAATGCTGACGAGATATTAATTCCACCATATACTACAACCTCAGATGAACGCTTCCACATTTACACTTTGAGTCAAGTTGAGTCATACATATAACTTTTGGTCCACAGCATTTATAGATTATGTTCTCTACAAATCACAAAATTACAATACCTCTGAATACTTACAAGACCACAATAATCATAAAATGTTAATTATAATTTTTCAACTACTAACTCTTGCCGTCAATTTTCATAATATAGTCACTTTATTATTTTCTTTCTAAGTCTTGATTTTAATTAATTTGTAAAACTGCTTTATATCAAAATTATCCCACTTTTTTTGAACCGCAAAGTTTAAGTACCATTCAGGCTTGTGGTGTTGCCACCTAATTTTTTCCAGTATATTTTCTTGATTGCTTGGAGTGTTGCCATAAAGAAAATATATACACATTTACCACTTTCCAATTTTAATTTTTTTGAATTTCTGCCAAAAAATGGATTTGGGACCATAGTGCATGGGTTGGGTTATACAATCCTTTCCAAATATCAACCTCACCTACTTGGTGTCCGTCATCCGACGACCGACCGTGAGCGGTATAATCCTATAAGCTGCGAGGCGAAGTTTGTAGCCCCAACACCAGGCCGGTGCGCTCTGGCCTAATCAGCCACTATGTTTCGCAGGAGTAAAAGGAAATTATATACATAGTAATATTTTAGGTCGACTATTAGTATTATAAAGATCATGCTTTCCTAGAATTTGAATCAGTATGGGGATAGTTTACCCTTCCCGTCATTTTTATCCGAAATGACAGAATAATCTCGCACATGTTGCATGAATCATGGTGACACACATGAGTAATTGACGAGTTTAGAGCAAGAATTTAGAATAGTTTCACTTAAACCTGTGTCATGGCAAGTTCTTCAGAAAGGTATTTTTTTTAAATGACTTATTTTTGTTAGACTTACACGAAGTATTTGAATGATTTCCCGGACATTCCACATTATGGAATTATTGAAATTGGTAAACACGAAATTTGAAAATAAAACTGAAAACTGAATTTTTATAGATATTTTCAAAATGATACCGCACACAAACCACAGCGACAATTGTACAAACAAACCAAAATTGATTTTAAACTTTTTTGATCTCGTGGCATCGATCCAGTCTAATGTATCTGTACATATTTCATAAAACTTTACGCGTAATAAAGACGACACAAATTGTAAATTTGTAACAATTTGTGGCAAATTGTCACTCACACAAATTTTAAAGTGCGCTTAAGAAGCAACGCAACTCCTTGAAGACAGCCTTAAGCTTGAAAAAGTAATGGAAACAGTTTACAGTTATATGTATGTATGTATAATGAAAAGTGTATGTAGAGATGTCAGAACATATCGGATAATAAATGCAATGTTTGCAATGTCCGTTTTCTATAAATAAACGTAATTACGAGATTATTGTAATCTAAATGTAAATTATTGTACTTACTTTTGAGAATGTAACAATACCATCTACATTCTGCACCAGGGCAGTTCTTTGAGTCTTTCCCGTTGGTAAATACCCATCACCTACATATCTTGTTTGTGACAATCGATAAATCTGTCACGTCGAGTTTGAAAACAAATGATTGTCGTCCTAGTCAATGAAAATACCACTTTTTGTTTGGTGAAGGGATCATTTTACTCGATTATATAAATCCGAGACAAAGGAAAATAAAACGACTGGCATGGTGACTATTCGTGAGTATATTGCGGTTAGTCAGAAACTGCCGAATGTTAGGTGCTCTCTGCTCTGTGCGCAACTCTTTCCTGCACGTCTAGCATCAGAAGTGATAAAATGTCGTTTAGTAGATTTATGTGTGATTAGGTCACGAAATGCAATTTTCAATTTAACAATGAAGTAGTTATACGTATGTATGTATGTACATATGTATGTATGACACGGTGCATGTCTTAATGGATGAAGGCGGTTTTGCTAAGAGTATTTTTAGGCGATTAAGCACTTAATGCAATGCGGATTAGTTAGTGGATCCCAGTGTGCTGATCATTATTAAGAAATGGAGATCGCATTTAAAAACATACGAATTTGACAACGAAACAAATGACAAAATATTACAGAATTATACAGACTACATACATACATATGGATATGTACATGTACATATGACAATAAAGAAAAAACATGTTCTCAGCTCGATTCGATTTACCATAAACCAAGTCATTTGAGCTATGACGATGTGAGTTGCGTTATTTGGAGCTCTCTTTTGGCGTGCTCCATTATAACAGGGCTTCCCAACGTTTTCATCGCCACCCATAAGCATTAAAACTTGTATGAAAACGAGTTTTCGTCTCTGTTCGGGAATTAAAATGTGATTTGAATCCGAATTTGTTATTAGGAGGCTTTAGTGTACAATAGGTTCTTATTGGATCGACGCTATCATATCATTAATGATGGCAACATTTATGAGTAAAAAGCCCTGAAAAGTATAAAGTCCCTAAACTAATCGGAACTGGCTCTAAACATTTTTCCTGTGGAGTCGCTGAAGTAAGGCGTCCGAATCGCGGATTATTTTTCGAATCTTGGGAATATTTTCATAGATGCTGTGGCCACCTGGACTATGGGTGATATTGCCACGCTCGTTTTGGTACATTCCACACAAAACGACATAAGCTTTGGTTAAAATAAAACTGATATAACTTCCATACGGATAATCGAAATCAGTTGCAATTTGATATTTCTTTTTATAATCACTTTAAACCTAGAAAATATTTATGTTTTTGCTACTCCTCTTGTAGTACCACCCACACAATAGTCCCTACCCAAGGTAAAATAAAAACATGTACAACTTCTATAGTAGTACCTTCTACACTATAGTCCCTAACAAAGGCAAAATAAAATTATTTATAACTTCTAAATCGGTGCCTGAAATCCATTAAGGCTTGAAATTATTTTAGAAATGTTTTAATTGACAGTAATTTAAATAAGTATTATTTAAATTACTGTTAATTTGTTTTATATCGTTAGCTTCCTTTGCAAATATGTTCAGGAGGAAGATAAAACGTTTGCTTTTTTCTCATTCTGCAACACAGGAATATTCTCTTTTAATCTTCTCGTTTAAATACCAATATTGGCATACCATATTTTTTATAAACTAATTTGCATAGGTGTTTTATCAAAAAATTGACCGATATAATAGACTTTCACAATAGATGGAGCTATGCGACAGAGCAGTAAAAAGTAATACCGACTTTTACTTAGGTGTTCCTAGGCGAAATGTGTTGAAATATATCATCTACAGCGATAGGTTTGACTGTGCTATCATCAAAAAACAAAATCTAAATTTTCATAAAAATGGACTTGGTGTATTTGCAAGTGAAGCAAACGATATAGTATCTTATGATCAATTATTACCATCGAAGTGGGTTGCTTTCTTTTCTCTTTGCTTCAAAGAATATCCCTTATGTGACGACTCCATGTTGAATTCATTAGCCATGATTCGATTTTTCACAACACCCGGCTCATACGATGACTATATTTTACTATTCTTGGGATGCTCTTTTATTTGTCGAGATGGACGCTACAGGGATATCGACACAATCAAAGTAAGCTTATATCAGACAAAAGCTCACAGGAATTATCATGGGATACACCTTGATTCTAATGTTCACATACAAATATTTTAGTCTTCCTAGAGAGCCCCCGATCTCCATTTGAGAAGCCCTGCATTAAGTCAACATCCGACTCTCGCTCTCTTGTATTAAATTAAAGTTTTAACTCTTGTGGCATAGTCGTTGTTGTTGCTATCGCTGCGGTTGTGATTGTGGTTGTTTATGTTCAGACCGTGTGTTGACGTTGAAGACATTTGGTCTTTTACTGAATGTTGGTAAACCACCTTGAGTTTAGTCTGTCGTGATACGCGTTTCGGAGAGGTGGTTCGAGCAAATCTTTAACGGCAAAGTTATCATTAACGTTTTACCTTTTGTGTGTCTACAACACACAAACACACACAAACGCGCGCGCGAACGCACTCACACACTCAAAATCGGGATTGGTGACTCGTTTGTGCATATGACACACATGCATGTGTTTCTGTACGTGTGTTTTATATTCGCCGAGTTTCTTTAACATATGAATGTACGTATGTATATATGTACCTCACAACACAACACAAGACAGCACAACACAACAACAGTAAATACGATCGAATAATATGTCGATGTTAAATAAAAGTTCGTACTATGTTGACGTTATAATTGATTGATATGCAAACGGCGTTGTTAATTTTCTTCACAAAATGAACAAAATAACAAAAAATAAAGAAAAGCAAAGCCAGAGGCAAAAAAACACAAAAAAAAAATAAAAAAACTCAAGACGTAACACCAACGCGCATATATTTTGTGAAATTGCATGTGTGTATTGATGTGTTGGAGTTTCGAAGCGTTAACCATACGTGCGTTAGTGCGTTTCTCTGCCACACCAAAATTCATAATTTAAACATAAATTCGCATATGTATACGTATGTGTGCATGTGTAAACACACATACGTACATATGGTCATGTATGCATGTCTATGAAGATAGCCGATACTTTTACTGTCGACAGCTATTTTGTTTCGGCTACAAAAAGAAAAAAGACCATACAAAATTACTGATTGATATTTAGTGTTATGCCATGAAAAACAAAAATCATTATAGCAGCCGCATTTTTGTGAAAACCACCAGAGAAAAGTCTGCTCTTGCTTTTAGTTGTTGCTGCATTTGTATGCATTCAAGTGTTCAAAGCTTACGATGAGATGAGGACGATGATGAATTGAAGTAAAAAAATCCACATGAAAGCTTCGTGTCTTAAGTCTTTTGATTTGATTTTGAAATGAAACAATCAATACATTCATACATATGAAGTTGCTGCCATCTATCGTTTTTCTGAAAATTAAAAAATTAATGACAACCTTGAGAGAAAAACATACATGTATATCTATCAATTGATGCTCAGTTTTTTATAAACATTATCTACACTCTTTATTATATGTACTAGCTTCTTTTATAATATTAAAACAGTAATCATTAACTAATTTCCAATGAGTAGTTAGAGGTAAACAACTATCCTTCACTCATGGTGAAAATGAAAATTAGTTTTTAATTATAATTGGGGATGTGAGAGCCAAAATGGGTTATAATTTGGATTCAAACAAAAATGAATTAGGTTTTGTTTACTCTATGCGTTTTTTTTTCTCGTAACACGAGTTTAACCCGTTTTAGTCTTTTATTTAGTTGTTGTTTGAAATCAAATTGTATCCCATTTTTGCTCTCTCCTCAATTGTAAAGCAGCAGCCGCCTGCTGAAATGGAACTTTAATCAAAGTTCATGATTCAAAAAAATTTTAGGGAAATTATGTATGTACATAGTTGTCTCCATGTGTACTATCAAATCGGATTAGACGTATTCGTTCCTGAGAACATTTTCGCCCTCATACTAATTCACAAAATATTCAGAAATGAAGAGAATTGAATAGATTTTTGTTATCAACAGGTTTTCTACTCGTTTTGTTGCTGCAGAAAAACCTTCGTTTTTGTATGTTCAAAACCGATCTCTTTCTGCTGTTAACGAAACCTGAAATAACAACAAAGTAGCTTATCGAATCGAATCGAGTTTGAGGGACCTTTCCTTAAATGACAAAAAATTCAAACTATTTCATCGATTATACATAAACATGTATGTATTTCCAGCGTTAAATCGCATTAAACGTAATAATTCAAAGAAAGAACACAAATTAACAATACACACACACATAAATGCTCACATGTACTTAGATGTATGTATGTATTTATAAAATCAGAAAAAAACACAAATCCAACGCGCGTGACCTTAAACGTGTTCCATTCGAGGTTCCATATTGGCGGCAACTAACTAATCTTAAAGAAACACACTACAACAAGTGGAAAAGATGGAAAAATAAACGTCGCAAATTAGTATAAGATCATAACAATATTGTCGATGGTTACTCTTTGTATACGCTTTTAGATATAATTTGTGACGTCTAAAAATATTATCGATAAATGCCATTGTGCACAAACAACGACTGTGAAAAAAACCAAACTTAGCTTAAAAGAGCAACCTAAATGTGAATGAAGCAATGAATGGCTGATTTGTGAAAACCACACGCTCACATACAGAGAGAGACACACATATGCTCTCCCCCTCAAGGTGAATTACAAAAGTATTGGAAAACGATCAAAAAATATTGTTCAGTGCAAAAATAAATAAATGACAAAGCACCCATAAACAGCAATTCAAAATTCCATGTCGTTAAAATTAACAGAAACGGATTTAAAAAATAAATGCTTAATAAAATATAACGGTGCAATTTGCGTATCCTAATTAATTAATAAAAATGTAAACAACAAACATCTTCTTTTCAGACGTGGATCGCGTTTTGTGAAATGTGTTTGCCAAATAAACTTCGTACCTGATATTTAAACAAAACTCAATATTCGTTTTTCTCCTCATTTTGATTTAACATATTTTGCCATTACTTCATACAACTCGTATAAACTTGTGCTAAAACTTGTCTTCTGTTTTTTTTTCTGGTATTTTAAACAAAAAGCTGAAATTTTCGTTGTTAAATTTTAATAATGACTTTACCGGCTACAAAAAAGCCACCTCAACAACGTCACCGTTGTTGTTGGTGGTTTTTTCAAAAATTGAACATTTATGTGGCCAACACACCGCTGCTGCTGCTGCTTCTGCCGTTGACGGTGACGATGACGATGATGGGTATCAGCGTTAACGCACAAGGTGAGTGGCTTTTACACTTGTTTAATAACAGCAACACACAAATCTTGATAAACCTTCTTTAGCATGATGTTGTTTCTTTTAACAAGAAAGGTAGATTTAGTCATGAGTTGCGGTTATATTGCTTCTTTAGAAGAATTTATAGGTATGCAAGAACTCATTTCAGAAATAAAAATAACCCAAAGAAGAATTTTATACAATTTATAAAGATTGGTGACTTCAACTGCAGCATTTCGTAGAATTTTCGTTCTTATTTTATCTAATGTTTATCTTTTATGCCGATTCTGTTTTTTTTATTTGGAACCATTTAAAGGCGTAAATTATAATGGCGACAGCCTATGTTTGTCCGCAGATCTAAAGCAAAAGAGCAAGCAAGTTTAATTTGTATACCCTCAGCCTACAGTGTAGGTGGCTATATATTTATATGACTTCATACGAACAAAATGTGTAACACGTCTTATCTTAAAACTGTTTAGACTAATTCAGTTTCAAACCATGTTTCTTTATTTAGCTTCACTTCTTCAGCGCTCAAGCTATATATAAACTTCTAAAAAGACATCCAACTGGAAGATTTTTTAAACTTTATAATATTTTTAAAAAGGTAGTTTGTTGTTCTCGCGTAACACATGAACAAAGTTTTGTCACGTCAATGTTCACTACACATTTATCGTGCCGATTTGAATTGTACCGATGTCGGTAAAATCACATGCGAGGAGCACACATTCAGTACGTTTGGCTTACGATTTTTTCAGCTAAAACTAGTTTTCCAGTTCAAGCTCAGAAAATAAATGAAATCGTTGAAAATTGTGACAAAGTAAACAAACGGTATAATTTCACGTACAATCAATCGCACAATCGTTACATGATACGTTACATTCGATCACAGTTGCTGCGATGGTTTCTGTCAAAAGTATTTTATATATATTTAAAATATATACATATATATATGGAACGCATTTTGATTAGCTTGAGCTCTGAAGATGCAATTCCCTTGAATAACTTACAAAACGTTTTCTACTCTTCCCTTCAGTCCCGAACACATATTACTTCTAGATATGTGACAGTCAATGATTGAAAATGATTCCGAAATTATTAATTTGCACTCGTGTATCAACTAAAAACGGTGAATGCTGAAATGGTAATGGAGATATTAGAGATATTAGGCCGGACCACAATAGCGTCGATAAAATCTGAAGGTGTAATAATTATTGAGCGCAGCTTGAAAAAGCCAAAGCCTCTCTAGGGTAAACCCCTCATTACCCGTAACTACTGGTTTTCGCTGTTTGTTGTTGTGTGTGTCACAACTGTTTGTTTAGTCGGTTTACGTCTCTAGTCTTGTTGTTGTCCAACAATCGCATTTCTATGATTTGTTTAAGATGGACAACAACATCATCATCACCGTCATCATTTGTTGTTGTCCATCGTGCCCCACCATCCCACAATTATCCATCCACCTATTCTGGTGCTCCTCTCTTGCAAACCAGCAGTTGGTTCGTACTTTTGTTGACTCTGTTTATTTGTTGTATTTGATTCACTCGCTTTGGTCTCACCAGTGATTTGTCTGTTTGGTGGCCGACCGCCGTCTTTTTTGTTTACGGCGATGTTATGTCTTTCAATTTTTTTCATACTCGCTCATAACTACGAGTGTGTATATTGTGAGTAATAGCGAGATATTGTCGTGGTTTCTGAGGTGTATTACGGCACAAGTTTTCCCTCAGCAAATAACCCACAGATAAGTAAATTTGCTCGGAGGGCAGTAGTACTGACATAGTGGCAAAAAAAAAGAGAACCTAATATTTGTGGTATTCAAATGAACATGATGGTTTCGGAAAAGGACCGATGAAATGTGTTCTATTTCTGTTCGAATGCATTAAGAACACACGCAGTTCTCGATACATTTACGGTTAGCTCACAAATGTTTCAATATTAACTGATAAAAAGTTGGAATGGCATATTCTAACTCTGCCGCGACCACTGCAATTCCAAACACAATTTAAGAAGCATATTAACGTTTGTTTCTTAACTCTTTTGTTTGGCGCTGTGTACATTATTTCAGATCAACACTTTTCGAATATATGGGGGCTTTAAAGCGAACTGCACACAACGTGTTACACTCATTAGCCAGAAAATGTTTCAAGATTTAGCTAAAAACGATTAATGCAGATGCAGATCTCTTTCGCTGGTGAAACAAAAAGCAGCCAAATAAAAATAAAACTTTACAACCTCATATTTTGCGCAGGAAAACACGAATTTGATACCGATCTCTCTCTCTCGTGCAACGGTTAAGATTTTTGAAGTGTGCATGGACTTGTGTACACAGTCGTACTCGCAGTGTGCCATTATGTCCGATTGTTGCAAATACTCGGACATATGTACATACATATGTATGTCCATGGTTTTTCTAGAGCATAACACCACTCCACAGCTTCGAGTGCAATACCCATGCATATATGTTTGTATGCGTGTATCAAATTGTCCGAATAGTGAACAGCGCTGCTGCAATGTTGAATGGGGTTCGTAATAAAATTGTAAATAAACAAATTTTCCAACAAGTTTTTCTTGTTTTCTCAACTCTTGTTTAATTTTTTTGCCGTGACTGCTGGCTGTTCGGATCGAAACTCGAACAAGTCTGTTTCTCGAATTAAGAAAGAAATAAAACTTGTTGTGGTCGTTAGAAATAACATATAAAAAACACCAACAACTCCCTGGTATTGGTGTAAGCCAATGAAGCTTACATAAATTTAGACACCTGCTGCTGATTTAGACTTTTGCAGAAATTTATTGAAAGGGAAATGTTTTGTGTTTGTCTTTCGGCGCACCAAGTACGCTCTATTTAATTTTAATACAATTAAATTGCTGCGGCGGCCCATTAATGTTGAAATTTTACAGGCTTCCTTTTCTTTTAAGCCCGCCAGTAATTTGAGGGTTTGCATGTTTTCTTCTTCTTTTTGCTGTTGTTTATTAACGATGTCTTGATAGTTAACCAAAAAAGTGTTTTTCATGAGCATCAGTGTGAAAACATAATAAAAGAAATCACGATTTTGTCTAGTTAGCTTGAGAAAATATAATTGAATATATGTGTGCAGACAATTGTGTATTTTGCTATTAGTACATGTATACGTTCCCAAGACAATGCGTTTTATGGAAGCTATGTAACCAACCGCCGTCACCGTGGTGGTGGTTTCCATGCCTTGTGGCATTGAAAAATCGCAGAAACCTGGTATATACACGCGGGTAATAACAGAGAAAATTTAAGTCAAGCAATGTCAAGTGAAATGAATGAAAAGAAAGCTATTTTTAAAATAATAAACACATTAAAGTGTTATGAAATTTGTGGACACATTTAGAGCTGCGTACAAGTTTAAAAAAAGAAGAGAAGGTTTAACCGGTTAAATTTAACACCAATGATTCTTCCTATTCACTCTTGGTACGCATCATCGAATATAAAGTTTATAGCTCCAACGCCATAAACTGCAATTGTTATAACAGATATGACATTTACAGTCATTCTAAAACGACTGGCATCTTTACTATTATTAACATCGTCTAAACTTGATTTTGCTACAAAGATAAATGTTTTGGTTAGTACTTTAACAGTTTTTACAAAGCCGTTTCGTCACAACGACGAATGAAAATTCGTATTCGGTTGTTTCGGTTTCATTGAAGCAAATTCCAATGCAATTTTTAAAATCAAATTCAACTTTCTGCAAGACATGCTGCTTTTCCTGCAAGCAGTGAGTAAATCGTTTTTTATAAATGAAATGACTTTCTATTTGCATTCAGATGTTGGTATTCATTCAATAGGCTGATGTGCTCTCTAGCGCAATCCCTTAAAAATTCACGTTTTCTTATGATTTAAAGATCACCCATATTGGGTAATTTTGACATGGAAGGGGTAATGTTTTCAAAATAATGCCCTTTGGTACCACAAAAATGTTTAACATATAAACGGCTCAACGTCGCAAAACAAATAAAGAGGATTATTGTGTACATGGGCATGGTATGTCTGTTTTTATTTTTTTATTCTACATTCTTCTGAAATTTTCAATTTGAGTACGTCATTGAGTAATTCTGGATTGTAAGTTGGTTTCGGTTTTCAAACGAAAACATTCTTTTATTAATTAATTGTATGGTTCTATTTAATTAAGACTAATGACGAGAGTAACTGTATTTTTTTTTTTGGTAAAACAAACTTCTGTTCAAGCGAAAATGTTCGACATTTTTTGGTCGTCACACTTGGTCACCATCATCATTTTCGCCACTGTTAACAAGCAACGTATCCATTCAGCCATCCATCCATCCATTTAACACAACAATTAACAATTTATTTAACATTCGCATGGAAACATTTGTTGTTACGTTTAGCTGGCATTTGAAGGGTGTACAAGTACAAATATTTTGGCTGTGCCATAGATGCAGATAGATAACCTCACGTGATATGTTTTCTTTCTTTCTTCCCTCCATTGTCCACATCTTTCGCTTTCCACTGTGGCCGACACAGAGGAGTTTTCTTTCGGGATTTACAACACATTCAAGCTGCTGCATGCTGTTGTTTTCGACCCAAGCATTAAACACTCATCATATGTTCAACAATTGTAACACTCATTTCAATGCTAAACATACGATACGTTCCGTATGTACATACATACGTACATACACAGTACCACAGAAATGCATATGAACTGAGAATACCGAATACCGCCAAATGCCCGACAAGTGTTGTAATGTAACTTTCGTTCACTTTCATTTTCATACATCATATACATACCTTGATGTATCTACTCCATACGTACATATGTATTATTAACTGATAAATGTATATGTATATATACAACGAAATACTCGCAGTACGAACTTATACCGTCAACGAACGAATACCGCCAGCCAGACCAAACAAATTTCATTTGAAAGTTCCGGTTTCTATGTTAAACGGATACTCGGTTATTATTTTTATTATTATTGTTGTTGTTGTTAAAACAACTATGACTAATGGAAACATTTCATATTATCTTGAATTCAAGGTTTAGGGCCTATGAAGCGAATTTTATGTTTTTTGCTTGGTAGGGAGGGCGTTATGAATAGTTTAGTAAAACGTTGCAAAGAAGTCTCACACTTGTCACGATTTTAACGACAATCGAAAAAGAAATTACCTAGGTTTTTTGGACACGTGGTCATTCCTTCCATATGCGTAGCTGCGTTTATTGTCTTGCCAGTAATTGTGTCAGAAAATCCACTAAATGCTGTTGGGGATTGTGTGCTATCGAGACTTAAACTTTACCGAACTTATTAAATGTCTTCTCTTACTGGCAATCGTTCGAGTCGCATAAGCAAACTCGTTTGCTCTTAAATTTCAAGCAATCATTAACTTAATACATGTGAATATTTAAGTTTGCGCCAATGATTACTTGTTTTTCTGGTTTTTTGTTTATTCATAAAATTTCGTTAGTTTTGTGTGTTCACAAAAATGCATGTTAATTTCGGTTGTTTTTGTTTTGTTTTTGGACCACAAGAATTTTTATAATTTGTTATAACAACGTCTAATGATGCAATAATCAGCCAGTGCTATCTACTTGTGTTTGGAAATTGAACATTATTTGAACACCAATAAAACGTTCGTTGTTTTTACATTTTGATCATCACAAATTCAAACGGGAGACTGGGAATGCGAACGAATATGAGCGCAAGTATGTGGTGCTAATTTAGTGTTACGCAAATATGTATATATGTCAACCAACTTGTAACCTCAGTTTGCAAGGCTCACATTATTATTGGATATGTATTTATATATAAAGAACATAAACATTTAAACACATTGACTAACGATCAACATAATTTGGTAGTTCTACGTTTTATACTTAAAATATAACGTGTAAACCGGTGATAAGCACGGTCCCATGCAGATCATCACACGTTAACATGCAAAACAACGGCCCCTCTGGTAGAAACATTTCCACACGTGTTTTGCTGAGAATATAAAATACTTGCATTCATCCAATAGATATAAATACCCAAACAGCGGGTGTATATGAGTGAAGTACTAGTAGCGATAAAGCAGTGGACCAAAATGATTTGGTTAGCTGAAGTATAATGACATTTTTAAAATATTTTAGTTTCGCGTATAAATTTTGTACGAATCTGAAACAATATTAAATTAGAAACATTGTTTTCAGAATATATGTATTGTATGTAAATAAAATATGTACCCACGTAAGTCCTCGATGTATATGATACTCAGCACCGTCTAAAACCATCAACCATTCATGTCTAAAAATTAATTGTTTGGAGTTGTAATGTAAACCTACTTGAAATTCTGAACATGATCAAAAATCTAAAACTAACAAACATATTGAAAACGGTGCTGTTTTGTGTTGTTGTTCTTGAAAGTATTCAGTCCATTTTGCATACGAAACAGCAAAGGACAGCTTATCAGACACCATCTTACACAATATTGGGACGCTAATGTAATTTCAACAGACAACCATATTTCGACGATTCACAATGTACCTCTTGCATATGGATTCATACTGTATTGAATCTCTCGCGAGTATTTATCTGAAGTTTTTGCAAACGACATAGCAAACAATTAACATTTTAGCCATAGGCAAATTTTTTAAAATTGAATTTTGTTGGCCGAATCAACAAAATAGCCCCAATTCAAATCAAGTTTTACTATTTGTTTATAAATGAGAATAAAGCGAATTTCAATTTATTTCGATATCGATAAATCATGTGTGTGAGATGGTCAACAGGTTTCATGTATCGGTGTTATATACACCACATTTGTGGCAACCCAGTGAACGTTTTTTCGGTCGAGTCGGACGAATATTTATCTGAAGTTTTTGCAAACGACATAGCAAACAATTAACATTTTAGCCATAGGCAAATTTTTTAAAATTGAATTTTGTTGGCCGAATCAACAAAATAGCCCCAATTCAAATCAAGTTTTATTATTTGTTTATAAATGAGAATAAAGCGAATTTCAATTTATTTCGATATCGATAAATCATGTGTGTGAGTTGGTCAACAGGTTTCATGTATCGGTGTTATATACACCACATTTGTGGCAACCCAGTGAACGTTTTTTCGGTCGAGTCGGACGAAATATCTGAAATGTCCTCCATCACTTAAACGATAATTCTGCACTTTATGTGATTTTCAGGAAGGGGTTTCGATTGCTATGACAACAAAACCTTATGGTATTGGAAATAATCTTAATTGTCCCCTTGGGCTGGACCATTTAATAATGACCCCCACCCCAAGTACCACGTTGATTCTCGCACTTCATGGTAGAGGGTATACGAGGCTAATCGTAACTCCATATACACGTACTTGTTTATTTTCCTCCATCCATTCCACGCATTCATTAAGCCGGGATAGCAAGCTGCGATAATAAAAACTTAATTTTTTGCTCAAAATAAAAAATTATTTTTTTAAATTGTCGCCAAAAGTTATATCAATGTGTGTGAAAACAAATTTTCAAAACAATATTTTGTGTTGATTTTATATTTTTAAAATTTGTTTTCACACACACATTGATATAGCTTTTGGCGACAATTTTAAAAAATAATTTTTTATTTTGTATGAAATTTTAACATTTTATTTAGATTTTTGTTATCGCAGCTTAGTTATCCAGTCTTGAAGAAAAACAGCCATATTATTCCTTCGTTAACTGGATTTCACTTTTTTCCGATCATGCACGAGGCGAGTATCAACAAACTGTCTATTCAATTACATATTGTCTATTCAAGCAACTAATTTATCCATTTATTAAATACGTCAGATAGCGAGTAAAGCACGTTGCACGCTACAATCATAACAGTGCCTAGCTCACCTTTGATTTCGACTAAATGCAGGATCTCATCCTAAAGAGTATTTTGATGTACTCAGCCAAAAATGACTTATGAACGAAGTGACCATTTGATTTCACAATTGCCAATTGTGGTGGGTGTTCTGATGCCAAATATGATTTTGCAATGCATGTGCATACATACAGGTATGGGTGTGTATGTGCATGCTTACTGATTATTTTTTAATAACTGTTTTTTTCCTTTTGACGGGGTTTCATCTGAAAGTCGCCATCATAACTCAATAATAGGTATTTCATTGGGGTTTACTCAATATGTCTTTATGGATTTACGTATTCCTCTTCCCTTTGTGCCAAAATATACGTATATATGTATGTACGAATGTATGCACGAGCCTAGGTACGCTCATTATGTCATTAGTTTAGCCACACATTCCAAAACAAACACAGATGTACCATAATTTTAGGGAAAGCAATTCATTATGGTCATTATTATTATTATTAACAAAATTCGAGAGGAAGTTCAGAGAAATTAAATAGCATTTCAAAAAAATCAGCTAAAAGATTATTAAACATAATGCTGCGAGCATTACATCACAGCCAGAAATATGCGCTGCGCGTAGACGAAATATGGGTGCTCGCAACAGAAAAAATCGGGTTTTAAATTTTGCTTTAAACGAACAACGTTTTGAAATTTCATCCGGCAAACATAAGATTTATGCATTGAACACATCGTGTTTTAAACTAGTTTAGAGGTATCAAGACTAATGCCGCTGAGACTGAAGGCAGAGGCTTGCTTCACTAAATACGATCGCGCAGACATGCATAGGTATGGCTGACGACTACTCACTCGTATGCACACAACACAACCCAAACAAGAATGTGGGCAATCCAGTCGTCGCTTCATAGTAGCACTAAGCACTCCAGGGGACAGACAAGCTCTCATGGCAGAACGGCACAATCTTTTCTTGAAAAGTGTACACTCAAGGATAGTCTAATTCCCCAAATACTTGATACTTGAGAAATATTTCACCATCGTAAATAATGATGAATATGCACACATAGTTTTACAAGTTTTCAAGATCGGATGGAGGCATCCGAGTCACCCCATTCGAGTGCTATTCACACTCTAAAAATTTCAGCATGTCACCCTCATTTTCCCTACAACTCAATAATTTGCGCCACTTTGAAATTACTGGTTGGACATGTCCAGATTAAGCATAAACAATGCAACAGCCCGACAACAAAATTCAAACGAGAAATGTCAACAAGTCAACCAATATACCGACATAGAGAACTTTATAAAAAAAAGAATGACATTTAAATAAAGCCAAGCCATGTCACACAGCGCTCCCTCCTGTAACAGATATTCCCATAAACAAAATACCAAACGGGTAATGAATCTAATAAAATAAAACAAACACTTCGACGAAATTTGCAATGCAAATTCAAGAGAACGATACTTCAAGTTGTACTACACAATCAGTTCGTGTTTTTTGCTTTCCAACCGTCAACCATTTGACTAGTGAGTCGAAAACGTTGAGGTAATTTTGTTTCATTTTTATTATCAACGCCCATGCATTATGCATTAAGACAAACTGCAAGCACCGCAATTACAACCTACAACAAATATTAGAAAAATATCCATATTTCAAATTAAATCCAACAAGTAATGCATGCAAAATCGCAAAGGAAGGGGTAATTATTTCGTAGCAAGCCCGAATGCCAACGAAAAATACACCGCATCCGAAAAATAAACCTCATCCACAAGTTTGACGAAATATACGAATTTTTGCAGGAAATATGGAAATATGTATGTATGTATGTACCAGTATGTTGATTAATAGCAATCATCATGAAAGAGATACCAAATGGTCTCATTTTTCATTGTCTCTACTCTAGCTACATGTCAGTCTCCATGTGTGTATGTATTAGTTGCTTAAAATCTCTACAATTTGGATTGGATTTGACTCAATAATATTTGAGTAGAAAAGAACATTTCTCTCAATACATTGCCATGTGGCAATATGCATAGTTATTTTCTTAACTTACATATGAAAAATGAGAGAACGCATTAATATTTTGACGGTTAATTAACAGTTAACACCCTCGCGTTTCTTTAATTATATTGATAATGGAATAGCCAAAAGGTTAATTAGTTTTTTGGCGTGTTTGTTAATATTGAGTACACGCTCGTAGTTGAATGAACTTCGAAAAGTCGATATGAAACGATTTTATTGGAATTCAAAAGAATATTTTCTTAAGACGTACGAGCATGGCTGTGGGGTCAAGTCAACAACGAAAAGTTCAATCGGCCGGTTTGCGAAGCAAGAGATTTAAGCAACAAACTCTTGTGAGGGGGCTGTTCTTTTAAATCGTCCAAAATACAAGCAATTGAATAACCAACAAAACCTTGCTAACGACCTTTAAGAAAGAATCTTCAAGTATTTTTTTGGTTTTCAACAAAAGCAATAACCATTAAACCTGACCCCCTTTTCAGGCAAAGAAAATCTAGAACAATTTACAAAGGCGAACAATCATCAATAAAGCGATGGCTACGTTTAACTTAACCTTTACAAGCATTTCCGTTCTAAACTCAGCACTAGCTAGTCGGGCTGTGTTGCCGGCGAGTGAATCGAAGTCCAAAGAAACTATAATCACCGGCAGTGTTTCCAATTTGCAACAAAGTGTTGATAATTCGAATGTTAATCCAACAACCACATAATTGCAAGTGTACAATAGGGTATGTTTTCTTGGCTCACCTGCTAGGTGAAATATGCGAAAATATGTGAATTTTTTACTCCCTTCATTTGAAATTTTGCACATCACTTTTTACATAAGTCAAAAATCTCATTGTGATTTCTAAATGAAATACCGACAACTCGTGCTATATCGAATGATACATTTCCGGAACCTTTCCATTAACATTGAGTTAGGACTAACACTAACACTAACGGAGCTACATGAAAACGGGAAACGTAAATAGGAAACTAAATTCCATATCTTTAATTAAATCAATCTGCAAGATCCAATAGACCTTTAGTCTAGAAACACAACAGAGAATCATCCATCCGCTCTCTTTTCGATATAGAAGGTATCTAATGGAATCAATTTGCTTATTCGTTATATCGGATTTTCGCTAAATTGAGTATTCGTTATACCAAGAGTTGCCTATATATTTAAAAATTTAAAACATTATCCAATATTGTAAAATTAAATTTTTTCAAAACTTCACCATATTTTCCTTTTTAAAGCTAAGAAAAACCTAGCGATTTTGTCACGGTTGCATATTCGATTTTGCTAGAAAAACTCACCCTAGTGTACAACAACAGCACCAAGAACGATGAGCCACACAATTACAAACATCCTGTTGGACACACACAAGAACACAAATAAATATATACTTATGCACATACATTTATGCGTACACATATGCGAATCAAATGCCGCTGTGAATGTGTCGATGCAAATGGAAATGGCTGACCTTTAATCCTCTCGTGGGAAATGTGGTATTTTATCTTTGGGCGATTTAAAGCTGCAACGAGGTCCCCGTAACTTTATTTTTACACTACTCATCGAAAATATGGAATATATCGAGGGCTTACATTCAAAAGTGGCTTTGAACCATTTTCTCGAACATGAAACTATTCTCTGATTTTCAAATATTTCACACTCACACATTTGTTTGTGACTTCAAAAGTGGCTATGAACATAAAAATGAAATAAATAAAATAGTTCAAAAATACGGCTGCATAAAACCGAAGGCTGTAATTCTCTGTAAATCATAGCAATTAGTAATCCTCTTTAGATTAATCTATAGAAGAATGATTAATAATTACTCTTCAAATTAAGGAAAAATTCAGTTTTTTCGCTCTCCTGAAAAGTTGTGTTTTTGTTCATAGCCACTTTTTAATATAAGCCCTCGATATCGAATATATATTCCATAGATCTATATAAATATGTAAAATACCCTTAAATTGGCTTCTGATCTCTTGACGACCATGGAAAAAGCGCATTCATACGTAGTTGACTCAGTTGTTATCCTTCAGACGTCAACCAGTTTGTAAAAACAAGTAAGCCATAATAATTTAAATCAGGCAACTGCATATTTAAGTATTATGCACATCAACTTCTTTGTTTGCATTTTAAAGCCGTACAATAACAGCGTTTTAATAAATGTCCCTTGGAAACTACGTCGCCATGCATACATACATATGTATGCACATTAAACCAGGTCGCAAAAATGTATTTTATGATCTCTCCCTAAATATTTCGGTTATGTTTATCTTACAAAGTATGACTGCGTTTCAGATTTTGACCAAACAAAAAGTGGGATAATAAAAAATGAATACCTCCGCATCTGGTGACAATTGTTTCCCATATAAACCGACCCGGTTTAATGTACACACATACGATGTACATATATTCGTATATGTTGGTAGGTACGGCATGCGAAAACCTTCATTAAACAGATACCAAATGAACGATAATAACGTTTTTGTGCTTCGAATACAACGGGAATGCTTAATGAAAGCGTTCTGAAGTAACAACTTTTAACTGTCTGAGGACAGACAATTTCAACAGAGTCTTTAACGAAATTCATTCAATCATTCCTCATACATCAGCGAAGGAGTTGAGTCTGTTTGTAAATTCATCAGAACGAAATGTACTAAAATTCGCCAACTGGGGCCTATAGAAACTGAGATCTAAACATTTGTGCACTATTGTCATATATTAAACATTTTTAAATACTCCTCAATAACCTGTGCTCATTAGTGTTCCAGGCAATGTGACAAGAAATTTTTATATTTATATCCGTAGCATAGATCAGCGTTAGTTGATAATATGTATATCCCTTTAAAAAGAAATATAATCAAGTTTTTTCTTCTCTCAAAACGTAAAACATTACAAATGCAATTTAAAGCGAACACTATACATTCGTGTATTCCCAGAGAGCTGACCTACGATCTACGCTGAGACTTTTATAAATTCTCATCATAATCAGTTTCTTCTTTATACAGGAAGGGGACCAAGAAATTTTCTCGCAATACTGAAATTATACATATACAGATATACTAGAACGTACACATGCGCTTATTTGTTTGTTTATTAGAGCAATTAATATTTGAACTTGGCAGACCCACCTTATATTTATACCCGTTTTCTTTCCATAACACACGACTATTATTTATGACCATTAGGAAACCACACACTTGAGAGCCACAATTAATTAATCATTCCGTACCTAAAACAATGTGGTTTCAAGGACTTTACTGTTCTTTGAGATTCGACATTAGTTCGGGCAAGAACTGGTTCTAAGACTCAAAGTAGCAACACACCGAATGACTGGTGATTCTATAATCTAGATATTAATTACATAAAACCGAGCACCGAGCAAACAACCACCTCCATATTCGCGCGCTTACAATTCTCACAACTTTCGAAACATTTTGTATTGCTGTTGGCCGTCGGTTGACGTTGGTATGGCTGGATTGCCGATGTATACAAAAGAATGTTAACAATACTTCGGTATCTACATACATGTGTATGTACATACTTGTATAAAAACATATATAATGTATACTATGAATGTTTGTATATATAAATACTATGGTCACTTTGTTTCCATAACCTGTTGTACGAGTTCAATAACAAAGAACAGTTTCATTCTGCAAAACACATTTAAAAATATCAATAACTCTTATTGTAGGTTGGTATGATAAGTTCATAATCCCTTAAACATTTCACAAATGGTTAATGTCTAAACAAATGTTTTTACATTAAAGTTACTACTACTACATTTTAAAAATATATTGTTAGGATTTAGTACAAAATTGTAAACAATTATACATTGAAGCGGACACTACAAAAAACAGAAGTACTTTTGAAGTACACTTCAACGTTTAATGAAAATAAAAGAGAAGAATTTAGCTTCAACTTTTATAATAAAAAAAATATCGAAATAATTTGATTTGTTTGGTGGATCTTTTTTGGGAGATGTCAATCGACCATGAACTTTGGATGGATTATTTAATATGTGCCATGTATCATTTTAGTTACCCCCTGCTCTAAGACTGCATTTTAAATTAAACCAAATGTAATCTAAAGATTACCTAATGTGGATGCAACCGAAGGATCGGCATACCCCATTTCACTACTTGTCTTGTGAAAGTCGTAATTACATGTAGAAACAAAAATCAGAATCAGAGAGTATGAAAACTATTCCCTTTTAAAATATTACTTGATTTTATTTTACCCGCACTTATCATATCACCGTCTACATCCAATAACTGCCAGTAAGCTATGGCATGAGTCATATTGCAAAATTGTAGTTCGTGTGTTAGCTGGCGGTTATTTCAACGTCCATTGAACACAGGTATTTAATGGCATTCTCTCTTTAGCAATCGTGAGCTAAAATCAGATCAGCTGTGTGTGGTTGAGTCCCTACTCGTGTGTGATTTATGAGTGGAAACGGACCAGAACTTTTACTTTGCATTTGAAATTTGTTCACATTTTAAAGCTGTCAATTATAAACATAAAGCAGTCCAATTGAATATTGTTTTCCGCATTTTTTCTAAACTAAGCCATTAGCGGGGACTTAAGAAGTAGTTGACGTTTTGCTCGGTCCATGTGAGTGACGTAGACGCTAGCACTATTGATTCTATTATGATTTAGATATGTGCATATGGAACTGCAAAACAATTAGCACCACCCTTCGCCCTCACCCTCCCCCCTCTGTTGTTAAATGTCCACAATTTGTTACAGCTGACTGTTAAGTAGCTGGTAAATGAGTAAAGCAAATATTCGTTCAGACATTCGTTCGCTTGGATGTATAAGCTTTTTAACCGCATTTTTTAGACGCTCTAATTGTTTATACATTTCAGCATAACAGTACAACAACACAGCTGCATACAGCCGAACACCACAGCAGAGTGTGTCTGCAATTGCAAATCTGCATAAATTAACAAATGCGCAAGAAAACTTATTATTTTAGAAATTAAAACACACACATACATGCACATTGTGTAGATCTATTAAGAAATTTATAAATACGTACGTATACATACGCACACACATCCAAATGTAGATATATGTATGTATGTATATGTACATACATACGTACGAATGAAGTTTTAAAATTTGGACAATGATTCTTTAGACATCATGAATTGAACATTTCCGTAGGATTTGTAAACCAAACGGAAGACTTAAGACACAAACGCGCACCGTCGTGCCTTTTGCAACATTTATTGCTGCTCTTGAAATGAAGTGGTTAAACGAAACCGTTTGGTTATTTATCGGGACTCCAACCTCCAACTGCAATTAGTTCTAGTACGATGTTTAACAATAGGTACAGGTATGTCTGTGTGTATATAATTAAGTTTAACAACTTTTTGCCAAAATTATGAAATCGAACATGATGATCGATGATTTCGACAAAAGTCATATTTAAATATTTTGTTAGAAGGAAAACCAAAAACAATCTAAAACAATTATTCTTTTATTACGGGCATAGTCAAATTGAAGAAATCGTTAGCTTTGTCTTTGGCTACAACCCACTCCCATTTTCGCAGTTTTTCTTTTTTAATATTACATTGCACTTTAAACTTTATGTATAACAAGTTTCATTTCGGCTTTGTTCGCCAAATTGTTTTCCTTTTATAAAATGCCATGTCTTTGATTTTGGATTGCTTTTTGGTCATTGTTCTGGCTTAAGCATGTCTTGTTTGCTATACAACCAAAAGATCGAGTAATATGTAGAGGTGTCAAAACCGAAAACCGTGTTAAACATAAAACGATTTCGACAAACCGGGGAAACCAGTGTTTTATGCCGGTTGACCGTTTTTTAATTACTAAACAAGCAGCGATCAATAATCAGCTTCATCAATATATTGATTTGCTAGTTGAAATTAGAGATGTAATTATCAAAATGAGAACATATACAAAATACAAATAGAAAAACTACAAGATAGCTTCGTTTGGAGTTTCATGTGAAACACCGATTGAGTTGTTAATTAGTTGTTATGAGTTTATACATATAGGAATCATGTCTTATTGGATCAAGTTAGCTCCCATCACTTCTAGTAATATCGTTCTACTAAAAATTATCGCCCAGGCAGTAAAAGAGAAAGAGTGCGGAATAGTATGAAATGTGTGTTAAATAAAAACATTAACCCATTAATGCCAGCCCGTTTCTTACTGTTAGATTAATCGAACACTGGGTCTAAACGGGATAAAAACGAAACGAACACAAATTGTGAACACCCTGACATTATAAATATGTTCTGGTAGATTTCCATCGAAAGATATAATATTCGTATGTAAGACTTTGAAAATCTGCTTTATAAATACCTGTGTCTCATAATTCTGACAGTACATAATAAATATTAGTATGCTTTATTGTGAACAGTTTCAATGAATGCTTATAATATTAGTATGTATTCGGTAAACTAAAAAAACGGTTTGACCGGTCAGTCGCCATTAGAAAGAAGCATTTCCAGATACAAAGTGATAAGAAAAGTATAAATTTTAAAGATATCCCCATTCGCCCCATTCTCCGCCCAAATGTACAAATTTCGAAAAACCCCTTTTTCGAGTCTTCATAGTCAGAATGTATACACCGAATGTCATGATTTCAACTTCAGCGGTTTGGTAGGTTCAATGTGTATCCCTTTTTTTAATTATATCCCTTAAAAGTACGAATTTCCAAAAATTCCATCTATTTTACATGTCTATGCAATTAGAGGGATGTACACACACATAATTTCATGATTCTAGCTGTTGTCGTATCATTGGTACCATATGTTATCCCTTTTTGTCCCATTTCGCCCGCTAAAACTTTTATTTTCTTTGTGGTGCTTCCAAGCTACAAGAGGAATTTCCGCAACAAATTTTAACTGTATGAAAATAAGAAATTTAATTAATAAGCCAAGGCTACCAATATTTGTATACTATATATAATGGATATAATACTTCAATTCATAAAGTAAATATAAGGGAGCAATCATAAATACCCTAAATATTGGGGGATAGAGAGTGTACTTTCAGCTACAGTCGTTTGGTTGGTTGTATTTCTATCCTATTTTAATTTCAAAAGTATAAATTTTGAAAATACCTTATCTCTCACGTACGCAGTATAAGACAACTTCATGATTCTACCATTTTTTGTCGTAAAAGCAACAAAATAAAGTACGAACTTGGAAAAAAAATATTTTACGTGGCTATGCAGTCAGAGGAATGTATACACCGAATTCCATGATTCTATCAGCGGCAATTTTGTTGGTACCATTTTATTATTGGAAAGTTCTTTTATTTTACGTGTCTACGCAATCAGAGGAATGTATATATCGAATTTCATTATTCTGGGTGCAGCCGTTAGGTTGGTACTATTTTTATCCCCATTTAACCCCTTAAAAGTACGAATTTAGAAAAAATACTTTTATATTATGTATCTACTCTATTAGAGGAATGTACACGCCAAATTTCGTGTTTCTATCTGTTGTCGTTTGATAGGTACCATTTTTATCCCTCTTTGTCCCATTTCGCCCCCCCTACAAATAAAAATCACTCTATGGTGCCCTTTTATGCTACGGAGGGAATGCGCATTGCAAATATCAACTAAATACAAGCTAATATATTCAAAAAACATGCTAAATATTAGGGGTATTTTCAGTCCTTGTGAGGGAAAAAATTTTCCCTCTGGGCCGATTTCGTCCACTTTTAATCCCAACCGATCTACAACCATAAGACACATTTAGGAAAAATTTGAACCTCCTAGCTCATTTCGTTCGGCCGCTATCGTGCTTTCAACAGACAGACAGACATGGCTATATCGTCTTAGAATTTTACCACGACCCAGAATATATATACTTTATGGGGAATGACAAAGTGAATATACCCCCATCCTGGAGGTGGAGGGTATACAAAATAAGAAGCTGGAGGATTGATATGTACAGTTCAATCCGAAAGAGCGCAATTGTTTACGTTGTTTCTTTTTGTATAAATACAAAAATTACACCGAGTGCCGCCAAATTGTCTCGCTCGTTTGAATCTGTAGAGGACACCGAAGGATTGAACTGTACAGCTCACAAATAATTCGGACAGTTATAACTGTATAGTTTAAATTAACAGATATATACATGTGGGCTGCCTTGGATTTCACTTTCGCTTCGATTTTATGTCGAATACAAATATTTTTCCTAACTCCACATGCATTTGCGTATGTATGAATTTAATTAACGTGCCTTTTACACTTAATGTGATGCCAAAGAGGTTACATCAGCTATAGGTACCCGATAAATGGTATAAATTTCAATATAACGGATTCCAAATGATGGGTCTTGCATACAACATACCAACCTACCTACCAACATTCATAGTTACATGTGTATGTCTATCGGTCTGGGTTGTCTGTCTTTTTTGTTATAACAACCAAAACAAGGTTTTACGAAATGGCTGATGACCATAATACGGTGATGATTTAGCATATTATCAGAGATGTTAGTTAAAACATCTACATCTACACATACACTAATACATAGTATCTTAGTTACACTCAAAAAAATATAATGAAGCATACTAAAGTGGAGTCTAAAAATGTACTCAATTTATAATTTGAATGAGTGAATGAATTTTTGAATTTTGTGTAAATATTAAATTCAAGCAAAAAATAAACTTAAATTAAATAAAGGCTTACTGGGTACCAAACAAATACCGATTTCCTTAATTTTAGTAAATTGTACTTCTTTTTAGTGTAGCCGGAACAACTGACGTTTCATTAGTGATCGAAAATTTCATAAGAAAAAACAGTATTTCCATTCAACTTTAAAACCATTAATAGTTAAATTCCAAAACCGTCGCTGTGTAGTTGTAATTAAACTTGGAAATATAAACCAGTGTTTTATTTTTAATTTTAAAATAATATATGTATTTTGCTAAAGTTTATCGAAACTCTCTTATAAACATCAGTACTAGAATTTGCATACTAGAGTTTTTCATATTTTTCCATGCTTTATATAAGGTTACTTTCTATATATGTTTGTGTGCCACAAAATTTGAAATCAATTTTTGAAAGCTTTTTTCTCAACCAATTTTGCTCAAATTTTGCACACTTAATCATTTTCGATGACAATACAAGGAAATGGAAAAATTTGACCAATTGGACAAAGGGGCGTGGCACCTCCCATACGAAGTTAAAACCTATTATTGAATATTGTCAGTTCTATGACACCTAGAATGCTGAAATTTTGTGTAAGTGCATCTAGCATCAATTCGCATAGTTGTGCCAAAAATGGGCGGTATTGGAAAAGTGGGCGTGGCATCTCCCATACGAAGTTAAAACCCATTTTCGAATATATGCCGTTCTATGGCAGATAAAAAACTGAAATTTTGCAGTAATTTTTCCTTCTACAAAAGATAACTTAAAAAGAAAATCTAGGCCCAATAGAATTCTGCTTGCATAAAGCATGGATTTGAAAAAAAATTTTTTTTTGATTTACTAGTTCAATGTAATATAAGCGGAGTTCGCGAACTGATGTATTTGTGATAAACAAAATACAATACAAATATAATAGGGTTGAACTATTGTATTTCAAAAGTATTGTAATTTGCTTTTTAAACATACAAAATTTACTAAAAATATCAAATGAATGTCCCATCGGAGCTTCTTCTCATATATTTTCTCACAAATTTATTGAACAATCCATCGATCGTATTTTCTAAGACATCAATGGAACTGATTGTCGATTTTAGCCATATAAATTCTAATTATCAGCCAATACTCCCACAAAGGCAAGGACATTGAGCATAATTGTATAACCAAAATTATTTTTCAATTAAAAGACTGTTCGATTGGGTTTTGGAAATTGTAAAGCCCTATTAATACTGACATTCATTTACTCCTTAAAATCGACATTACTTAAACGTCATGGAGGGTATTATATAGTAAGTCTGACTTAAGCCTTGTTTATGTATTAGATCGACTTATTTTGTGTGGAGCGTTTTTGTCTATGCTTAAAATATTTCGGATTTATCTATATCCGCTGGAGAGCTAAACCGTTTTAAACTGGAGCTTTTTCAATGTTGAATTCAGGTCCAAAAAGTTGCATACGTATGAAAGTATCTAATATCTTTAGACCGGCATTATACAATTTGCAAAAAATATCCGAAGATGTTTCATAAATTTCTGCTGTCTTCTTTGATATTTTGTGTTCAGATTCGTAAGAATTTGAAAATTTAACAAACCAGCATCAATGCAAAAAATAAAATTAAAGCGGATGTCCCCCACGTTGAACGGTTATCCAAGGACAATTTCGGAGCATCAAAAATGAAGTTTGGCCTTTGAGAGTTTCCCAAAATATAAGAACCATTTTTCGACCCACATTAATGTACATAGTTTATTGATCTTTCCAATACTAATTAAATGTTGAATTTTTTAATAAAAAACAGTTCTATTTTTCTGAAAAGAAATCGATATTTGTTTTGTCACTAAATATAAAACCAATGCAATGTAGTCGTAGATACGGTTCCAGTGGCATCTTTTTAACAAAATTCGGTGAAGACATGGGGGAGTTACATATCTAATGATATTAAAATTCCAATTCGTATGCAACTTTTTGGGCCTAAATTCGGGATAACTATTTATATATTAAGTAAAATCTAAATATTTAGGGGTAGTTTTTTGTGAGCTAACTACCGTTTAGCTCACAAAATCGCTCTAGCTATGCGAAAAAAAATTTGAGGGTATTTATGAAACAAAAACGGCCAACCTCAACTTTTTTCCTCTCATATAAACCGATCCGGTTCAATATACATTTGTATAAATATATGTTTGTGTATACATATACATAAGTATGTACATTAAAATTAATATTCTTGAAGTGTCTGTGATGGAATTGACCTAAATTACAGTTGTTGCTGTTACGAGTATTGGGTTTAAGGCGAAAATGTGTGTATACCTGAACACATACACTCACGATCATAAGCATTAGCATAGCATTGTGTTTTTCTTTCTTCAAATTCGTATGTCAAGGAAAAAACATTACCAGGAAAATAGAATTAAATTATAAATATAATTTAATGGATTTTGAGCGGGGTGGAAACTATTTATTCTGATATGAAAATTGACTTTCATTCAGATATAATTGATTGGTTTCGCACATACTTAACTGTCCCGTATTATTAGTCATGTACTGATATCCCTTAGGGACATGTATTGGGTCATTTGTTCTGCAATACTTTTATTAATGATATTGATATTGAACTCTAGGCATGTTGATTTTCAGGACTTTTTGATCTTGAATGGAATTTTTGCAGTAAGCTATCGATTGAGATTTTCCCTTTGTTCTATGAACAATGGTTTATCAGTCAACAAATGACTTGTCAAAGATGTCAAAATTCAATATTTCAAATGTGGTATTATCTGACTACAAGTTAACGTTCATCAGCGATTTAAATTATATTATCGCATCTTTGTTTATATATTTCATACGTAGAAATACAGCTGAATTCTCTGACCCATATACGAAAAAGGCATAAGCATGTTGTTCATTTGTTCGATCAGAAATAGAATACGATTCCTTCATTTGGAGTCCAAATACTTCAGTATATTTAAATCGAGTTGAGAAAGAGAAGAAAACGTTTATGAAGTTTGCTTTAAACTCGCTAAACTTTTCTGACTCAATTTCAACGCCGTCATTAAAATCATTGACTTCTAGAAGCCACAAACTGTGTGTGTATGAATGCTCGAATACACATGCATTCATAAGGTGTGGTATGTGTATTGTGGGCTTTCGGTAATGGTTTTAATTAATTTTTAAAGAAAATATATGCATTCTTACGGCATTCAAGAAATTCTCTAAAAGGCAACATAGAATTGAGGTTTCGTTGGCAATATGCTTTATCATTACGTCATTACGTCGACCTTTTTCTACTTGATTTTCGTGGTACGATTGTTTTAAAAATCGATTGGAAATACTCTCGGCGTTGTGCAGCTCGCTTGTGAACTTGTTGGCATTTCCACTTGTTTTACGTGTTTTCAAGCAATCTTTTATGTACAAGTCTGCCTCAGTTCGTGTTCTCCTTAATGTTAGCAATCGAAGCGAAAATAACACAATACTCCAATGAAACACGACCATAGATTCCACCCCAGTACCCCGACGAAATGCAGAAATAACTAAACTACAATTGCAATTAAATAGAAAAAACTATAATAATGCACCTTTGATATTTATTTCTAACTCAATAATTTACATCGCGAGTGAGTGGTATTTGTGTATTGTGTTGATGTTTGTGGAGATTCGTTCTTTCTTCTACGAGTAAACACCTCGCGATTTAGAGATACTTGGAGGTGAATGGCGATGTGTTTCAGTTCGGTTCTCTGTGAATATTCTCCAATGAATGACATCAAGATGATAGCTGAATCTTGGTGCGGGTATCTTTCGAAGGTCAACAACAACAACATTAGTAACCGCAGAAACAGCAACATGCAGACATTATACATTTTTTACATTAGGGCGGTCCTTGTTTCTTCCACTATTTCTTTGATAAACAATCGTACCCTCGCAAACTATTACATTTTACAGCATTGGCCTAATTATTTTTTATTTATTTCAAATACAATGAAATAACTAACAAAAACACTAACTCTTTCAATTCAATTTTCAATCTTGACAATTATTTTCTCATTTATTTTTAGAACCCATATTTCGATGTTTTAATGTGTTCGCAAGTAACGACGTACGTCATAAAATCAGGAGAACGAATACAAAATTATTTTTAAGATTGTGGATTCGGCAAAACCCCCGCCCGTTTCGCCAGGCAAAAAACAATCAGTAAAATTAAAATCAGCTTCATATAGGGTTTTCTTGTGATGGGTAATATATGTACCAACTATAATCAATGTATTTCCACGAGATACCAAAGAAATGGATATGTTGCATGGAGAACATTGAAGAACAGAACGTTAGTTTACGGCGAATAAAGGAAGAAATGTCAAAAACAAATAGAATTTTTGGTTGAGCGTGATTCTCTTCCTTTCCATTATCAAAACAAAAAACTTCATTCGTAAGAAGAAATTTCTTAATCGAGTAGCTGGAATACATTCGAATATACTACATTCAAAACACATAGAATCAAATCACAATTTACACAATTACGCACATTGATGCCAGATGCACTCACAGAAAATTTCAGTATTGTAGCTGCCATAGAACTGAATATATTAATATATAATTATATATTTTAACTTCGTATGGGAGAACTGAACTTATTCGAAAACTTAACTTTTAACTTCGTATGGGAGGTGCCTCGCCCACTTTTCCAGAACCACCCATTTTTGGCACAACTACGCATATTGTTACTGGATGCACTCACACAATAATTCAGTATTGTAGCTGTGATAGAACTGACAATATGCGATAATACGTTTTAACTTCGTATGGGGGGTGCAACGGCACTTTTCCAATACCGCCCATTTTTGGCACAACTACGCACATTGATGCTGGATGCACCCACACAAAATTTCAGCACTCTAGGTGTCATAGAACTGGCAATATTCAATAATATGTTTTAACTTCGAATGGGAGGTACCACGCCCACTCTTCCAATACAACCCATTTTTAGCACAACTGTGCAGACTAAACTTTCACAAGTGAACTTTCACAAAAAATCAAGACTCTAGCTGCAACAGTACTCCGAATATGCTAATTTATAAAAAACGAATAAATCCCCAAAGTGTGTGGGATGGGCCACGCCCACTGAAAATATCAAAAATTTATTTAACATATTTTCACCACCGGTTCAGCATGAACATACTGTGACAATTTCAAGGAAAATTTAGCACTTTGACATCAATAATTCAAAATTTACTTAAATCATTATTTGAAAGCAGCAGCTTTATCATTTAACAGTTTAAATTTATAGTCTGTCGTAATGGCGTAATAAAGTTTGTGTGAATCGAATAATAGGCATCCTTTACTCTGAAGTCAATGAACGGATCGATAAAGTAGAGTGACTTCAAAAAAATATCGAGTGCTTATATTCAATAATGTCTACCTACATTTTGACGATTTTTGTATGCCAAACTCATCGTTTATTGGGCGCAATTATTGTCCTATAATAACAAAAATTGAGCCCAAGTCAGTTTTGCGGATCAAGTACGGCTATGCTATTTACTTTGAAGCAAATCGGTTCAGATTTAGATATAGCTCCGATACAAATGTCGCTCCCGATTGACTTTTTTCGCTGCACAAACTACTTATTCTGACCAATTTCCTTTAAATATTAACTAGAAACATGTACGGTCGAGTTGGGTCACATCGGTTCAAGTTTATATATAGATCTGAACACACCTACCCTAAAAATAGTCAAAAACAACCTCTCAGCATGAACATACTGTGAAAATTTCAAGGAAAATTTAGCACTTTGACATCAATAATTCAAAATTTACTTAAATCATTACTTTGAAAGCAGCAGCTTTATCATTTAACAGTTTATTTATTTGAGTCTTAAAAGACTCGTTGGATAGGCATTGATCGCTAATTTCATTTTTAAAATTTCTGAAATTTCTGATTAAGTATAACCTACGTAAAATTAAAGCTTGTATTAACTTCTGATGTTTGGAATGATCTGAAATTTGATCTTTGTAATATATTACCTCACCCCTACTTGTACCTCCCGCATAAATTAGTATAAGTGTTGGTTATATATACATATAACTGATTGGTAACAAATGTTTTGTAATACTTGTTAATAATATAATAATATTTTTTTACTTTGTTGTAATACTCAAATACACTATAGCAATTTATGGGCTTAGCTGGTAAAAAATACGTAAAAATAGACGCACGTATTGTCCAAAATGACTGCTAACAATGCACACATATACATAATTCAGTGACATTTTACTACATAAAAACACTGTGTGCCATCGTGACCACTGACTTTCTTATCAGAGAAAAGTCGTGTGAAACAATTTCGGTTAGAAAGTAAAATATCACTAACTTTTTTCCATTTACGTTCCGCGTTCCTAATGGCAAAAAGAAATCAAAAATAAAACATAATTGTAACCAGAAATACCCATCATCGTACAAATATAAATTATGAAACTTTTGTTGTGGCAGAAAAAGTAGCAACAACAAATACCAGCTACTTGACAATAGCCAAAAACTTAACTTGTCATACGGACGTACTTTTAATGTTAAACCTATATTTAATACTTGACACCCGTAGTTAATTGAAGAAGAAGGTGAAAACGTCAACCTGAAAACGTAATTTGCTGAACATCACAATTATGAATTGAATTAAACGAAAACAGATAAATAAGCATATTAAGTTGATAACATACAAACATTACATGCCAGCAACAAATTGGTCTCAATCACCTTACGTTTAGGATCGACATCTGACAGATTTACCTTGGCACACATTGTTATATCGTTCCAAATAGAAAGAGATAGAGTTATTTGTATAGGATTAAATGTATGGTCCATCCATACATCCATGTTGAGAATGGGCTAGTGGAATGTAATAATTCGAGTAGTACAGGAGTCAGAAATTAGAATCAACTTTTTTATCACCTAATTATTTTATTATTGCTTTCCTTTTCAGAATACTATTTACCTAATTCGAACAATCAAAACCGCTTTGTGCCATCTAACCAATATCAGAATACACGACACTACAGAAGCGGTGCTGGCCAACCGGGTTCGTACCAAGAACAGATCCTCTTCATTGGCAATGAAGCGAAACCACAAAATCAGCAATTGACCTCGCCGGCCTATTCACCCTTTGGCCAACAACAAACGGTAAGTAGTTGAAAAGAGTCCTAACAGAAGATTTACGATTTCGATAAATCAACCCTAACACCCATATATTTCTCGGCGATCTATTGGTTCAGCGACAACCTGTGTAATGTATTTGAAGTAAATCAGTTCAGATTTAGATATATCCTCCATACAAATGTCACTCCCGATGATGTTTTTTGCTCTAGATACCACATATTTTAACCGATATTGTTTATATTAAATTTCACTAGAAACATTTATGGTGAAAGTGGGCCACATTGCATGTTTCCTCCGTTAGGCATAATCTGAGAAATTGAAACATTTTTTTTTCTTTTTCAAGAAGGTTATGGCTATCGTAGGATTTTTTTAATGGTAGTTGTTTCAAACAACATGAATTTTCATCAAATTTTTGGACAACAAAACAACATAACGCTTTAAATATGTTTTAATAGTTCAAAATATATCATCAATTCCATTATTTTATTACATTCAATTTATCATTTGGTTTGTATTGCTATTGAATACGTTTGATAGCTTTTCGTTGTGAAAGAGTACGTTCAAATTTTTCGCCACATTCATGTGAATAGATATATTAACTTTTAACTAGAGCCCTTACAACAGATTTATAACTTGATAGTAAAAGCTAACGTTATGGATCAAGGTCACCGAGATCGTGTCAACGTTTTCTCAGAGTTCAAGAAAATCATAGGCCAGCCCAGAAATTGAATTGATATTTGTTGATAATTGATTGAATACCGCTTGAATGGATTTTCTGACCTTGATACAATATAATTATACTGTTAAAGTACTCTACAGTGATACAAGATACAATACATATATATATATATATTCGTGCGTACAACAACACAAGTATAAACTAAAGGTTAGCGCAGCGGTGAAATCAACAAAAAAGATCATAAATCATAGATTGTGAAGGTAAATCAAATGGTAACAAGTGATTTTGATTCAAGTACACACAGAAATATTTTCCGTAACCGTTTCAAATATGAAATCAACGTTCCACATGTTTTAAATATACATACCTGCAAACAAATATGTCTGAATACTCCATAAAGCCTTTCCAGACATTGAAGTGGTGCGAAATATAAACTAATGGTGTTTTTGTTTCTGACAACAAATGCAGCATTTTTCTGCACTTTGTCCTGAATTTGCATTTTCGTTTTCATTCCTAAAACAGTGCAACCTTGCAAAGGGGTTTACATTGATTTCTAAAATGTCGCACTCTGAATGTGCATTGATCTAGGGATCAAAATGTTGTCTTCTTCTATTCTTCCTATTTTTACGTTTGTTTACAATACAAACGATGGCGCTTTTATTTTCGTGGTTCTGGACGTCTTTCGTTTTCAGTTTGAATCCATAACAAATCAACATATTTCAAGGGTGCAGGCAATAGTTTCAAAACGTTGTGTTGTCCCATTATTTTTGAAAATTATATAATTACAATTTCGTAATTTTAATAAATATTAAAACAATTTTTAAAATTGTTCTTAATAACAAGCATACGTAAGTATGTGTGTAACTTTTTCGGCAAGATTATAAACATGTAAGGAAAGGAAGAATTGAGGAGGAGCCGAATGTGTAATACACTTCACTTTATGCCAATTCTACCTGTTTTAATCAATGAAAGTTTAATCGGTTGGCGAATTATAGACCTAATATCAAAACGTGGTTCTTTATGATTCAGAGTACTTTACTTTATGGTGGAGCATTTGTAAGGAGACGAAATCAAAACATGGACCGACATGTTCCACTTCCACAAAAGATGTTCTCAAATATAGCATAACTGGATATTGTGTGACATCCAGTTGCAATATGAAGCTTCTAGAGCGCTAAAGAGCCAAATTGGGATGGACGTCTGTCAACGCATGGACCGACATGACATTAAAAATAACACCATGGGTATTTTTTTAAACGGAATAACCAATTCTGGATGTCGATTGACATCGACTGAACCTCTTAACTCATTTTAACGTATCGACGCCTCCATAGATTCTATGGTATTTAAATTACCCTCATTTTTACAGACTGGTTAACCTTCAGCTGTTGGTTAGTCCTAACAATTATTGCAGTCACTTTGTATGGAATTTGATATATATAACTGTTGGTTATCTCTAACCATAGTTGGCGAAAATGGAGTTAGTTATATAAAATGAACTTTGAACGCCTCTCCTGCAAAACTCACTCTTTATTTTAGCATACTATTGTTCGGAGCGTCGATATGCAAATATACTATATGGATGTCTATTGTATTTCTATATTTTTATTTTTAGAACACCCGCAACAATGATTACTACGATATTTCACCCAGACCCTTTGGTGTAGCCGGGGCAAGTGGATCGTCATTTACTCGTTCCAAATCGTTCAAGCCGAGTAGCAGTTTAACACAAAGTTCTGGTTTTGTGCCACAAAGAGGCAATGTGAATGTGCCACATCAACAGACACAATTTCTGCAACAGTTCAATGAACCAGCCGTAAGTATATTTAATGTGGCATAAATAAACCTGCTGATAGGCAGCAAACAATCTCTGATGGTAATAGCAGAGTTTTTCTAAGTGCATAAATAGAAGCATAAAGATGCTCCCATTTTTGGAATATCTTAAAACGGTACACCCTTCAACGAATTTACACCCATTTCTTTTCGGTGCAAATCACATCGATGCAATTGCAACATGTGAGGGCTTTACATTTCCAGTTTCAATCTATGCAATGTCACTCCCATCGTAGCATCGTATACATTTCGAAAAGTGTGTGATTGCCACACCAGGTATTATGGTCTCACTATAGCACATTCACACAAATGTTTGTATGTATGTCTATATGTACGTAAGTATACCATGAGACATACAGACGTTTCAGTTGTTGCTATAAATCCATGAAATTTGTATGAATTACAAATGAAGTGAACTGCTTTTTGTATTGAAACCACTAATTAAATACACAGCCACCACTACAACTACTACTACCAACACCAACACCATTAACAGCAACAAAATAATGCGAATATAAATGTGGAGTAATGGTAATGATACTAAAGTAATGATCCAACAGCAACAACAAGAAGATCGTGTACTTACGTGGGACGTGGGAATGTTTCAGGTTTTGTTCGTTTTGAACAAAAACCAAATTTCATAACATTGGAACAATTGTTATAGTTTTCATTTTCGCAAAGTGTTTTCCAACCACCAAACATTGTTTTTTCTTAAGAATATTGAAATAATGTTAGTTTTATTTCGTTTCTTCTTCTTGTGAAACGAAAACATTCGATACAACGCAAAATTCCATTCAATTCGAATTTATTACAAAATCATTTAGTTTATGTGCTAAATTTGATATAACGGAAATGTGTATTGCCAAATCATTAAACATTAAAGTGGCTTCGACAACATTAACAGTTGTTGATGTTTCAGTTAGGAACACTTGTAGTAAAAGTTGAGCATTACGCAAAGATGTTCCTTTCAATTATTTACTTAGCACTCAAGGTTTAACTTATCACAGCCAATCTTGATGAAAATGATGTTTATATTTGTTCCCAAGACGCAGCTACAATGAGAGAGGATCACACTGATTTTGTTTGTTTATGGGGCCCATCACATGTAGGGGGAAAATATTTTCATCAATTTTGTCATACTGTATAATTTACATAGAAATGCCCCCATAAAACTCCTGGGTATATAAGATGGGAGTGGTGTAGGGCGATTTTAGTCTTGCCGTACTTGTTTATAAATTAAATCGAATTTCAAGTCATTGGACTTAGACCAATTAAGAGATTAACAAACGAGTTTCCAATAAAACTCGACTATTAAATGCTAAAAGAACGGAATTCTCGGAATTAGCGACTCGCCTGATCATATTACACCATGCGACAGTACTTTTTGGACCTGCACAATATAATAATATATTAATTTAGTTTCGTACTTTTGCGAGCCATACAAAGACTATATGGGTTTCAAATGGAAGAGAAGAATGTCTGGTATAAACACTTTAAATTCTTCATGACTATATCTGTATTAGTTTAGCATTATCAACCATTTATTTTATTCATGTTTTACTTGAAATGGTTGTTAACGCTAAACTAATATAGATTTTTAACAAATAATATTATTTTTCACTTTCATACCCATATATCCCTTGTATGCCTCATAAAAGTACGAAAATAAATTGTTAAAACATCTATTTCTTTGTATTAAATATTAAAAGTCCTGTAAAAAGGAGAAAATATCTCCAAATGGAAAACTGTGTTTCTGCATTCGATTGCTAGCCATTGGTTATTCTTAAATGAACTACAAAGAAAAATCTGGCAGCACCAATAAGCGGGTAAAAATTTACTTTATTGTTAAGCGAGTAAATTCCATACAAATATTATGCTAGTATGATCGTGCTTACTAGTCCAATCGAGCAGGCCTATTGTATCACAATGAAACTCTTTTGGCCTAAGTGAGTCAGATGCTTACTTTCTGACTGACACACATATACATATTGTATATGTGTGTATGCGCGTGTGTTTTTGGTGTTCAATTTGGAATTTGTAGATTGATCGCTCCAATTTGTATTGTTGGTTTTAGTTAATTATTGATGGAGTGATCTGGTTTTATCATAGTTTCTTTTATTTTTTATTTTTTCTCTTTTCACAAAAACTAACATTTCTTGTTCACTCGTGTTTTCGTGACAGCGCAGCTTTCGCTATTGATGCTGACGACGCTTCTTCGGGCGCCATGATATGATTAACGCTTTATTATGCAATTCTTTGAACAATTTATAGTTTTTTGTTGTTATGGTAGAGCGATGAAACAAAAAAATATGTTGAATACTTTCATTTTCAGATCGACACAAATATCTTGAAAGGCCGAAGACACACATATCACGCCATTCGTTAAATATCTTATAGGAAGTTAGTTATAGACGGTGGTCTTTTAAAAAATGAAACGCCCCTCTATTTCTTCTTATGGAATGTCGTGATACTTCGATGTTGTGCGGACAATCCACATCCGATTCAGACTCCAAAGCACAACATTGCTGGAGCTATTCGAGAAACTCTTGAAAAGTATAATTGATAGGATGGGATATTGATTCGTTCTTATGTTATGCATTTAAAAAACATCAACAGCTAAATTTTCCAGAAATGATGTTTTCAAATCCGATAGTCACTGTGTTTTGTCAATTTTTCGAGCGGACCATTCCAACAATTTCAATTATATGTAATATAAAACAAAAGTTTTCATTTACGGACCTGCAGTCAGATTATCACAATGCAAATAATCCATAAATCTCTCTCACCACAATAGGGGGATAAACAACAGTCATCGAGTCGTTTGCCTGCGTCGGGACTAAGCAGTTCTGGCGCTCGACCTTTTGGGAGCGGAGGTTTTCAACCTAGTTCAAATCGCAATCGGCCTGCAAGTTCTTCCTCGTACAATCCTGACAATCCAGTAGGTCCAGTAGCACCACAACAATTGCCGTTCCGCAATACAAGAAATCGCTTCCAATCTAATTCAGCAGCCGCCGGGACGAGCACATCAACTCCACCAGAATCATCTACCAAACGTTTTAACCGGTATGGTTCGAATCGAAGTGGTTTCAAAGCTCCGCCGTCGCCAAGTAGCTTACATTCCAACAACCCAGAATTGAGCAGAGCACAGAACAAATTCACAAGTCGAAGACCGGCCTTCATAAGTCGTGAAGTCAATGCACCCATACAAAATTCTAAAACGCAAAAACAGTATACTCCGAAATCGGGCCGAGTCAAAATTCCGTTGAAGAGTCAATTATTGAAGCAACAGATATCACCGTCATCGACACCTTTCAGGCCGGCTTTGCCTCAAACTCAGAGTAATCGTAAGGAAAACGAGAGTGCAAGCTATGAGTACGATGAAGACGTACACAGTCACCTGGCTCAGGATGAAGTGAAGGAACCATTGTTGGAGAAATTACAATTACACGAGGCGGAGGCAACTCCTGTCGTTCCAAAAATAATAGGCGCTGAAGTTACGACGACATTCAATCCTAGTGATGAAAACGAAGCTGTTACCACACAAAGTACATTAAATACTGTACAAAGTCAAGAAACTCATACAGACTCTAGCCCAATTGACGATGACGATTATGATAAGAACTACTCGGACGAATATGTGCAAAGCCAAGAAGAAGGAGAAGAAAGTAAGGAAGATGTCACAACTTTAGCATCTGTGGACTATGGAGACCACACAACTGTAAAACCTTCGGAGTCTGAAGAGGAGTACCATGAGGAGGAAGCCGAAATTGTAAAGGCCACAGTCGTTCCAGTAACTGAAGCAACTTCTTTGAAAACAGAAGACCCGGTGGTAACAACCACCACTACGACTGAGCATTACGTTCCACAAGAAGATGATAGAAGTACTGCCACTGTATTGATAACAACAACTGAAGCTTCTAGAACAGATAAGCAAATGGAACATCATGAGGTTGCATTGAGTGCTGAATATGAGCAGGAAGAGTATGAAGAGGACGAAGAAGAAGAGAGTGGTGAGGATCCAGAGACTATTGGCAACAGTAATGAAGCGCAAACAGCAACCACTACTACCACAACAACTTCGAAACCGATTTTGGAAATAAGAGAGATAATTTCAGTCGTTACCAGCAAGAGCATCGTTAATGGATCAACAATAATTGTACCACCCGTCACACCAAGATCCACAACATTGTCAATGGAAGAAGAATCAATATTTACCGAAACTAAATCTTCGCCAGCTTCTGATGAATACTACGAAGATGGAGAGGAGACGACGACTCCAAAAACATTAACATCAATTGAGGATTCCGTAAATAATGCTACCGAGGGTTATGTTGTAGTGGCGTCTATACAAACCAGTCGCAGCATAAATGGTGCACGTTTCCTACCTTTCCCCGCCATACAACAAGAAGAGTCAAAGACATCGTTATCCGAGTTGGAACGTAATGCAAAGGCGAAAGCAAATAAAAAGGAACTGGATGCCGTATCTGAGCAAACTAATGAAAGCGAGGAGGTGGAAGTTAATCATACAACTCAACCGGAACAATCTTCTGAGAACACAACTCTGTCTCAAGCGTCATCATCCACTGAAAGCATTATAGACAAGTTAGATCGAGTGCAATCTGAATTATCTAGCGGCCTCTTAGCTGGAAAGTATCCTATCATTAGCCAAATGGATGTTTCTACACAGTCAACCACCTCCACAGCGGGCTCAAAATATGCACCAAATATTCGTAAATTCCAGCCAAAAACTACGTCTGCCCCCAAAGTCAAAGTACACCACTTCGATGAACCCGCCACACCCAAAGTTAAAGTTCACCATTTCGACGAAATCGAAATGGACGAATTTACCGGTTTACTTCCAGAAGGATTTAAAACGAGAACTTCATATAAGGACCGGAAAATAACCACAACAACCACCGAAAAATCTTTCCAACAGCAAGAAGATATTAAGAAGCCTGTTCGCAACTCCACCATTAGTAGGTCTTTCAAGAATACAGCTGTGCCCGTACAGGATGTGTCCTTGGCTGGTTTATTACCTAAGGGAGGATATAAACCCACATCGACAGAAACCCCGAAAAACGATTTGGACGACATATTTAGCAAAATCAAGTTTGACGACAACCTCGATAAATTGCTTCCAAAAGATTATAAGCCGACAAGTTCAACGACATCAAAACCTGAGGTAACTTTGGTTGATGACATATCTAAATTTTTACCACCAGGATACAAATTGAGGACCACCACACCAACAACAATTTCATCTAAGCCTACGAATGCATCTGTGACCAAAATAAATGACGACATACGTACGTTTTTGCCTCCGGGATACAAGCCACCTTCTGATGATAGCGAAAAGGTTGCTGATTCAAAACCTTTGCCCGCTTTACCTGTAGAAACAGAAGATATAGCAAAATTCTTGCCTCCCGGCTATAAATTGAGAACCACTAAAAAACCAATTGCGAAAGCAGAAGCAGAATCTATAGACATATCACAATTATTACCTAAAAACTTCAAACCGTCTGAATCAAAAAATCAGGAACCCGAAGCAATTTTCAAAAAGATCGAATTTAAAGAAGTTGCTTCATTACTTCCCTCCGATTTTAAACTTAATAACACCGAAGTAACAAAATCGGAATCCACTAGTACTAGTACTACCCCCTCATCAACGACAGAAAAAATGATTATTGAATCGTCCGAAAATAAATCAACTAGTGGCTTCAAAGTAGTTTTTCCCAAGGGATTTCACAAACGTGTAGGCTCACATAGGTTAACTACCCCAAAGTCTACCGACTCTGGCGACGGACCCGGTTCTCCATCCATAGTAATAAAGAAAGGACCTCCCACACGAGCTACAACTGAGTTCACTGGTTGGCCTACACCTTCTACAACCCCCATTTCCATAGAAAAACTATTGGAACAGGCTAGAACTGCCACCATAGACATAGACGACTTGTTGTCGTCATCGACTACAACGACTACCACCACAACAACGACAACAACCACAACTACTACCACACCGAAGCCAACTAAACCTGGTTTTTGTACAACCGATTGTGATTTGGCTGCAACCATAAAAATCATCGATGGAGTTTCCTGGAAACCAGAGTTATTGGATCACAATACAGTTGAATGGAAGAATCTAGCCAGAGAAGTGGAGGCACAAGTAAGTACTACATACAATAAATCGAATAATAATTTCTATAATTGCCAAATGATTCCAAGTGGATCATTTAACCCAAGGCGTATTTATACAGGTGATAGCACTAGAACAACAACAAATTCGGCAACAATAAAATACAAGTAATTTTTTGAATGGTGAGCCATACTGTCAAAGCAAAATATATGGGATTTGACAGTTTCTGTTACTTTTGAATAAAAAAAATTCAATCAGCTGGGCTCCTGCTATCACCTTTATAAATACGCCTTGATTTACGATATACAATTCCATACGCAATCTGAGTAGTTTTATGAAACAATAAATTGTTTATGTCAATTGGCATTAATAGAGTCTGACAATATTGGATAGTTCTAGAGTATAGAATGGTTAAATCTCCCTCTACTATAATATTTTTCCTTTTTTTCTACAGTTAAACGAAGTTTATTCCACTGCTCCTCAATTGAACAAGTGGTACAAAAAGGTGCGCATCGATAGTTTCAGCAAAGGTAGTGTCTTGGTTGACTATTATGTGGAATTGGCCAACATCACTGAAGATGTGAATACGTTGGAAATAAAAAAACTCTTCCATGAAGCTTTGACACCACAAGCTCTAGCGCCTCCGGAGACCGAAAATGAGACAGATAATGATGAAAACGAAAACAGCCAGCAATATAAGGATGGAAAGGAAGACAAATTGGTCAAAGAAACGTTCCTAATGGGCAAATATGTTATAGATCCGATTGCAACCGATTTCTCAGGTAAGAACATGCATACAGAGGTTGAAGCCTGTTTGAATAGCTACTAAATGCAAATTCATTTTATTATAGTTATACCTAAATCATTAACTCCAAATGTGGAATTCGCTGAGGAGGACCTGTTGATACCGCAGTGGGCCATAGTGGTAATCGTAATAGGAGTGGGTTCACTGGCGTTCGTGGTTATATTTGGCGTGACTGTGGTATGTTTTACTAATAGCTGCATACGGATTGAAAATATTATCTATTTCTGAGTTTTTTTCCTTCTTACAGCTGCTCAACCGACAAAAGAGGGCGAAGAAAACACCCATTCCACTGACCAATGATATGCTAAATGAATTGAAAATTAACCATATGGGAGGCGTCGACAATTATGGCGTGGATGATTTCTATAATATAGATGATGCCTGGAATGATACTAAACAGCCCATTAAGCCTAAGGTATGTAAATTGAAAAATAAGTACAGCTATTGAGTGATACTAACGGCCACGTTGTTATTATGCGATTTTAGCGTTTCACCAATTCCATGCATGACAGTAGTGGTTCTAACATTTATGACAGTTGGCGTTCCACTCGCCATGGTGACTATTATTATGACTCGCAGAACAACTACTCACAGAAGGGAGATTCCCTACAAAGATCTCTGAAGCATCATCCTCATTCCCAGTACTCTACCAGCATACAACACCAACAACAAATGTATGGACATCAGTATCCTGATGCATTTGCGGATGCTCATCAGATGTATACGTACAACAACCAGAGTGGTGGTGGCAGATCACGTTATCCTCGAGATTATGATCCCGATTTTTAGTTTGAATATTTAGCGCTATTTTTAAATGTACATAATAATATATATATAATATAAATACAGATGTAAATCAAAGGTCTTTTTTAATACCTAACAATACACTTCAACAAACAACTAATTTCTTTGTAGATTTAAGTTCTCTTCTGACGACCCCATATTTATTAAAATTAAAACATTGGTCTTAAATCGAAACCTTCCTGCTTGAATATTGTTTAAACTCCTGCACTAGCCCTATTGATCAATGTAACATAGCTATAGTGATTTAAACAATGGAATTAAAAAAGGACTCTTATTCTTTTTTACAAAATAAGAGTGCAATATATCAGTCACGTTTAGTTTTTAATAGTCTGTAAATTATATCGTAACACTAATGCAGATGCTTAAAATACATTTTGATGTAGTATGTAAACGTATAAGGAAACTATTGTATTAATAAATAAAAATATCTTTATAAATCTGCAATTTTCTTTAACATCAACCTTTATGACAATTTTCTTTATGGACAGCTCGACAACTTCCGAAAGGAATGACTAAAGATATTCAAATATCGAGCCGTGGTGATTAGAATGGCTCAAAATTAAATGCCTTGATGTTCCAGACTAAAATGAAAGTTTAGCTTTTTCTATGCGTTCTCCCAAAACATTTCGCTTTTATCATTGTTCGTTCGTGAGCTGACCGGTTTCAATATAACCTATATAAATCAGGAATTTTCTTAAAAAGAATTCACGCTGTGAATGGTATTGAGAAAAACTCCGCTAGGTCGATCCTTATCAAAAAGATTTTAGTGCTTCCACAGTTCGAATTGTGTATAGAGCTCATTAAAAAGGCGTTGGTTAATTTTAGAACTACCTAATATGTTATTTTTTCTTGACCCTGGATGAGATAAACGTGAATTAAAAACTGAATTACTACTATTTGCATAGTAATCACATTCTAGTCTTATGTAATGCTATATTTTTTTTTTTGAAAAAAAAATCTGACATTTTGGTCCTTCAATAAGTTGTTACATTAATTGTTTTTACAAAAAATATGTATTAATGCCGTAGTTTTGAGGAAATAATTGAAAAAATTGCGGCCCAGACAGCACTAAATGACATATAGCAAATTTTTGGTTTGGTTTGATAAGGTTTGGCCCAGATTTTAATCTCTAGCGGTTTTTATCTCAATACCATTCACACCTGATTACATTATAGATTTATAGAACATTCAGGTCATGAACGGACAAAGATAAAAGCAAAATATTTTGGGGAAACTCATAAACAAAGCAAACCTTCATTTTAGTCGGGAATGTCGGCAGCATTGTTTCTGCCTCACAAAAGCAGTCGCACTAATTGTGATAGCGATTTATATAATTTGACTTCAAACATGAAAAACGGATTAATTGTTCCTTTTTGGATCGAAATAAAACTACACTTAAAAATGGGATGTATTATTGTAAGACTAAAGACGGTTGAAAACAAATAACTTCAGATGTGTAGTTCTTGGGTTTTCATTTTTTTACCATTCACACCTGATTTATAGAAGTTATTTTGAAACATTCAGCTCATGAACGGACAAAGATAAAAGCGAAATATTTTGGGGAAACTCATAAACAAACCAAACCTTCATTTTAGTCGGGAATGTCGGCAGCATTGTTTTTGCCTCACAAAAGCAGTCGCACTAATTGTGATAGCGATTTATATAATTTGACTTCAAACATGAAAAACGGATTAATTGTTCCTTTTTGGATCGAAATAAAACTACATTTAAAAATGGGATGTATTATTGTAAGACTAAAGACGGGTGAAAGCAAATAACTTCAGATGTGTAGTTCTTGGATTTTCATTTTTTTCTGGTTTTTACTATGAATATACAAACCTAAAAAATATTTACTAAATGTAGTTAAAGAGAAAATTTGCTGCCCCTTCATGAATTTAATTTTTCATTCGCTACTAAATTCAATTATCTACTAAATATCCCAGATAATTTATGAGTTGAGCGAATGTGGTGGAAAACATTTTCGACCAAAAAGCAATACAAAAATTATTTTACAATAAATCGAACTCGATTTATTTCTTGTTAACATGAGGGTAGAAATACTTAAGATATGTATTTTTGTAGGGGAAAGTACATAAATACTATAGGTTTCAACGTGCAGAAAATAATAAAAAATCTGATCAACAGAGCGTTTGACAAAATGCCCGATCCTTTTAAGGATCAACCAGAATAAGCAAACAATGGAAAAAATACTTTTCAAAAATAGTACATACCTGCAACGGTGGCTCGATGCTGAGCTCGTTTCATATTCAGTCAGAAATCTGAAATAAATTCGAAGTTAAAAACTTAGTTTATGCTGATATATAAAAAAATCGTTAAAGTAGGAAGATGGTTTTTGTTCCAAAATGAAGGGAAATTTCATGTAGATAGCATATATGCATATATATGTGTATTCTTATAGTGGATCCAAAAAATGGCGATCTGAATCAAAATGTAACTGTGGGTACTCAAATTAAAAACAATGTATATATGGTAAATATGTTAATAAAATATTTTAGTGGAACCCCCCAGTGGGCCCTAAAAAAGAGATCTGATCTGAAATTTCCAAAGTTCATTTAAAATGCCCGATATTGAACTTTTATGAAGATTATATTTCTTGTGATATTCCATAAGAACCGCAGTCACAATTCGCTGTCTGAACTAAGATTTTGATTCATATTTAAAAACTTACAGAGCCTGTTACAGTAAGACACCATTAGTTGCATATGTTTCGGCCACAAATTGAACGTCTTCAATCATTAAAAAACAAACGCAATATAAATAATTGCGTATGATATGATGTTTGTATTTACCAAATCCAAATACTAATAATAATAAAAGAATTTCAAGCATTTTTTTAAAAATGCCAGTGTGTATATGATGTTTGTATTTACGAATCAGTAAAGAATTCCTAACAATAATAAAAGAAATTCAATCAATTTTTATAAAAATTTCAGTGTTGATTGGACACTGAAATCTCGCATATTGTTCTAAGTCTCCTTTACCAGAACAGCTTAAATTAGTAAAAAGCAGCTAAGTTCGGCCGAGCCGAACTCTATATACCCTCCACTATGGATTGCATTCCACAGAGGGTGTCGACTTTCGTAGAAGTACGGTAACATTACAGGAAAATGTTAAATTTTTAAATATAGCCAAAACAAAACCAAAATTTTAATTATTTAGAACCTCGCTACCAATATTTGTATATTGTATACAGTGGCCGACAAAAATCAAATGAAGCATAACATGTAGGTCGTATGTACCTTCTGTCAACACATTTTTTTAGTTTTTTACAAATATTTTTCTAAGTCAGTGGTGAAATACGGATTTTTTAGTACTTATTTATAAAAAGAGAGTTCAAACAAAACTGCATCATTACATTTCTTCTTAATACTTCTGAACTCCTCGAGAGCCGAAATTGGGGTGGTATGCTGACTTTTGTCGGCCAATGTACTTCGAAATAACATTTCAAGTCAATTCAAAAACTAAATATAAGGCATCAATCTTCAAAAAAAGCTTAAAAACCTTAAATATTGTGGATAGAGGGTGCATTTTCAGCCGTTTGGTTGGTTGTATTTCAATCCGTACACAGTACAAGATAACCTAACTTCATGATGCTAGCCATCGATCTAAGTCTATTAGACGCATTTATGGAAAATTTGGACCTCCTGGCTTCTTTCGTTTAGATGCTAGAGAGCTTTCAACAGACGGACGGACAGACGGATATGGCTAGATCGAATGTTTAGAATTTTAAGACGATCAAGAATAGCGTCTCTGGTCGATATTTCAAGGTGTTACAAACGGAATGGTAAACTTAGTATACCCCATCCTGGAGGACATAATAATAATAAGCAAAACGCATCGATAAATAAGCAAACATGACGTTGATTGTTTTAAATAAGAGCTTAATAAACTGGGAAATATTAAAAAAAGTTGTACATTTTTAATGTTTACGTTTGTTTAATAATAAAATGCAAATGTTTACAATTGGAGTACATATTCCAAAAAAAATTTATTGGCAGTCGATTCTTAAGGCTATTAATATATATATATAATATAACATATTAAAAATAAAACAAAATGCATGGACAATGTAATTCCTCCGCCGTTTATGAAGTGCACCGTTTTACAATTTCGATTTTAAAGACTTCATTAGTTTTTCTAATTTCATCGCCTTTTGCAAATCTCCAGTAATTTTCAATTTTCCTGTCATAAAGGCTGGTGCAGCTTTCAGTTTGCCAGCAAACATATCAGTGAAATTTTTTGATTTCATTGTCAAACAGGCATCAGGCTGTGAAGGAGCCGATCCCTTGCCGCATGAACCGGAACCATTTTTCAAATCCAAAAACCAAGTGCCCTTTTCATCTCCAGTAATATTGAATTCATAAACAGCCTGTACTTTTCCTACAATTTCTGTTGACAACAACGATTCAATTTTATTGAAAAGCAGAGGAATATCACCCGCTTCCACTTCGGATGATTCTTTCTTTTCCAATGTTGCCGATTCATCGATGTCCAAAAAGAAATCAGTCATTAATTTGTCAGCATTATTGATATCGCAGGCATATTGTTTAAGATCAGTGACACCGTTTGCAAGAAGTACCTAGAGTAGATTTTTTATTAATTAACTGATTAACTATTATTTATTTTAAAATATTAATCATATTGAAACAGTAAAGTTTACACTTACTTCATCATCAATAAAGAAACCACCAGTGCCTGCACGGGGTTCCTTAATCAAAATGGCATAAGCAGCATCTGACACAATATCTGGTTTCCTAGACCATGATGCACTATCAGGGCCGGTGAGCATCTCAATGGCAGCCGTATGAATCGCAGTTCGTGGCCATAAAGCATTAACTGAAACACCTTGGTCACGAAATTCTTGAGCCATTCCCAAAACACACATGGACATCCCGTATTTGGCCATGGTGTAAGCAACATGGGGACCAAACCATTTAGGATTTAAATTCAATGGTGGCGATATGTTGAGAATGTGGGCATGGTTCGATTTCAGCAAGTATGGAAGACATTCCTTCGAAACCAGGAACGTGCCACGAGTGTTGATTTGGTGCATTAAATCATACCTCTTCATCGGTGTCTCCAATGTGCCCGTCAATGAAATTGCACTTGCATTATTTACCAAAATGTCGATGCCACCGAATTTAGCTACAGCCTCCTGTACAGCAGTACGAACTTGATTTTCGTCGCGCACGTCGACGATGCACGGCATCGCCTTTCCGCCAGCCTTTTCAATTTCCTCCGCGGCGCTATAGATTGTTCCTGGTAACTTAGGATGAGGTTCAGCTGTTTTCGCTGCGACAACAATATTAGCTCCATCTCGTGCTGCTTTCAGGGCTATAGCTTTACCTATTCCTCTGGAAGCGCCAGTTATGAACAAAGTTCTTCCCGCTAACTTGCCGGTGTTAATCATGTTTTTTATGTAAATCTTCCAACGATTCAACTCTTTGGAGTTAAATTATCCAAGGTTTTAATTGAGAAAGTAAAGTGAAAGTCCAAAGGCCAAACGCAATAGACTTTGGTATTGTTTGGGTTGCCAGATTGCTCAAATCGACAAAAATGACAGTTCAGATCATTTTGACTAATTTTATAAGTTCCAAAATCCATCGAATTAAACATTTGTTAAATCACTTGAGCTCGCTAAATTTTTTTCTGAAGATGGCTTAAGATACACAATAGTTGTTACCATTATCAGATAATAACTACGTATTTCGAAGAATCAATAAACATAATTAAACACTTTTCTATTAAAATTGAGAAATTTCGAAGTAATAGCTTTTACGGACTGTATGCGAAATCAATTGATTTCTAACTATGGGTAAAAATTAAAATCGGTTCAGAAATGAAGGTTTACAAATTTTATGAAAATTTCTTCAAAATTACCGTTAAAATTGTTTAAAATTTGCCTGCTATTATACATATATTGAACCTTTTGGCACCGGTGGATGGGGAATCACTTATACGTGATAAGATCCATATAAAAGAACCCTGAAAATGGATACCTAGCGAATTTTCGAGTTCCATTGATCTTTTATTTTTAGTTTACCACGCTTTCAATTCTGCACAAACTGATCCCTCATGCACTTCAATCGATTATAAGTAAAAATTTGTTAACTTATTTATGTATCATCATTTCGTTTGCGTACTTTCTTATTTCTTTACAATACCTTTATAAACGGGTCGGAAATATAGGTAGTGAAGACTTCTGGTTTAGCCTTATGTCCAACATTACCAACCAAAGTCAGAGAGAAAATATATAAACAAGTGAAGTTCAAAAATAATATTAGAAGCCATTTAGAAAATTAAAATTTTATATTAAAATATTAAAGATACATCAGTGTCAATTACTTGGTAGGAGAGCCTAAATTCTAACTCTAGTCTATAAATTCAACCACATTGGATAATATTTCTAAACAATTGCGAAAGCCTGTTATGCTAAAAATTTTCTTTGCGCCGCCGGCATTGAGCATGTCCCACCAGAGGGTATGCTGCCTACACAGCCAAACCAAACTTGAATTTTATGTGCGGAAACCCGCAACTATTGTACACGTTCCCGTATAAATACAATTTTAAATTTATTCTTTTTATATTACAATTTTTCATGAAGACAAAAATGTTCTCTCAAAAGTAGAACATCTTCAGAAACTTAATTTGTCAAATTTAGACAAGGAACTACTAAAACTGACCTGATCCAATATGAAAAACGAACGAGAAAAACTTCGTTCTTGTTTTTTGCACATTTTTACCGAAAAATTAAAAATACAGTTGAAACACGACCGACCGAATGTGTTTTGTTTTTGGCGGAAGTTTCAGAGTTGTATTGACAGTGAGTACAGTCGTGGTTGAAAATGTAGTTGCGATATGGCAAAAATGTAAATCTATAAGAAGTTCCGTCCGACTCTTTGATTTCTGACAGTTACGTGCGATTAAAATGTAAATGAAAGAGCGACACTCTTTTTCTCACTCTTAGGTGAAGAATGGGTGTTTCAAAATGAACATTTTTCGTGATTGATTTTTGTTTAATTGTGAATTATCAATGGAAAACAGCACAAAGAAACGGCAGAAAACGTTAAAATTACGAAAAACCGTGTCGTGTTTTACTCGAATTTTGTGAACATTTTACTTATTATTTTTTATTTAACTACTTGCAAAAAATTTTATTGAAAAATAAGGCAAAAATGATACCATTCTTCTTTGTTCCCTGCGTTCTTAATTTTGACATTTTCATATTATTTTAAATGATTTCTGTCAAAACCGACGACAGCACTCTCTTAAATTTTATTATTCACATTTTAATCTAACGTGACTCGTTCAATTTTTAAAATGAGACGGACGGACCTTCTTATTCATTTATATTTTTAGCTTCTCATAGATTTATATTTTTTGCATGTATACACTTTAAATGTAAATAATAAATATTTTGGTTCTTCTGTCTTTCATAATGAAAACATTACCTCGTCGTACCTTTGGTGTTTTTTTGTTATATCCCGGGTCCCGAGTCCGCCTCGTCTTTAGTTAATTTATAAGTATCACGGTTAAACTTTTAGGACCAGTTCCTTTCATTACAGAAAAAGAAAATGCATGTCTGGCTTGTCGGTGGTGGCATAGGTTCCCCTGCAATTTTATGATAGTAAAAGTGGTACTATCATGTGTGGCATTTTGATATAAAGGGTGTTTTTTATTGGGGTATAGAACTTTAAGTTGGCATCACTTTTTTAACTGGCGGCCATTTTGTCAGCTGTCAAGTGATTAATATTTAGTTTGGTTTGCCATTTCATCATGAACAGGTTGACAAAAGAACAACGCTTGCAAATCGTGCAAATTTATTTCGAAAGTAATGGTTCAGATCGCGAAGTTCACCATTTTATGGTCGACATAATCGTCCATCTGAGCAATTAATTCGGTTAACCATGGATCGTTTTCGCACTACGTTTACTCTGTGTGATAATACGCATCCGCAGAGACGTCGAACAGTGCGCACCGAAGAAAAAATTGCCGCTGTAGAGCAAAGTGTTGAAGAGGACCCGAATGAATCGATTCGCCACCGTGCACAGCAATTGGAGAAAGTGGTTGAAAATTGGACCTGTAGAATTGGCTATATTCGAGCCAGCCGCGGCGGCCACATGCCCGAAATCATATTTAAACATTAATGGCATAAAATTATCCTTCCAATAATGCCAAATTGATGGACATTAAAACGATTTTCTTGTGTTTTATTTCAATTCGAAGTTTTATACCTCAATAAAAAACACCCTATATGTATGAAAGCGTACCAGCCATCATAAAATAGTGTAAATAGTAGCACTTTCGACCTTAAAAATTACAGGTGTCAAAGCCACCACGAAGGTTTGCAAGACATGTATTTTCATCTCTGTAATGAAAGGAACTGGTCCTTATAGTGATACTTATAATGTAATAAAAACGTTGGTGGCTCCTTCATTGCTACGTTTACACACACACACATATTTATTTTCGCACACTTTCATTCGTATTTATTTACGGCACGTTGCTGGCTCCTGGGCCATATACTAATTTTCGCACGTATATTATATTTACGTATATATTTATTTACGGCATTCTTTGGATACCAACAATTGTTTATAAATATTCACTTCTTTTTTATATTTTTTTTGCACATTTTTACCGAAAAATTAAAAATACAGTTGAAACACGTCCGACTGACCGAATGAGTTTTGTTTTTGCCGGATGTTTCAGAGTTGTATTGACAAATTGACAGTAAGTACAGTCGTGGCTGAAAATGTAGTTGCGATATGGTATTAGAGATGGTTTTTAGCTTGTTTAAAGCTAATCAAGAAAGCTTTCAAGTCAATAAGTGAAACATTGGCAACAAGAATTCATAAATAATCGTACAAAAATATGTTTGTATATATATATATGTATATATTCATATTGTATTCATATGCAAATATAAAAATGTAAAGTTAATTGTAGTTAAAATAACGCAACTTTTTGGCGCGAAGTCTAAAATTTTGTCATGTTGAGGATTTTAATCAAATGCAACGTAATCAAAACAAACTCGATCTGCGATTTTTCCATTTTAGGTGAGGAAATAATTCAATGAGATTTTGAAAATATTTTTGTTACGAAATAACTTCCTAATGAAAATACCGCACAACATAGAACGGTCTTAGTTGCTTTTATATTATATATTGCCAGTAAAATCGTACTGAGATACGTGGCATTTATTAATTTATTAAAGCCGCCCACCGTGTGGGCTCAATAATTACAAATATTCGCAATACATTTTAATATTTTACTTATATTTTGCAACATTTAACAATATGTATGATCTATTTTTTACCCAGTAGTTTCACCATGTCCTTATTTTGCCTAGACAGTTTGATATCAACATCTTCAATTTTATAGTTCATATTATCCAATAATTCGTTCTGCGTCTCAATTTCCGTTCCCAATTCTGTGGCCAGTCCTTTGAGTCGCGACAAATTATCAGCCATTTCGTTCAAATTTGCTTCCAACTGCTGTTCAAATGGTTTACCTCCTGTTTGCTGCGATTGCTGCTGTCTGCTGGTGGAGTCTTCTCGTATACGTGATATTGGGTGTTGATCATATTTTTCATTTGGGGAGGCCAGATTCTTCTCGATACTATCTGTGCCTGATCGCTGAGAATTGTGGCTGTCATTTGACAATTTTCTTTCACTGTTAGTAATAGCAGGTGTCGCTTGACCAGAAAAGTAATTTTTTATGCCACTGAATACACTTTTAATGCCGTTCAAATGCTTTTGACTGTATCTGAGCGAAGCATTTATATCATCTAGGTTTTTGTTGGTTCTCTCCAGTTGCTCTCGTTGTTTGGCCAATTCCACTGCTGTCGCTGTTCCGACCTCTTCCGTCTCGTATAGTAAACCCAACGACCTCTGTGTCGACTGCAAGCTACGCTCCTCAATTTCACGACGTTTTTGTTCATATAATTGGTGTTGCTCGCGAACTGGGCCCCCATCTTGAGGGCTGCTTCTGGAAATGTTACTAACGTCGTTTCCATTGTTGGATGGACGTGATCTTGATTTATTTAAAAATTCATTGTCATCAATGTCTTCCAGCTTTGCGTCGAAGGCAAAATGATTATTAACAGGTTGGAAGTAATTGTCTGCCATAATTTTTCGTTCTTATTTCTTTCGAGTGATTCCGCCCCTTTTTGTTGTATTATATTTTCCAAATATTCTACTTTCTCTTAAAAATCTTTGTAATTATTGAAAAAATAAAAAATTGTTACAATGTTCTCTTTGTTATGATTAATGGCGATAAATTACGTCGTCGTCGTATTAGTGAACATAGGTAGAAAAGAAAACCAACAAATCGTGTAGTACACGGAACTTCTCCAGATGTCACCAAAGGCAATTTTTAGCGGACGGTAATTAGGGATGATAGCACATTGGCGAATTGTTACAAAACACAAACTAGTGCAAGATTGGGCTGTTGGCTTTTCTTTTTTCAAGCTAAAAAAGACAAATGTAAAAGGAAATCCAAAAAATAATCCAAAAATATACAAAAAATTGCAGTGTATTGACGATTTAACGAACATACAATATAAACGATTGGCTTTATTGGCTTTTGTATTGCGATGCAATGATGGTAGTTGTAATATTCACTAAAATTATTTCTATGAGAGAAATTATCTCTTATTTTCATTTATACCAAACTTTTTCAAAGTTAATCACCCTCATCATGTAAGTCGTAGTCGTGTCGAATTTTCGACTCGTGTCACAAATTTACATTTTTGGTATCGCGTATGTCGTATTTGACTGTGAAATTCGACAAAAACTGTCACTGAATATTTTGCAAGTGACTAGAGTAAAAAAAAATTAAAAATGGAAAAAATTAATCAAATCAAAAGTTAATGGATTTAGTTCTATTAAACTAATATAAAAAGCAAAAACATATAATTTTATTTCTTGAATTACATACGTAATTTAAGAATGGAAATTATGACTCCCAAGGAATTTAGTATTTTTATTGGTTAAATGATTTGAAAAATGAAAATTTTGACAAAAATCTACAATAAAAAAGTGGAAAGATCAAATATAAAGAAAAAAAATAACAAAAATTTTTAACAAAATCGACTACGACGAAAATGTTCTAGTCACGTCGAATTTGTTACATGATACCGACGAAATGCAAATTCGACTACGACTACGACAGCTGTCGAAATTCGACTACGACTTACGTGATAAGGGTGAATATCACGTAACTGACACATTTCGAAGAGTAGAACGGCTCATCTTTATTAACTTTGAAACTGTTTGTTCGGGAAGAGTAATTTTTGTTTGTAAATTTCGAATATTCATATAAAGGAAAATAACAACAAACATTTACTACAACATTCACTTTCCCATAAAATTTTTATAGAAAATGAATAATTTGTTCGTTATACAACGTACCTAGAGTAAAATATTTGCCTGTTCGTCACGAAATCATTGAATTATAAGTCTCCACTTCTGAAAATGAATCAATCAAGATCGAAGTTATTTATACAATAGTTCGTCCCTCTTCAGGAATTGAAAATGGTTAAAAAACTAAACTCAATTAAATAAACATAAAAATCGGCTCATGTAAATTGTTTAAAAAATACCAATTGGGGAAAGATGATTCTGGGTTTGCAACAACCATGTGTTTGACAGTCTTACAAAGTGGACACGATAGTTCGTCCCTCTTCAGGAATTGAAAATGGTTAAAAAACTAAACTCAATTAAATAAACATAAAAATCGGCTCATGTAAATTGTTTAAAAAATACCAATTGGGGAAAGATGATTCTGGGTTTGCAACAACCATGTGTTTGACAGTCTTACAAAGTGGACACGATACAACGTTATAATGTTTAATGTTCACAATTTGCCTTACCAGCTCCGCTTCGATTAGGTAAACCTTAACATTAAGGTTTACACGTGTTCTCTGTAAACCTTAATGTTAAGATCTTAAGGTTTGAGCTAAGACCTTAAAACTCATATTACTTGAATCTTGAGTCTTAAATTATTAATACAAATTTTTGTCAGCTTTTTATTTTGCTATTGCGGTGGACCTTTCGGCAGAAATACCCATATATGATAAAAAAACGGGATCGTTAAAATCTAACCAAAATACGTAAATTTATTTTTTGTAATACATTAGAATAGTTTTGTTTAGAATATTATTTTCTTAAATTTATCTATCATTTGTTGCTGCTTTTCTTTAAGCCGGGATAAGTAAGCGGTACTACCACCCTATACTGTCTTTATGATTTCCTATATGATAACTATGGATGAGTTTAACTAGTTAAAATCGTCAAGAATAAGATTTTTATTTTAATCCAAAATGAGCCAACCGATTTGAAAGGCAAATTAACACAGAATTTAATGTCATTCTTATATCTATATGGTGGGCCATTTAAAACTTTAAATTTGAACTACCGATTACTTTGGACTTTGAAAGGTAGAATAACGTTCATTTTTATTTTCAGGTTTATGTTTGACATTTGCAAAATGGGACGCTATACGCTCAATCAAAATTGGTAAATGTGAGTTAGTGAGTCTTTAATGCAAACTGTAAGAAATTTATGTATGAATGACATTGTGTTCCATTATGACAAAGTTCAACCTTTCCAAAAAACCAGAAATTTGAAAAAATAATCAGTACCTTTTTATTGCCGATTCGAATTTAAAATTTTAAATGACCCACCCTATACCTATGTGTTCGGCTATTTGCTATTTTACATTGCAAAATCTGATATAAAGACTTTTCTTGTATTCATTTAAAACTTTACTTTTTATTTTTTCCGTTATTTGAAAATAACAGGTGATGATTGGTATAAAATACAACTGTTATTTGAAAAAATGCGGATAACAAAAAATTCGCGAAATTCTAGAAAAGTAAAAAACGAGAAACTCAAACAAAACGCAAAGAAAATGTGAGAAAATAATCTTCCAAAACATAGTTTAGTTTTAAATGTAACTTAAATTAAAACATAAGTAAACCCTATTTTTAATTTAAATAGCTAAAATAATTGAATTGAGTTGGACTTTCTCCGAATAATTAGTTTTTGTGTAGTGAAGATCGGTTTGGGAATTTATTATGAAGAAAACATTGTACTTGTGTTGTTGTAATAAACATAAATGGGGTGGTCGCAATTACTTCTTGGTTGAATCCGTAGAAGCTGCTGGAGTAGTATAACAATATTGTGACCAATATTGGTTGGCATCGGTAGCGGTACCAGTCGCGGAACCACCGTTTTGCTGTTAATAAATGAATGGTTACGTTAAAATTCTTAAAACGAAACATTTCGGTTGCTTTGAACTGTACCTGCCACCAGGACATCCATTGTTGTTGCTGTTGAGGATCCATGGATTGCCAGTTTTGATTATTACCATAACCTGCAATACACATTTGTTGAGAATAGGATGATTTTGAATAGTATTTTACTTTTTACTTTGCATATCGTAATTCCAATATTGTTGTTGGCCAGCTGCAGCGGACTGTTGTTGTTGTTGGTTATACTGTTGCCAATTGTTGGCTTGAGTTTGGTGTTGCTGCTGTTGGTAAGTGTTATATTTTGCTGAAGCTTGTGAATTAGCCTGCAATTGAATTGAAGAAGGCAAATGTAAAAAATTAAAATCGTCCTCTGAGCAGTGGCGGAATACGCACATTATTTTTGTTGTACTTGTCGTAACTTGTTCCATTGCCTCCACTTGCCGCACTGGGGTTGAAATTAGATGAAGTTGGTGCGGCTTTGGTTGAGCCACCGCGACTATCTTCGCGAGTGTCGCGGTGGCCATGCCGAAAATCCCGTTGATTAGTGCTTCCACCAGAGCGGTGGCCATCACGGCGATTGCCGCCTCCACCTCCAGTTCCACCTCCTCCACTGCCGCCACCTGCACCTCTATTGCGATCTCGATAGTCTCTATTGTCACCGCCACTCCTATAATCCCGTGATCCTCCCCCTCCATATGAATCGTAACGGTTACCTCCCGTACTGTAGCGGTTAGTGTTGCGGTCATCATAACGGTTTCGATTGTTCTGCATCCAATTCTGTGGTCCTCCACTATAACGACGTTGGTCATAACCACGACCACCGCCGCCTCCACCACCGCCATAACCTCGGTCGTCCCTGTAACCTCCGGAGCGGTAGCCGCCACCTCCTCCTCCTCCACCACTGCCTCCACCTCCACCCCATCTATTACCACCACTATATCCACCTCCTCCACCACCACCGCCGGCACGTCTGTCATTCCAACGATTATCATTACGATTGTTGTCATAACGTTTACGATCATCATAACGACGACGATTATCATTGCCATAATTATCGCGACGTTGGCGTTTATCTCGGCTCGAGGCTTTTTTACCCTTCTCATTGTACTTCTTTACTTCCTCCTTAGCTTCGTCGCCGCTTAAGTCGGTGAAAATTATATCGTCAAACCAGCCAAATTCCAATGATGGCAACGTAAAATTAGCTACAATATAAGATTTAATGATAAAAATGAATCATTTCTGCCTGAAATGCAATCAACACAATTAAAATTCTTTTGGAATCGATTTGTTTACAATTTGAAAAGTCATCGATAAAAAGCGCTTAAAATAAAGTAATTAATACAATGAATAAAACAGTGAACATTTCAACTGATTGACGACTAACTAAGGCGGACAATGCAATAAGACACATTTTATAGAGTGGATTTACCAATAGGACCAAGTATACTATTAGTACATTTATAAATAGTAGCTGGGCAAAGTAGTTCATTATTTTTTGAATAAAAACATATTGTGTACTACGGTTGGTTAACAGACAGAACAGTCTTCAAAATGAATGGAATTGAAAATATATTTTTGTTATATATTTTTAAGGAAAATAATTTTTATCCTTATTTAAGTAAATCCAATGTCTTTTTTTAGTCATAGCACTCTAAATAACGCACAGACCAGAACTCTTCCACACTTTGTATAGATGGTGTATGGCTTAGTGTATTCACATGTACCGGCATACCGATAAACAAAAAATGCTTCGTAATAGAGAAATAGTTGGAGGCAGGAGTCAACATTACTACCATGAAAGGGTAAGTGAAAAATATCGAAACAGAAAATACGATTCAAGTATTGTCACTACGCGGCGTATAGGACGACAATACAATTTTTAATCTACAAATCTATTTAAAACTAGCATAACGAATCTTACTTATGAAAGTGAAGTCTGTGCATTCATCAGACATAGTGTAATCAAGTGAAATTGAGTTCACTCTTCCATAAACATTGATTAGATGAAAAACAATAGCTCGAAATTATATTTGGAATTTGCACTGTTTTATGTTATATAGTTTTTACAAGGAAATATAATATGGCCAATAACAAAATTGCTATAAACGAAATACAAATAGGTAGTAGTAGTTAATTCAAAATGTAATTCAAACCAGTTTCATAATGCATTTAATAATAAACACGCTTTACTTTACTGAGAAAATACCTAGGTTTGCTTATGGCGATTTCTTTTTCGGGAGAAATCGAAATAGGTTTTAGTTAGTGGTGGTTTTTGTCGTTGGTGACCCAACAATATATTTACCTTGAAAGCTGTGTAAAGTTGATTCTCTCAATGTGTATGCCTGTCCTTTTTCCTTCTTATCCTCCAGACGACGTTTCAATTCATCTTCATTGGGTATGCAAACAACAGCTTTACGTTTAAAATCTCCAAACCCTTTCATTTTACGTCGCTGAACAGAGGCATATGCATTCCCCTATTTGATTTTAACATTTTGGTGGCGGGATTGAAAATATCGATCATTTGCATGTTTTAGTAGTTGGAATTGTTGTTGGTTTTGTTTCCGTTTTTTTTTTTTTCAAATAAAAGAGTAGTAAAGGCAACGTTATGGATTACGTTGCATTTATAAGTTAAGTGCAGGGCATACATTTTTAATTTTAGTAAGTAGATGTCATATTTTCATGTTTGATAGCATTTGTTGTTGTTCTGTTTATTGTTTTTATTTCAATCCAACAACGCCTTCTCTTATATCTATCTTAGTCTAAACATACCTCTCTTTTCACAAATATAGGGCATTTTCAATCATTTTTCAATACGACGGTTGATTTTCTTTCAAGAGTCACTTCATATAAAGACATGTTTTCTATATAGTGTTGCGGAATATTTCGGTATATTGAGGTTTTTCATGTTTGTTCAATGCTCTACTTACAATTGGCTGCTCTGCCGCTCGCTCCATTTCTTTTCGTGTCCTACATTGTATTTTACGAATATTCGTCTTTTTGTTGTTATACTTACAGCATTGTTGATGGGGCCCTCTTACATTCTAGAGCTTACCTGTGACAAGTTGCAGCCTTTTCTCAGGACTGTTGGGCTTTTCGGTATTTGAGAATAATTTTTGTTAAAATATCCACCGTTTTCGTGAAAAATTTATGTGTGTGTATGTATGTATATGCTCAAACTCTTAGGTCTTTAGTAGTATAAGCCCGTGCACGTTTTAGTTTTAAATATATTTTTACCTGATCAAGTATGAAATTACGACGCCGTTTGATGGCGATGTCCTCCAGAGATGTTAGAACATTGAAACACAGTTCGTATATACGGTCGAAGCGTCCTTTGTGTACGGATTTTCGCGAGGCTCCATCAACCTGCAGATGTGAAACATAACAAATAAGTCAAATTATACAAATAAGTAGCGGTAATTATTACAAATTGAAATAAATAAATCAAATCAAATCTGTAAATAATTGATTTGAGAGTCGTCTACTACTCACCGTCATTTTAGATATTAGAGAATCGGGACCAATAACGTCATAGCGTTTGTCAGGATTTTCCTTAATGTGGTTTAAAACCCATGTTGTTTTACCAGCTCCGGGAAGGCCGACCATAAGTATAACTTCGCATTCCTTGCGATTATCGGGTCTTTGTGGACCTGCTATGTATTTTTCCTCGGGTATTAGAGCAATCAATTCATAGTCGCTCAATAGCAACATGTGTTCGCGTGGAATCGGATGTATTTCTTCATATTCATCCTCTTCTTCTGCCGCCTCAATTTTCTGGCGTTTAGATGGCGAAGGTCCACAATCATCATCCTTGGAATTTGATTGATCCTTCTTTTCCTCCACTTTATCTGAAGAATTTTCAGTTTCGATCGACAATTTTACTGAATCAACTAAAAAATTGAAGAAATTTTCTTTTATTTTATTTCATTATTTTATTTCATTTTACCTTTTTCTTCCTTCTTTTCTTCAATATTTGGTTTGTCCTCTGTTTCGGGGGCTTCCGTCATTTCAACATCCGCTTCAGGAGTATCTTTTTTATCGCCCTCCTTCTCTTGGGGTATTTCCTTCTTGTTATCTTCATCTTCCTCCTTTTCCTTGATGGCTTCTTCTTTCACCTCGGAAATTTCCTTGACATTTTCCTCCTTCTCTTTGTCTGTGTCTCTCATATCTTGCGTTTTGGATTTCTCGTCCTCTCCAGTTGTTTGTTCATTATCCCAGTCTTCCTCGTCTTTGTTTTCACCCATTTTATTTTTATCTGCTTCAACTTCATTTTTATTTTCTTCTATTTTTTCATCATCTTCTTTTTTATCTTCGACCTTCCTTGGTTTACGTCTTCTACGAACTTTACGTTCCACATTAACCAAAAGATTATCGTTATCGGCAAAATTTACTTGATATTCGTAACCTTTGGTCAAGATATGGGGGAATAATGCCAATTCCTCACCTAATATACTTTTATCGAACTCAAATGCTACACCCAGGTCTTCGCCATTCAAAGTGTATTTAATAGTACATGGTGTGCTATCCAGGTCTAAATAACACCCAATAACATCATCCAATTGGTAAGGTTTGGAAAATTCCGAAAATTGCCCATTTGTCGCCTTGCGTCCGGATTCACAATAAGCAAATGAGTTTTCTGATTCTCCCAAGAGAAGACTAGAAGTTGGCAAGGAAAATCCAACTCGAAAGCCTTTAGTGTATGGTTCATCTCGGAAGGTGTGATCTCGTCCTATATTTAATTCTTCAGATAGACGCACTTCATAACACACTTTACCTTCATGGACACCATAATTAGCACGAGCACCAGACCAAACAAGAGAGTATATATCGTGGTTTATGGGTTTAGCAGACGTGAAGGTCACAGGATCAATTCGTAGATGCAAATCGGAATCATCTAAGTAGCATGAAAACATTCCGAGTATAAATAAAAATATTAAAAAGGAAGCCATTCTTTAGACACACATACTTATATAAAATTGTATATAATTTCTATAGCAATTTTAAACAAATCAACTTACACCAACTTAATCCGAACTGTTTGTCCTCAATTGTGGGTTCGTCTTCGGGCGTAGAGGTTTCTTCGGCTGCTTTCGAAGGACTACTTACATTACCACCACTACTACGGTGTTTAGGGGAACGTGATCGCGTATGTGAACGTGTTTTGGATCGTGAACGAGATCGGGAAGAATGTGAACCTTCACGATCTGTTGAACGATTGCGTGACCGTTGGCGTTCCTTGTCTAATTTTGCTGTATCATCATTTGTTTTTGCTGAAGCATCTTTGTTTTCTTCAGATTGTAGACAATCTTTGTTGTCTTCCACATTTTCTTCCACATTTTCCACTTTATTCTCGTCTTTTTCTTTTTGCTGTTGACAATTCTTACTTTCTTCTTCTTCATCCTTCTCTTCCGCTAATATTTCTTTATCTTTATCAACCTCATTTTTATATTTATCCAATTCATCTTTATTTTTATCCACGAACTCTTTTTCTTTCTGCACTTCGTTATCTTTCTCCATTTTTTTGTCTTCATCCTCGTCTTCAGCAGCTTCATTATCTAACGGCTTGGTTCCTGTTGTTTCATCCACTTTCCGGGTTTCCTCAATTTCTTTCGCGCCATTAGTTTGCATTTCTTCGGCCTCCTTTTCGGGAGTTTTTTTAGATTCCATCTCCTCGTCTTTATTGGAATTATTCTCTTCCTTTGTAAATTCAGGATTATTTTCTTCCGTTGCCTGTTTTTTCTCTATCTTTTCTGGTGTTTTTTGCACTTCACTGACTTCTTCAGAGTTATTAACTTCCTCTTCCAATGTTTCTAGAAGTTCAGTACCTTTTTTAACCGGCGAAGGTGAAGGTGACCTGGTCATAGATCTAGTTCGCCTACTTCGGCGGCCAGGAGTGCCGGGAGATGGGGGTACATCTTGAATGTAGATTATAATGTTTTTAATTCATACAATAAAAGTAAACTTAAAAGTCAAAATTTAATTTTTAATAACGTCATACAATTTGATAATTTACAGCAGATGCATGCATAAAATTCAAAAACAACCCTGCGTATTTTAGCATTTTGATTGTCAAATTCACACATTCACAAACGAGTTCGGAATCCATGATACAAAATAAAAATAATTTAATCAGCTGTTCGCGCAACATTACCTGGAATTATTGTACCATGGTTTCGCCAATCAACTGACATTAGCGAATATTAAAATATTTGTCAAAAAATAAAAGGGAAGTATTAAAAAACAATTCAACAATTTTTTTGGGAAATACATTTCATAACCTATGTAGGTGAAAAATCGTTTTTTATTGTTTTCAATGCAATATTTTTAGCATATTATACAAAATAAAGCCGTTCGCAAATCGATGGATACTGCGGGAAGGCAGTTTATAATAGTGTAACGCCAAACCCAAGTTGGGGGCACTTTATTTCCATTAAATTGTAATTGATGCCTCCGTTTAAATTTGTTTGTTTAGAAATATTAATTTGACAGAAAATGACATAGACGCACAACTGGAGAAGATGAAGACACAAAGGCCAAATATTTGACGAGTATATTTTTTCCATTTGTGAAAAAAATGTCAAAGTAACACATAAGAAAAGAATTTAAAATAGAAAACCAAATTGTAACCACCATTGGATTCGTAGAATATGCATTATTATACACAAAGAATAAAGGACGAACGCATTAAGTCGTATACTGTTGTTGCATTTCTTTATTGTAGTTTTACACCCTTATTGTTTAAATCGACAATTTAATAAATTTTGGCGTGAGCTTGAAATGTGTCGAAAGTCTATTCCACAGGGATTTGTTTACTGGTGATCTTGATGTTTGATTAGAGCTTTAACCCGCGTGTCCAAGATGAACAATATTCTTAAATGTTAATGCACATATTAATTTGAAAAATTTCAAATTTTTCTGCATTTGGAAACTGACAACAGAATGTAAATACAACATTTGGAATGTGTGAAAATAAAAATTCCGGCAAACCACCAACAAATGAAAAATTGTAATCGCGAGCTGCCGCAGTAAAAAATATGAAGAACCAAAAAATAAACCTAAAACAAGAATTTGGTGCAAGGATATTAATCCACGACATTTCAAAATATTTTTACTGGAAAGTTAAGTAAGTAATTTCTTCAAATTAGTCCGAAATAAGTGAATTTGTAATGTTTCCGCTTCTCACATATACGGTGATCACGTTGAAATTTTTGTTGAAGTGGCAAACGTCAGCTAGAAATGCAAAACATTTGCAAAAATTCAGCAAAAATAAAAAAATTCTGATTTTTATTAACAATTTTGCACAATAACACAAAAGCGCACCCACAAGTAAGTTTTTCAAAAAAAAACGTTAGAAAATTATATCGTTGGAAATTTAAAGAGTACTTGGTATTTCAATTCTTCCACAACACTACTAATAAAATAGAAGACATGGCAACACTGCCACCAATCTTTAGCATAAAAAGTGCAACATAAAAACTCGCCAAACATGTGGCAACTACTGTTATATGCAATAAAATGATTTTTGGATTTTTTTCTCAAGTTTTTTTAGACTTCTTTAATTCGATGTCTATTGATCTGGAATTGTATACCATAATACTGTTATGCCCAAATGAAACATTGCATTTTACTTACCACCACCTCCTCCTTCCAAATGAGCACGCAGACGCTCCACCAACACCGCTTTAACACCTTTGTAATCCAGGCCACGCGTCTGCAATTCAGTACGCAGATCGACCACCTTCATTTTGTCCAAATTTGCCAAATCCATGCTGGATAAGCATTAATTTTTCAATGTATTAGAAGTAATATTTAATAAAATAATGTTGAAAATGACAAAAAAGAAAATAGAACCGCTTTTTTCGTGTCGCTTCGGCCAGACACACCGCGTGAAACTATGAAAAACGACGCACACCAACACAAATGCTAAACGCTTCCCGTCGTGCTGATAAATGTCAATACTTCGCGAATATGTATCTTGTATATTTATTCTCAATTATTATAACTGATATTGTTATTAGCAATTTATTATTTATTAACGGTTTATGTCGCAAATTCTCCAATATTTTCACAACATATTTTCCCGCGATGTGTGTGTTAGTAAATGAACGCGAGAAATAAACTACTTTTTATTCTCGTTGAGTGGCTTGGCATGCATAGCGATGATGGAAAAAGCGGTACAATTGTACCAAAACTGGTACTATTGAATATTCTGTGGTACCGTGGTACCCTCAATGTTATTTTGGTACAATTACACATTGGATCTAATTTTATTGTTTTTGGTCAAATTCCATATCTTATTTATGCTGTATACGACGCTATGAAAATTAACTATTTGAATCATATTGAATTTGAATATTCTTACGTGTTATTAAGATGGAAATTAAAGAGTGACAATGAACACTTTTCGTGATTTTAGGTTAATTGCGAATGAAATTAGAAAATCAGCACAAAGAAACGTGTTTTACACGAATTTTGTAAACATTTTAGTTATTTTTTATTTTACTAATTCCAAAACATTTTATTGAAAAATAAGACAAAAATATCCGGTTCTTTCCTGAGTACATACGTTCATTATTTATATTGCTATCGGATTGGCCAAATAAATATTTTATAGATACATGCGTTATATATATGTTTTGGAACATTTCGCCAAAAAAATAAATGATCTAACGAATATAATTCCTAATTTTTCTTATTCATTTTGGTACAAGTCGTTAGTCGCTGTGGTACAATGCGAAAATTTATAAATACCATCACTGGCCGAAAAATTGCGCGACCAATATTTGGGAAAGAGTTGCTAAAAAAGGAGTAGGAGTGCAGAGTTGATTGAAGAAGGACTTGAATAATGATGAGAGGGAGAGAGAGAGAGAGAGAGAGAGGGAGAATAATAGCGAAACTCAGCACGAAAGGGAGAATAATAACGAAACTCAGTAAAAAAGGGAGAGTAATAATCGATTATTATTCACGATTAATCGATTAATAATAATATTGATTTTCGTCACGATTTCGTTTTTGTCATATGACGGTTTCGATTCTGCTATTTCAAACGCGTTTCGAGTTTTTTATTTAAAAAAATAATTAAAAATGCCACCAAGACAAGTTTGGCGTTATTTTCAAAAAACATCAACAGTAAGATGCTGATGTTCCCTGTGGATAGCACCTCAAGGTACTAGAGTACCCGTACAGACCCGAAATAATATACATAAAATACGTACATATTTTTCAACAACAAATATATATTTAGGTACACGTACATAATACGTACGAGATATCGAGCAATGAATAATTAATATTGGACTTAACTCTTCACTATCGCTTAATAGATTTATGAATTATATTTCATTTGACATTTTTATAAACGACATTTTAATATTGATCAGATTTTTATAAAAATTAAATCTTTTGTTATTACTTTTGTTGTAAATTCCCTAAAAAGTTTACATGATTTGACAATAGAAACTTTTAGTCTCCATGTTTTAGTAGCATATTCAATGAAATAAAATTAAATAAGTAAATATAAATGAGTATGTGGAAGATTTAAATAGGAATTTAGGAATATAATACATTTCCATTTCTGGTTAACAATAAATTATTTTCTCAATTAGACAGGAACAGGCAAACAAAACATGAACCCGCTAAGATATTTGTGTTCTTATATATATTAAACAGATAATAAAATCAATATTATTTTAAATCCTACCCAGGCACCCAAAGTACATACATACATAATATTATAATATTCAATAAATTCGTTTAAGTATACAAATTAAGAAATACCAACGAAAATTTCTGCTTTAGCGATTTACTCTTACTTATTGGACCCTGTTTTATAATATTCAATGTTCTATACATTTTCTATGGATAATAACAATGGATATTTCCAAAAATATTTCGATTCTCTCCAAAAAGGCCTTATTTGAATAAAGTTCATACATATTTATATATAAAGATTTCATTTGCGATGTAATTACATAAATATTAAAAATTATAAACTGTAACTTTTTATGTTAAGCAATTATTTGGTGTGTTTTGTATCATTGATTGTGTTATCTTATATTCTGTTTTATTTTCAGGAGCATTTATTTATCAATATAAGAAACACACCCTAATTGTACATACATATTTAGTTATTTTTCTTTTCTTTCAAAATGATTATTACAGTTGTTCTGCAATTCACTTTCAAATGAAATAGAATTTGAGTTTGTAGTTCGAAAAGAATTGTTTTGCAATAATCTATTCCGATTCAAACACAAACTCAGTTCCGTTTTCTATCGAAATTGAAATACAGATAATTTCGTGAGAAAATATAATTTACATCTTATTTACTATTAACCAAATTTAAAAACTCCTCTCTTGTTTTGGGGTCATCACGGAACACGCCCAACATAGTCGAAGTGACAGTTTTACTATTAATCTTCTGGACACCACGCATCACCATGCACATGTGACTGTAAAGACAAAAATAAATGTCAATTTCGCCGTAATAAAATTGTTGTCAAAATGTAGTATTGGACTGTGCCAGACGTATTTTTTTGAAGCCAAATTCAAAATCAAGAACAGAAGTTTAGTTTGTCAAAAGGAAAGGAAATTTGGAATTGAATTGCAAAATTACACGTTTTCTTTGAAATTTCATGGCAAAATAGTATGAAAAATAACAAAAAATATACACCTGTGAAGCATAAATTTTATATAAAAAGCTATAATATTGCCGTTTTTCTGATTTAAATCGGCTTATGACAATTTATTAAAAGGACAACTATCCAAAATCTATCGTCGATGTGCAATTTTACAAAATTCAATTCCAAATTTCCCCTCTTTCAATGAGTTTAGATTATGCTCTTGATACCTAAAATAACAAAATGCTAATATTTTTCATACAGTGGATTAATGGGCGTTTGATCTTTCACCAATGCGAATGTCGAATATTAATGTGACTCACTGTATGTATATGTATAGACATATCGTTGGTTTAATCTAGAAAGGGCGTATCTAGACTTTTCGTTTCTTTGCAGTAGAATAAATACTTATTAAAATTAAGAATGTTAATGCACTTTCAATAAAAATAGACATCAAATTTAATAATGAAAAAATTTAATTTTTGCATCGGATGTGTAATCATTATATGTATGTAGAGAATTTGATTTTGGAAAAACCCGAGATATCTCCTAATTTTTCACTCAATGGAATAACAAATATATACAATAAAAAGGTGTTTATATTAAAAAAATTAAAAGTAATTTTATATTAAAATTTTTCGTCTAGATTCGCCTAGATAACTAGCCAGTATAAGTGAAATTTCTAGTTTTTGATGCTAAGTAAAAAAACATTTTTTTTAAATTTATTTTAATGCAATCATCTATATTGTAGATAAAGTGAAAAAATATTTGAATAAAAAATTAAGTCTTTATAAATGTTTTAGTTATCGAAAATCTTATGTGGCAGCTCTCACTTGAGCGTCAAGTAGTGCCTTAAGGCACCGGTTTAGTTGTCGTAGCTTGTTATCCCGGTTTAAAAAAAAAACTGCATAATATATGTAAATCAAATAATTTACTGATGAATTTCTTTTGATTTGAGTCATGTATTTATCGCAACTTGTCATTCTAAGCCATCGGACTAATTGGAAACACATTACAAAATTAAATTAATATATAAAATATAATAATTTTTATTTTAACAAAACACAACATCCTCGGTCATAATAAACAAAAATTTCAAAGATTTCCAAAAACATGTTAGTTGAGTCTTTTTTATATTTTGGTGACGATATGTACATTAAAAAGGTTGTAGTTGTCCACATCTTAAATGAAATATCGATATTTTTAAGAGAAACATTATTTTCAAAACATATTATTTTCAAAACATATGACCGAAATATTTTGTGGGTATTCGTAAAACAAACCAAGGATTAAGTTTAAGTGGGGATTACCGCAACTTTTTCTCTTCCATACATGTCGACCCGATTTAATGTATGTACACAAATTCCTAAAATATTGCAGGAGATAATTAGATTTTTTCATTAGCACCTACTTTCAACATTTTTTTACTATTATAAATCACTTTACATAAATCCCAATTTCGGGAAGAACACAAACGTTTGTAGGAATCAACTTTTTCTTGTTAAACACAGATTCCTTGGTGCTTGTCGTCACCATATGTGGTCCAAAATATTCCTAAAACATTATTTCTTAGAAAATATGTAGGAAATATTCTAATTTTGACGCTGGGGCCAACGAACTGCGTCAAGAACTATATTTCTCTCATCCTTTTTCATATGAAGACATATAAAACTTTTTTTCAAATCACCCCTATGCCACTGTTGTGATAAATTCTATTTTGTTCAATATAGTCATTATTTTCGAAATGACAGCATAGGTATTGTTACGCTAAAAATCTTTTTCAGTTATAACTTATTTTTTTGTTGGTATACAAACAGTACCCGACAGTTCGCAAAACGCAAAATGTACTTACACTCCTTCAACAACCACTGCCACGCCAGCAGGCTGTACAGCCTGTGTTACAGCCACCGCGATTTGTTTTGTAAGCCTCTCTTGAACTTGCAAACGACGAGAGAAAATCTCCACAATTCTATAAATAAATGTGAATTCTGTCAGAATTTTCAAAATTGAGTTCAGCATTTCTGCATAACTTACCTCGCCAATTTGCTTAAGCCCAATATTTTGTTGCATGGTAAATAGCCGATCGATACTTTGCCATAGAACGGTACTAAATGATGCTCACACATGGAAAACATTTCAATATCCTTGACCACGACCATTTCATCGTGATCTTCGTCGAAAACGGCCCCATTCAGCACATCTGGAAAAAAATATATTGTGTTAACTTTATTGTAATCATTGTACTATTATCAAATATTCTATTCTTTTTATTCCTCAAAATACACGGGTTCAAAACAATCCAAAAGTGAAATTATGAATGCAATTATGAGTGGAGAATATTGTCACAATAGATTAAAAGTAATGCGAAAGGTAAGCGATGAGTAGTTCTTGGATTGGCTTGCCCCCAATGTTACTTGGTAATGGGAATTTTTGCAGGGTGGGTAACTATTACTAGCAATGATAAACGATATACAACTACACAATTCATCGGTAGTTTATATTTTTATTTGCGATTTTTACGAGTGTTGGGATTATGGTAAAACTCCGTTAACATAAAGTTAGATCTAACCTACATTGCTAGATGCCAGTTTATGTAGAATTTGAAATCTATAAATATTGGTTAACTCTAACAGAGCGACATGAAAACGGAGGTTAATTGTCATTTTTTATTGATGGATTTACATTGAGTCGGTTGGAAAATCGTTAGCTGAATCTGATGTTTTACAGAAAATAAAGTCCGCAGAGAATATCAAAAGTAAGTAATCGATATTTGTATATAATATATGTTTTTATATGTATATGAATATATGTTTTTAGTTCCTCCGTTTGTAATATGTATTACAATACATGAGTTTTATTTTTTACAAAAATGAATACAATTCATAAGAATCTGTACACTATTTCTTCACAGAAATAATGGTCACCGTATACATACATGAAAACTCGTTGAGGCTTTGACTAATTGCAACTACAGAACTTTTTGTTAAATAACTTTCAATAATCAGATTTTAACAGAACCGGTTTTGTTAAAAGCGATAATTACTTTGATCGTGTCTGTGTTAGGTTTTGTTGATAAACAATTTATAACAAATGAAAGTCATTTGCCTTCGTCTGCAATACAAAAACAGGTGTTCAATTCAATTTAAATAATATTTTTATTTCTTAGTGATATAATGTCGAAATTGAAAGCAAGACAAAATTGATTTTAAAACGACACTGACTCGTCTTAGTCTCAATCTTCTCGATAGGCTAATGGATTTGAAATTCTGCTGAATCTCACTTTTATGCGCAGTTTTGTATTGGGAGGCGTGGGAGTATTTTTGTAACATTAAATTGTATATACCCTTGTATATAAAACAGAAATACATACATAAATCTCAAAACTTCTTAACGTCATTTTCAGTTGTCCACATATACTCAATCTATCCCATGCGTCATACATAGTGGCACTGTCACAACCACCTTTTGCATTCCTATATTTATGTATGCCCATCACACAAAAGATAGCATAGCATTCAGAGTAAGCATAAACTTATAAGTGTGCTTCCTTTGGTCTATTTTATGAAAATAATTTAGCCTTGAAGTATGGCAAAGTAACCTGGAATATTCGTTCCCTTCTGACACCCAAACCCGCACACAAACACACATTAATCCATTCCCAATTCTGTAGTGGCATTGAAAATCACGTTCTCTACACGTCCTTACAAAGATATAAGAGTCGAAAGGAAAACGACAGCGATGGAAAATAAAAGCCATCATCACTTGCAGGAGCTCATTTGTAATTGAATAAACATGAGACCAATCAGAAGAGCTTTGTATTATAAATGTATGTATATGTTGCCAGCAAATACACAAAGGGATACAAACGCGTCTACAAACAATAGGCATGTTCCCTTATTTCTAGTAACAGAGATTTATAAAACAATAGCGGGGTATCGTCAGGTTAATCGGAATATTATTGCAAATATAAATATGTCTCAGCGTTTTAATTATTGGAGATATACAACAAACTAGAACGTCACGGGTGTGACCTTAGCTTCGAAGAAAATCTTGAGGTTTTACTTATTTCTTGAATTTTGTTATGTTCTTCCATTACATGACTTCTAAAGCATACGACGGAAGTTCTGTTAAGACACCGACCTATAGCTGGAAAAGGAAGTGATCATAATTAGGTCTGCCATAATTTTATATAATCAAAAAAGGGTCACTTTACGTGGAATCACCCATATGTAAATAGACACACCGTATGTAACACCGTCTGACTATCTATATTACACCTTTAACGGATGCTACACGCCTGAAACTATGCGTCACATTAGTTAGTAGTTAAATACATAACTGCACCCTACGACACCAACATAAGTGTCAAATTAAAGAGGAAAATATCTGTTAAATATACTTCAAATCTGTATTAGTTTAGTATTAACAACCATTTCAAGAAAATGTGTCAAAATTGGGTGTAATAGATGTGACCCTTACAATTTGTTAAATCTATATATATATATATTTGTTCTTAGGAATTTATATAAATTTGTTATTCAAATGAATACTTAATGAATATTCACTAAGGCTACTTATTGCCGATTGTGATATTGTTAATAAATAATTTTTAAATTATAATAGACGTGTCATTCTATCTAATTTGGATTAAGTAGCCGACTATTGCAATATAATGCGCAAATTTCAATCCATATGATTGCAGCGACGGCAATGATTATTTAGAGCAATGTTTGAAGGTGTACACGATAACTTTCGAATGGTTTATACATGGTAATAATGCCCCAAACTTAGTTAAAGTTCGAAGATGGGCTAAATTGTCACGCCCTTATGGAACCTTCCACACAAATGACTCATATTCCTAAGTTAAATTAAAACCAATGTAACTTCCGCAGGGATATTCAGAATGAGCTGTGTTTTGGTATATGACAAAGTTTTTATAGACGTTCTATTAACTTGTACTATGGACGATATTGCAACACCCCTTTTGGTACCCTCATAGAAAACTTCCATTTGGATTGTCGAAATCAGTTGAAATTTGAGATTTGAAAATGTGTTTTAAACTTATAAAATATTTATGCTTTTTACACGGCCCTTCGAGCACCTCCCACACAATTGACCTCATGCTTGGTAAAGTTAAATCCTTTATATCGTCTATACTAGTGCCTGCAATACACTATGACTTGATAATTGATGATGTTTTTTTAGAGACATTGATACGCAAACAGTTTTCTTCTGTATAAGTAAATTTATACTTATAACGATATTTTTAAACCCAATTGAAAGGATTATTTTAAAGGTAATGACACGTGTTTTTCAATGTTTCCACTCCGATTCTTTTATCTTAATTTGTTGTCCTATTATTAACCTATTTCAAGTATGTATTCGAATGTTTATATTTAATAAAAATTTAGTAAATTTACTTGTTTTATAATTAAACTTATTCAGATTAATGTAAGCAAAAAGTGTTGTATGTTTAATCCATTAATTTAATTTTAATGTTATAACGTTTCCATCTCTAACAAACACCTGTTCTTATAATTCACAACCTTTCAATACCTAATTAGCAGATTAATGTAAATTCATTCCAAAAACTTTAAAATACCCCGCCTATCTCATTCCGGTGATATTTAACATTTTAAATGTTAATCAATGATTGGTCATTTATTTTGTCATGTGGAAAAAACGGGTCATTAAACCAACAAACGTCATCGCGCGAATGGACGATATTCCTACCCTGCTACACACGTACTGAGCATACACACTTACACCTGTTGAATGCGCAGTATTAACCAGAACTTCCGGTTAGTATTGATTAAGACAGTGAATCTCGCGGGGTTTTTTCAGTTTTATGAAAATTTGATTCACACGCGTTTGCAAATGTGAATCATTTTAATCACGCGAATGAAAAAACCCCCTTGTGTTGGGGATTGAATTAGTGATCTTACCTTCCAAACTTTGATCATAGCCTTTGGTGAAGAATAACATGGCTTTGGCTGCTCTTTCGGGGGTTTTTATCAAACCTTGACGATCGGGATTTTCGCCCAAACCACCTAAAAGTAATCGATACGATCGAGCCATATCAGGTAAAAGAGCCTCTCTAGTCGGCGGTTTATGATCCAATTCCAAATCATGATGGAATGTACAATTTTCATGACCTGAAAAAAAGCATGCAAAAGATGAAATTGTTATCAACTCGAAATACAAGTACTATTATTAATGAATTAAATTCTTCAGTATATATTCTGAACACTAGAGTGCCTCAACATTTATAGCGCCGCTTTGAACGAACATTGTTATATTTTATAATGATGCCAAATTATTTGCTACAAGCTACACCGATTCCTCTAGATTAAAAGATTTTCCTTAAACAACTTTAGGAAAATAAAATGTTAGAAAAAGTATATTAAATTGAAAATTGTCGGGTTCAGTATTCAACTAGGTGCAATCTTCAGAATGATAACAGCAGAATACAGGTTTTCTGTGTTGCCAGTCTTCGGCAGTTCACTAACGGTTACCACTAGAACCGAACAATTTTGCAAATCATCATAAAGAAATGCTCTTATGAGGTTATAATATGTTGTCTGTGAGACACTCTCATGTATATTGCGACGTGCTGTAATTTATTGAACTGAGATGATGCTGATATTATTTACTCTCATGTATATTTATATATATAATGTCTTGAAATATCGCTATTGTAATCGTTATAAAATTATGAAAATGAGGGTTACGTTTTTGGGCATGTATATGTAATTGTTTATTATTCGAACCAGAGAGTGAGATTTGTAGGAAAGGCGTTTAAAGTTTATTTGGCATATCTAAGGCCAGCCCAAAGATACTTAGAAGGGGAGATGTGTCATGGCGAAAGATGAAGAACAGAACTTTAGTTTGCGGCGAATAGGGGAATTAAAGTCAGAAATCAAATTTAATATTGAATTTTTTACTATTTTGCCAAGAAATTTCAAAGGAAACGTGTGATTGTATAAAATTATATTCAAAATGTTTCCTCCTTTAGACCAACTAATAAGGTTCTATTCTTGAGTTTGAATTCGCTATAATTTTTCAAAGAGCGAAATGAACAAGACCACATGCAACTAGAGATAATTTATATATATATATAATTTATAATAAAACACGACCCTTTCAAATTTCCCCTATACATAGTAAAATATGAATAAACTAACTAAATAAGGGGAAAAACTTGAAATTGTTGTTAATTCTAATCTAATACAGGTAGAAACAGTAAATTTAAAGTATTTTTAACAGATATTCTTCTCTTTCATTTGATACCCATTTACCTTTGCATGGCTCGTTAAATTATTTAAACATCTAAATCCTTTGGAAATTAAAAATCCCGTAAAAAGGTGAAAGTATCACCAAATGAAAAATTTAGTACACAGTTTTCCTAGGTATGATATCTAGTTTCACATTCACATAAAATTGTCGCACGGTGTTATAGAAGTTTTTAAAACAGGTACTTTACAGTCTTCTTGCCATATTTCTTGTCAGGATTGTCCAGGACTATTGCGAATAGAAGTGGAATGAACGCCTGCATTGACTTTGTCAGTAACAGTTACCTGTTGCTCGGCATCAGACGAATATGTCAATATAAAATACTTATGGATTGTTAGAAACGTGTTAACGACAATCAACACTGCTGGGCTTTTCACAAAATTTTTACATTTCAGATTGGCAGGTGTAATATATGTATATATATATTTTTGTTAAATTTCAATAAAATTGATAGACTACCTGGAGTGGTTGATGTCCTTGGAGTCATTGGTGTTTGAATGGATTCGTTTTCGGGAATAGTACCGTTTGTTTTTATGATTAACTTCGGACGAGGGATCATTGCTTTACTTACAGCACCACCTGAACTAATAGCGTCAGTACTGCCATCAGCGCCTGAGACGGTGCTCCCAACATTTCCACCGCTACTCCCAACTGTCAAATCATCCGTTTGTGATAAATTGCGGTCCAGCATCAAGGATGAATTACCTATTGAACCTGTTGAACAAATTGAATTGTTGCGACCGCGGCTCAAGACGTGAGCTTGAGGGAAATTTGAGTCGTCAATAGCCTCGTTTAATTCACTGGCACTCATTTCAGACAGTTGTCGAGTAAAGCTCATGTTTTAATGCTTTAGAGTGTATGTGTGTGTGTGCGTGAGTGATTGTGTGTACAAGTAAGATGAAATATGAAATGCAACAAAATCTAATGGTCGGCAAATAACAATCACACGGGCGTTTAAGTGACGCGTTTGTTTGCTATTAAATATTTGTGTTTAACACTTCAACTATCCGACAGCAAAGACAAAACTTTTAGCTATAGAATATTTAATGTTTATCAGTCAATGATTTGCTTCTTTCGACAAACTCAGCACTTTGAAAACTTGATTTAATCTTGGATCGTAACCGCCGTGTGTGTTTTCTCAACGAATGGTATTCAACAACTGAAAAAACTGAAACACAACGAGTATACAAAAAAATCACATTGGTTTTTAGAAGTTTTGTGTTTTGTTTCTTCTTTTTCGTGTGCTAAGCTGTTGCTGCTGTTGAGTGTTTGAGTGTTTTAAAATCACCGCTAGTGAATAACAGATGAAGCTTTAAAGCTTTGTCACCTTGCGATGAGTCTATGAACATTAACATTATTCTTTTAAATTCTCATAACATTGTAACCGTTATTTCGGAAACGCAACTCAACACACGAACGCCAGCTTTCAAAATCTCTCATTCTCTCCATCTGTGCTTTGTTTAATACACACCAAAGCACGTTAATTTCGTAGTTTGGAGCTTAATGTACTTTTGTTGGGGTTTTTCTCTCCCTCTCTCACTCTCTCACACTCCCTTGTTACAATGCAGGCGCCATGAAAAACCAAGCAAATACTAATATATATACACACATATTTATATATACACATATATTTACCGTGAAGGTGTTCAATTAAAGCGGTTTTACTCTTTTAAGCCTGATTGCAAGGTTAAAGTTGCAATTTTTCCAGTTTCGTTATGAAATTTGATACCAGCAAGTGCAAGACGTGCAATTTGACCTTAAAATAAGTACAAATGGGTACTAATTGTTAATAGTTGATTTGACCAAATATTTTTTCTGTATGCTCTGATGATAGGTTATGTATAATCGCCCGAATGTATTTTTTTGTATGGTCATATGTGTGTATATTATTGATTTTTATTTGCTCTTATGCAAAGAGTTAGTTGATAGAACTTTTGTAATGAAGTGTCAGTGACATGTATAAGTACACTGTTGTTTAAAACATAAGTACCAATATACATAAAAAAATTAGGAATCTTTTGTGGAAATTTGTCTTTTATTTTATTTGTATAGATTATTGTTTATTATTCCTGGATAGCGAAATATTGAATACTAATTAATAAATAATAAACTTCAATATTAGCCCTCAAGCTTGTTTGAGTATAACTTATAGAAAAATTACAATAAGGAATATAAACAACATATAAAATAGGCTGAACTCATAATTTTTCGAAATCCAAATACTGTTATCGTAACGTTATTCATTTTGGCATCCAATTTTGATTTAAATGGTCTTATATTAATAAGTATACGCCATGTAGCCCGGCCCTATGCTCTCTAAAAGAACTTAAGAATGCGATTTCACTTTAGCAATCGGTTGATTATTAATTATACATATTGGGCCTTGTAACAGAGTTAAATTCCGTTTGGAAGTGAAATAAAGTCCGAATTTGGCTTCCAGAATGTAAAACGAGTTTTTATTATTTATTTTGTTTCAGAAATTAGCAGTAATGGCAATTTGACAGTCGTATTGTGGTGTCAAAAAATCATTCAAATCATTTGTGAAAAGGAGCCACTTTTTGTATTGAATAATAATTTTCGTAATTGTTTTTCAAAATTGTATATGATGAATGCTGCACACAGATATCCCGACGAGGCTGCACTGCCAGCAAGCCATAAGCCAATAGCGATGCACACACAACAACCGGATGTACAGTCTGCAAAGGAAATCTTGCTTATCGAAGGTTTTTTACGCAATAAAGATGTAGCCCCATGGTTTCGCGGGACGTCCATTTTCCATTTACATGGTGCCAACCAACTATTCAATGCCATAAGAGATGACACCGAACAGAGAACCTCGCATCGTGTAAGGACTTGTTTGTACATGATCGGTTTGGAACCAATAGCCCCGTCGAAGGACCTCAAGTTTCTGATGCGCTTAAGTCGTGGCAATGATTTAGCATTTCTGTGGTTTCTAATGGAAATGTACTACAAGAACTCCGACCATAATGAATACAATGTGAATGAGCAGCTAATTTGTTCGGCTATATGTCACTTGGATATGATCACCACACTTAGAGAATTAGATAGAATTTTACCCAGCGGCCAGAACACAGCTCGGCAGCTGCACAAAGAACTAAAAGATTCCTTTAGAGAAGCTAACGTGAAAAGGACTAAACCAAAGTATATTCTGCCTTATTTTGATAAAATGAGCCGACCCAAATCTTATGGCAAGTCGTTGACCATCGAGGTACCCAATTTCAAGGTCAACTTTAATGTGTACTCGGGCTACGCTGACCCAAACTGTGTCGTTGACAGCGAAAGTAATCGCTGGTATGCAGAATATGATTTTAATCCTGGTAGGAGGGGGTTTACAGTGTAATTCGAATTATAGTACACTTACAAATATATTTGAATATTTAGAAGCGGCTCAACTCAAAGTCAATGCCATTGAAACTTTGTGCGATTGTGATAAGACAGAAAAAGAAATCGAAAAGAATTGCAAGCACGACCTAAGGGTAAAGATCAGAGATAAATGTCTCAAGGAGTGTTTTATGAATAGAGCTGATCAGAGAGAGGTAAATATATAGATAAATAATTTCAACAATGCTAGTCCACGGACATATCATGCCTATTGCGAAGTCATCACAACAAAGTCGTCGGGAGTATTGTAAAAAATAATAATATTTTGTAGGGCATGTACAACATATGTGTTTACGAAATTCATATTTTCCAGCAGAGACTCCGGCGTGTCAAAGAGTCTCTCCAAAATGCGATTGCACAACAATCCGCATTGGTTCGAAAGGAATTTACCCTGAAAACTCTTACCAGTGATTGTGATATTTTGGACGTAATTGTTGGCGGGGAGTATGATGAATGCTTCCAAGAACCATTGAAGACCCGAGATGTTCCCGACATGTCGACAATATCTAGAAGACACCAGTCTCCCGTTCCTATGTCATTCGAAAATGCCAACAAAGGAATTAACGACTTCTCGGACAACGGACTTTCGGATAATCTAAAAGAAGCCAATATAGACGACGCTTTAAATAGTGGCAGATCCCCATCGCGAATATCCGCCTTTGCTTTGAAAAATTACGACTACGGCCATATGGCCGACACTACGAAATCTTCGCAGATATTTTTCCATGCACCCACTGACCACAAACCATATCAGTTTAACTATAGAAAAATATTTTTATATAAGAAAGAAAACGGTGACGAGAAGAAATGTCTTAAAAGGGCATTTCTAAACGCTTTGGATAAAGATATATCCACATTGAAAGGACTTCAGGAGGTGGAATCGAAATTCGATTTTGCTGCCAGCGAATGTGCTACTAAAACTTGGAAAGCAGAATTGGATAATTATAACGAAGGTGCGAATGAATCGGATGGCATTCATCTACGATGGCCACTCAGGCAATATCCAGAATTTGCTAAGTATGATCCTGAAGATAAAACTCTGATGGATAAGATGTTGGCTGATGCTTTCGAATATATGCGAAAAAATCCGAAGTTTGTCTTAGCCCAATTACCTGAAGCCCATAAACTTCCAATGTTACGTGAATGGATATCACGTCGTTATGGTAAAGTTTATAGTCCCAAAGATCGAAGTCTGTCATACCGGTATTCATTGAAAATCTTTCATGCTCTGGATCGCATGTCTTTCAATTTCCCCACTCCAACTGCTTCACATCTTGGTAAAAAACAGTTTGTTAGTTACAGCTGCAGAAATTACTTGGTTAGAAAGGTATGTATGTATGTACTGGACACTACATATTTTCAAATGATAAATGAATATGCATATGTGCCGAACAAGAGACGCCTTACTAATATTAGTTATTGTGTAACACAATGACGCCTTGTACTTCTGAGGCATCGATGCGTTTTTAACTACTCTTGGGAATCTCAACAGATTGTTCCGTTAAATATTAATCCAATATCCAACACTGTCATTGAAAATACGAAACGGTCATTTCAGGTCAAACGCATTAAAAACCGATTCTATCGTCGCCTGGATAACGCTATAATGAATCAAAGTCGCACTTATTGGTTTGCTATGCGCGGCTATCTGTGTTCCAGTTACGGTCCGCCACGCGAAACCTTTTTCGCATACATGCCATCGCGAATCAGGGACATACAACGTTTCCGTCTGTGGACATCTTGTGAACGTCGGCTGGACAAATCGGCACGTTAAAACAAGAATGATGACTCTGTACAATCTGTATGCACGTACACTGCGAATGCATACATATGTATGCATATAAAGAATGTGTTTCATGTGAAAAATAAAGGAAACCTTATTTACAACAAACATAATTTTTATCAATTGCCCGTCAGTGAGTAGCCATAATGGAAATCAATTAAAAATGTATTAGTTCAGCTGTCTGACACTATGTTTATGGCTTCCCGAAATGTTGATAATGTGTTGCGTACAAGCGGACGCCAAGAGAAGTAGCAGAATATTATGTGCAATCCATACATTCCCATTTTTAATAGTTTCGACAAAATTGACTAGCTACAAACGTCAAATCTTGGAAAGCCACTAGAGGTTATCAGTACATCGTTCTTGAATAATGTGCAAGTTTCAAATTGCGGTGACGTACATACATAAATATATTTGTATGTATGTATTACACATACATTTATATATGTATTACATATATATATACATGGCACGAATTAATATTATTTTTTATTCTTCTGTTGGCTAGATACAAAAAGAACATACGAAATTAGTACCATTCAGTCTTAAATACTAAAAACAACTAGTTCCTTGAAGGAGCTTGCCCTATCGTGGTGGTCGGTAGATAGAGATCTAAATTTCCGAAACAACTACAAATATTGCATACAAAAATAAAGGTAGTAAACCCAATCGAATTGACTAGGCCTAATGATCATAAACCATCATATCTAACATGATATGCGCAATAGTACTTGTACTATTCAATTCAATACGATTGATTAAATATGTATTTCATTTTAAATTCTACATATGCACTATATGTGTATGTCAGAGTACTCGTATATATGTTGACTATTGTTTTACATTAATGTTGCAAGTAATGTATGATCTTTTACTGTAATTATTACACCGGACAGAATAGAACAAACTGAAACCACATTCTTTCTGAAACAAAACTTGTTTTAAATTGAATCTGAAATAGACTTGTTAGTACATTCTAACTACTATTTCATTTGTATTAACGATTAGGGTATGTATGCATATACAACATACATACATACCTTCGTATGTATACATATGTGCATTGAATTATTCAGAAATAACTTAGGATTTCTTTGGAGCATTTCTTTTAGAGGAGAGTGAATGGTGTTTGTGATTTTATGACCATTCATCGTGAGCATCGTGCCCCCAAATATTTACAAACCAATTTTCGTGTAACAAATTAAATAACGCGGATTTTAAGCACCATTATTCCAGTTCAATGCAACTTTACATTACCGCAATCGTAGACCACATTTGAAATAATTATTAAAATATATATAATACGAGTGCTTGTCCCTCCATTCCCCCGTCTGATTTGGAACAAAATACAGTAGTCTTATAACTCTATACAGTAATAGCATACACAAGAATAACTACAGTAACGTTATAGTAAATGAAGTGATTTTTAATTGTTTTTTTAACAATAACCTTCGAAAATGTATGTCCGGCGTATGCTTGATTTGACCACTTACTGGCAGTTGTGCCCCTCCAAATAGTAGTTCAAGTTGTTATAGACCATAAAAAGACAAAAAAACCTGTATGTATTAAACACAAAATACATACTCGAATAAAAAGTGTAATGCAGTCATTCATTCATACATCCAGATTTAATTGTCATGATAATTACTAAACAAAAGGTTTGGACAAAATTCAGATATTGGCTTGGAATGTGAAATAATGATTGAAAAAATCCGTTTGTTTATCGTTGCGTCGAAAGACTTCAATGTCAATGTCAAAGCCAATGATTTTTTCCTAAAGAAAAAACTGCATAAAACATTTATTGGCAAGTGGGAATAATAGAGATAGATCTACCTATCGTTACACTAATATAAAAAAGACCTAGCTAATATTTTTTTGCAAATCGAGATTAGGTTGTTTTAACAAAACACGACATGTTCGGTCGTAATTAGCAAAAAACTCGATTTCTCAAAAATTATGAGTTAAGTTTTTTATATTGGGGTAACGATATGTACATACATATGCATAATGTACTGTGGACAAGTTAACAAAGGAAATACATGTATCCGAAGGTTTATTACGAATCTCGACACATGACTTGCAAGGCAAATACATATATCGGTATGGAAAAACTTTAAATGAATTCGTTTCTCAATCTCGATATTACAATTATCGGTATGTATATATAAGTATATGGCCACCTGAAATTCAAAAAGAGTTTTGTATTGATTACGGTACATTTGACTAAAATAAACAATCTGGAAAAATGTTAAACTTCTACGTTTAAAAATAACGATTTTAAAATGAAAATCCGCAAATATTTTCTTTCGTAAAGCAGCGATACAATGACCTCTACATTTTTATATTGTTTTATACTTGCATACGACCGAACTATACAATCTGAGAAACTTATATGAATCTCCGTTCACAATTATAAAATTTATTAACACATAAGAACTTCAAAAATACACCTCTCCTGAAAACATTTGAAAAAGTGGATTTCGTCATTTTGGATTTCAGGTGACGATATATGTATCTATATGTATATATCGTATATAGTTTACGCCATTTAATTAATTTATTATGACATATCGACGTTCGCACATGTACATGTGCACATTTACAATGTATGATGCCAAGAATTCAAACATGGATTAACAACTGAAATTTCATCTGCCTGTGGCTTCGAGACTTGGTGTTTATGTTTGAATTTGAGGAATTTGTAATGACGCTGTTCATAATGATATTTCATCATAATTTGTAGAGGTTTTTTGCAATTTGATCTTAACAATTTTATGCTTTTAGTGAATATCGTGTTGGAAAAAACATTTCGGTTTTATATGAGTGCCTGAAGGTGACCCTTTTCAACTTACTCTTAATGGCGCAATTATCAATTGTATTTAATAATAATAATTGACTACGTTAATACAATTATTACTGAATTGCTGGAACGAAGCAAATATAGAGGCGATTAGTCATTAATTGGCCTTATAAGTACTTCCAGGTTTTTGAGAGCTGTGTGTGTTCGTAGCAATAGTTCACCTTAAAAAATCAGCAAAAGTCGGCTGCAAGGATTTTAAATAAATTACGTGTTTATTACAGATACATAAGCAAGTTGTATATTCAGGCTGAGTTTTAACAAGATGATGATGATTCAGGATTTCAAATTAAAATAATTTATTATTTATTAATTTTCACAGTGATACAAAATATCAAAGCGTGGCAAAATCACGTACACCCGGAAATTACAGTTTTCTTACATTTTAAATCTTGGCTTGAGAGAGTGCGTCAGAATCCAAATTATTTAGAATATATAATATGCGATTTGCAATCCAACCGCGTTTTGTAGGGTAAAGGCAAATAAAAACCAAATATATTCTAATCAAATGATATCACAAAATATAAAGCGCTTTCGTAAGTCCAACTTTTTACTTTGAATATAAAATCAAAACATTCCAACAAATATGTGCATCTTAAAAAGTCCAAATATTAAAGGCAAATTCATATACAACTACTCCCGTAGTTATGGTATTTAACCGAAAATATTAATCCAGAAAAGGTTATAATTTTCTTCCATAAGCTCTGATGTAACTTCTCGTCTTCGAATCTCTTTGAACAAGAAAGTCAGCTGAAAAAGTTGATTTTCATCTTGTCTCTGCTGAAATTGCCGACAATTGTTTGCAGTTTTTAGCAACACTTATAATTGTGTCAAGAGAGTATTGTATCTTAAAAAACGCTATCTTGTAACATTAAGCATATGTGCAGTAGATTGACTCATATTGTGTGGAGCCAAGGAAAGTAAAAAAATGGTGAAAAATTCAAATTTACCCGAATTTTATAATACCGGTTTACAGTATGCAAGTTTTTGAGTCTAAATTTTGGATAACGAATTCAATATTGAGGAAAACCCCATATTGAGGTAGTTTGAATTTTTTAATTAAAATACTCATTCTTCCCCAGAAATATGTACGTAAATATTTCTGACACTTATTATTGTTTTAGTAGGTAATTATTAATTTTACTCAATATGTCGATATCCACGAATATGCCTGGAGTACTGTGGAATCCACTCCATGATGGAGGATATATAATTTTGGCCGTCCTTAACGCACTTTCTACTTTTTTTAGAAACACTTGTGTTTGCATGGAATATCAAAGGTCAATTTAGAAAGAAATAAGACAACGTATAAATATCAAATTTTGGTGTTGCCTTGGCTCCGGCCCATTTCAGTATAATATTTTAACTACAACTGGAACCCAATCTGCGGACAATGAATAACTTTAGGACCTAGGGCGAACTTTCACTGTATCGTATTCGCCTCTTATCGGCATGGTCGTATTGCACTCATATGTTCATACATATATGTACATATACATATACAATTATGTGTTATGTATTATTTTTACATTATTTACACTTACCAATTTGACATTGTTTACAATGTGCACTGCTAACACTCTTGGCCACAAAACTCAAATGAAGGCCGCCCGACTTGGGTAGCATGTTGCCACTACCGTTAGTAGTTGAGTTGTTGTTTATGTTGAATGGGATCAGCTGTGTCTGATCGGAAATTATACTGTTGTCATCGTCGCGGTGATGACCATTGTGTGTCGCCGCCGAGGAGGCACCATTTTGTTTTAGATTTTGTACTTCATTTATTTGTTTCATTTTCGTTTTTGTTGTTGGTCGTTTTGTAATAAATTAATAAATATAAATACAAGTTGTAAATAATACTACAAGCAAATTAGGATTGTTTTATATTTGAATCAGTACGTCTTGACTTCTTGTTGTTTTTACTTATGTTTCTTGAACACGATTCACGATTAAATCACGACTAAACTTTGCTCATTTATTTGCGACCTTTTTATTTTGATTTGCTACCACAAACAAATCACAAATCAAACTCAATAAAATCGAAAGTTCTTTTTGCTCGCGCACATTTGGTCAAATGTTCAGTTGGCAGTAGTGGTACTCAACTTTTGCCGCTGTAATGGTATGATGTCTGCAACAAAAAAACTACCCTCTTTTTAGTTTCTCGCAAAGCTCCGTCGAAGCTTTACTCCTTTTCCATTGCCAGCGTCTCTTCTCTCTCACTCACTCTATCTCGCAGAAACTCTTGCTCGCCAATTATATAATTTTTAATTTCCGCCTCAATTGAAAGTACATAAGCGGACATAAGCCGTCTCGTGGATGTTGTTGAAAGTACATAGGCGGACATAAGCCGTCTCGTGGATGTTGTTAGTAGGTTAGTAAAAAAGTTATATTGTAGACGATAATTGGAGGATACAGGGTGGCGCAAAATATTGTTTGAATTCTTTATAACGTTTTAATTGAAGAGCGATTATTATTTTATATGTACAGTTATTGTGGAGTTTTTTGCCATTGTCATTTTCTGTTTTGCACATACATGGTCCTTGAAATGGACCATTACTTTTCGAAAATTCCAGAAGTTATGACGTTATGGCTTCGGTAAATTGGGCATTGTTCCAAAAGACGAAGTCAGTTGGACAAATAAATTGAATTAAAAGTCATAAGGAATTTCAGGTGTTATACATCGATTATTATTAAAATATTTATATCCTTTGAGTCCTGTAAAAAGGAGAAAAATTGAAAACTCAGTACACAGTTTTTCTCCATACGATCTCTAGTTTCATATCCATCTCTAAATCAACTCAGGTGGCGATTCGAAGCCGATCGGTATACATAATGGCGTGCCTAGCCTATTATTTCTTGTTATTGATATTTGTAATAACAAACATATGGCGTGAAACTAATTTATAATGCACTTCTCTCATTTCCACATGGCGTATGCGTTACGTGTAGTAAGGATAATATTACTCATCGTTTTCAAATTCACAGAAATTGCCACTGGTATTATAGTGTCATGAAGTTTCGCTTTATTGGCAAATGCAGTACTGGCCCACAACTTTTAGGCTTACTCTTTTGTAGTAGTAGAATTTACGAATGAACTAAAGTTATCGAAAGTAAAAACGTAATATTTAAAACAACAAATGGCGCACAAATCCACAGTAAATAATCATCTGTAAATATTCATAGTCTGAGAAAAACGCTCATAAAAATGCGACATCTGCTCCACAGTGGTTCTTATCATAGGGGGCTTTTAATGTAGATACTTTTAGAGAATCAAGAGATGTATATTAACAAAAATGTTTGTAGGTTTCACTATCTAATTATCCCCGGTATATGTATTTTATTTATTTTTGTGCATAATTTCATTTTGGCTCACTTTTCATTTTTTGGCCCATTTTTATAATTTTCTTTTGCCGATTTTTAATGTCGCCTTTTCATTGTCATTCTTAGGCAGCGCTTAAAAAATGCTGCTGTTTAAAAAAAATAAGATTTGAAACCAATCGGGCCATGTTCTGAACTCCGCAATTTTTCTAAATTTTCCACTTCTTTTTTAAAATGATTTTCTTTACCAAAACATCGTCTTCATTTGCTCGTCAAAAAAGATAGACAACTGAAAAAAGATGTTTTAAAGATAAATGCGAAATTTAAAAACTCAAAACTGCAAAAATGAGAAAAAAATAAATTTTGTTGTTTGCTGTCGTTATGCGAAAGTAAGTACATTGAATACTTCTGCTGATTTAAAAAGTTTTCTAAGGTTGCATATCGAGAGCTTATATTCATTTTCGAGAAAATGGTTCATAGCCACTTTTGAATATAAGCCCTCGATATGCATGATTCCATAAAGAGAGCAACAAAAATATTATGATGAAAAAAATGACCCGTAATATAAATCATTTTGGGTAAATTTTTTAAGAGACAACAATGTACGACATTCTAAAATTAGTCACGAAACCCACTTCTGTTTTTTGTTCCGTTCTAATGTCTTGAAAACGAAGGCTAATTAAGTGTTATAAGTTAAAAACCTATTGTCAAAATAAAAATACGTTTTATTTTCAGTTTGAATGTGTTGAAATGTGTAACAAATAACCTAATATATAAAATACAATAGGACGTAACCTGACTTTTCAAAATTATACCATTGCGATTTCTCAGAATGCTCCTGAGACAAAAAATATAATTACAGTATAAAATAGACCGCGTTCCATCGGCATCGTAAAAAATTAACTACTCAGTAAAATAGTTGAATAGTTAAATTTCGTTCAATTTTGTATTTTGAGATGTCCCAACCATTTAGATTTCAGCTGACGATATATATATTCCAATAAGTTCTTTTTGCTCAATCACAATTAGTTACTCTATACAACACTTTACCAGAAATAAACATCTGTTCGTTTCAGAAGCGGAAGACGTAATTACAACCAAAGAACAGTAAACCAGTTTTTAATTTGTTTTATATTAAGGTGCGTACTTATTTTGTATTTTATTTCAAAGAGAAACAATATTCATATGTACATACAATATAAGATATTTTTCAACAAAAATATAAGAAACCAAATATGTCCTTACAGTTCCATAACTTCACCACCGGCGGATTCTTTTCCCTGCGCTTGTCGTTCCAGTTTATCCTTAGCAACACTTTCTAATTGCTCTTTAGTCAGCAATGAAATTCCTAATTGATCTTCTCGGGTGAAAGGTTGAGCCATACGTTTTAGCCAACGCCGTGCCATTTGCATAGATTCTTCCGTGCTAAGATTGCAAAAACTATCGACTAAATGTTCTTGTATCCATTTGGGCAGGCGACTCCGTTTATCTTGCCGCGAAAAACGTTTATCGGCAAATATCATAATACCATAATCAGTCTTACCTCTAAGAGCACGACCGACACATTGAGCTGCATGTCTCATAGCGTCGAATGTCAAAAAATCATTTTCTCTAATTTGAAATTGATCGCGAAGGTAATCGAGGCGGGCTTTGAGAATTCGCGATTGTGTAAAAACATAGGGGATACCAAACATAAGGACAGCGCGACCATAATGGTGATCAAAATCTACACCTTCTGATACTTTTCCACGTGCAACGGCTAAAAGAACAGCACCTCGACCGCAATCACAGGCCTGTAAACAAATGATTGGTGAAAGTAAACACTTCGAAATATTAAAAATATTTTATTAACCCTAGGATTCGCAATGGGGTCTGGCCAGGCCAAATTTTACTTTGAAGTGTTAAAACTTTATACATTTAAAAATAATAAATGACTGGACCACATTGCGAACTTAGTGGAACAAAATTCATTGAGAATCCTAGGGATAAATACTTGTACTTACTTTGACATAATTCATTAAAGCGTAACTTGTCTCCGCGTTATCCTGAGTCTCAATAAACAACAACTTGTAGCGCAACAACGTATCGACGATACCCTGATCGTACCAAGATGCCACGACAGATTCTAAATATAAATAAGATGTAAAGAAACACACAATTCCATCCGGTACGGTTTTGGCTGTCTCCACCAACAGTTGCCCATAATTTCGGATAACGGCTGTATCCTCGCGCGTTTCGTATTTTGAAGAAATAGACACTTGATCATTACCCTTGGAAACGATCTAGGAAGGTGGGTAATACATGTGAATATTTTCCACTCAAATATATTTCCAATAGCCAGCTTACCATAGGAAGTAAACAAGGCCTGGCTAATGTCATTGTAAATGAACTCATGACCACTGGATCAAAATCCAATATTTTCGGATACATATCCATGGGTGATAGTGTACCCGATGTTATAACCACCGATTGAAATCTTTGGAAAACAGGAGCCATTGCTATCGAAGAATCTAAACAGCTAAAATGTAATATTGGATTTGCTACGGTTGGCGTTTTGTCATCGAATGGTTCGATTATTATGGTAAAGCCTTTAGTATACGTACTAACCAATGTAGCAAAGTGGGTGATCTAATAGAGGAATAAGAAAAGAATTCGGACGATATGATACAATTGCCAAACTTTAATTCGTAATAATTAAAATCCTACCAATGTTAATGCTCCATATTCCGTCATGTCGGTAATTTCCAAAGTTCTCAACAAGCTTGACAAACGTTCAGCACAAAACCTTAAAGGCTTACGTTCTATACATATTTTCGAGGCCACATCTTTGAGAAAACCAGCCGGAGACTCCTGAACTACATGATGAACTTTCAAACGCGTCTTTATGTATTCTATGAAACGTCGCAGAAAACTTAGAAAATGATCGGCGGTGCGTATATTACCAGGTACGACCTCTAAAAATGGTAACGACATAGTAAATATTAGGAGAACTGTTATATAAATGCTCGATGATTAGCCCCAGTATCAAAAAGGATTTTTATATTCCCGCCACAGACAATAAACTCGACTTATCCTCTATAGTTATCAATTCCGCTTGCGCAACTATCGAGTGTAAGTCCAAAGAATCAACCAAAAAATATGTTTTATACTCATTCTATGTCAAGGCAATGTGAAAACTTTTTTCGATTTGAGTAAAAAATTAACTCAATATTTTTATTTTGTTTTCTAAGTTAATTATCGAGCGTTAAAATTAAATGTACATAATATTACGAGTGTATACCTTTCAAAATATCATTTGGTAAAATAGGGTTTGCCAAAATCATATCTGTATCTCTTTGTACACTGGCGTCCTTTAAACCCTGCACCATACGTTGATACTCTTCATTCAAACGGTTTGTATCTTCGTCGCGTATTCTAGAAATAAAACAAGTTATAATTATATATAGGACTAGCTGAACCCCCGCCCGCTTCGCCAGGCAAAAAAAAAAAAAACAAACGGTAAAATTAAACTCTGCTTTCTTATTAATTGTTGTCCTGATCGGTAATATATGTACCAATTATAATCAAAGTTCTTCCCTGAGACAATAAAGAAATGAATATGTTCCATGGAGAACATTAGTTTACGGCGAATAGTTGAAAAAATGTCAAAATCAAATTGATTTTTTGTTAAGTGTGATTCTCCTCCTTTCCATTACCTAAACAAAAAACTTCATTCGTAAAATGAAATTACATTACATTCAAAACACATAGAAAATCAATCAAATTGTTCACCAATCAAACAACACAAAAACTAAAAAATTAATATAATTTCCGTTTTCTTGACTTAAGTTGGCTGTTGGCGAATGAATATTTTTCTTTTTATAACCTTTCTTTACTGTTGTGCTAAGAAAATCCACAGAAAACGTGTAATTTTACAAAATTCGAATCAAAAATGCCATTTCCCAATACCGTCCATTTCTGGCACAACTACGCAGGTTTATGCTAGATGCACTCACACAAAAGATAAGTATTGTAGCTGTCATTGAACTGAATATATTCGATAATAGGCTTTAACTTCGTATGGAAGGTACCACGCCCTTTTTTCCAATATCGCCCATTTTTTGGGCACAGTTACGCACATTGATGCTAGATGCACTTACACAAAATTTCATTTTTTTATCTGCCATAGAACGGCATATATTCGAAAATGGGCTTTAACTTCGTATGGGAGGTGCCACGCCCACATTTCCATTACCGCCCATTTTTGTCACAACTACGCACATTGATGCTAGATGCACTTACACAAAATTACAGCACAATAGGTGTAATTTTGGTTTTAACTTATTATGGGGGGTGCCACGCCCACTTTTGCATTACCGCCCATTTTAGACGCAACTACGCACATTGATGCTAGATGCACTTACACAAAATTTGAGCACTATACGTGTCATAGAACTGACAATATTCAATAATAGGTTTTAACTTCGTATGGGAGGTGCCACGCCCACTTTTCCAATACCGCCCATTTTTGGCACAACTATGCACATTGATGCTAGATGCACTTACACAAAATTTCAGCACTCTAGGTGTCATAGAACTGACAATATTCAATAATAGGTTTTAACTTCGTATGGGAGGTGCTACGCCCACTTTTCCAATACCGCCCATTTTTGGCACAACTATGCACATTGATGCTAGATGCACTTACACAAAATTTCAGCACTCTAGGTGTCATAGAACTGACAATATTCAATAATAGGTTTTAACTTCGTATGGGAGGAGCCACGCCCACTTTTCCAATTCCGCCCATTTTTGGCACAACTATGCACATTGATGCTAGATGCACTTACACAAAATTTCAGCACTCTAGGTGTCATAGAACTGACAATATTCAATAATAGGGTTTAGCTTCGTATGGGAGGTGCCACGCCCACTTTTCCAATACCGCCCATTTTTGGCACAACTATTCACATTGATGCTAGATGCACTTACACAAAATTTCAGCACTCTAGGTGTCATAGAACTGACAATATTCAATAATAGGTTTTAACTTCGTATGGGAGGTGCCACGCCCACTTTTCCAATACCGCCCATTTTTGACACAACTGTGCAGACTAATAATTAGTGAACCTTCACAAAAATTCAAGACTCTAGCTGCAACAGTATTCTGAATATGCTAATTTATAAAAAACGAATAAATCCCCAAATTGTGTGGGAGGTGCCACGCCCACTGAAAATATCAAAAAATTATATAGCCTATTTTCACCACCGGTTCATCATGAACATACTGTGAAAATTTCAAGAAGATCGGTTCAGTAGTTTAGGCTGCTATAAGGAACAAACAAACAAACAAACCAACAAACAAACAAACAAACAAACAAACATACAAACACAGATTCATTTTTATATATATAGATATATAGTTATATATCCTACACCACGAAGTGCATTCCAAAGTATTACCGACAGATTAGAAGCTGTAGACTTTAAATAGAAGTGCTGTACCATGTTATGGACATATTGATATTTATTATGCACAATAATATATTTCTTTATTACTTCAAACTATGACATTCTTATGTGCACTATTTTAACTAAATTGTGATGCTTTATTATTCATTCATTTCCACGGCGTCAATTTCGACGCCGTACACATCTAACTTCATGATTTTAGCTACGTTTTGGTACCAGTTTTATTCCATTTTCATTTTGACCCTAAAAGTACGGATTTGCTAAAAATCTTTTTTTGCGTGTCCACGCAGTCATACGGGTGTAAATGCCGAATTTCATGATACAGCCGCTTGGTTGGTACCAATGTTATCCCATTTTGATCCTAAAGGTACGAATGTCAAATGTCATTTTCCGTGTCTACGCAGTTAGAGAGATGTACACAACGACTTTCAGTATTCTAACTGCAGATGTCTGGGTGGTACTATTAGTATACCCTTTCTCCCCAGTTTCCCCCTAAAAGTAAAAATTTTAAAAAATTCCTTTATGTTACGCGTTTACACAGTCAGATGAATGCATACGCCGAATTACATGATTTCAACTACTTTTCCAATTGTATTCCTTAAAAGAACGAATTTTGAAAAATCATTCTATTTTACATCCCTACGCAATTAGAGGGATAAACACACCGGATTTCACACACATTTACGGAAAATTTGCGTGCTTTGAACAGACAGACGGACATAGCTAGATCGTTTTAGAGTTTTACCACGACCCAGAATATATATACTTTATCAAAACTCCGATGAATATTTCAAGGTGTTACAAATAAATATACCCCCATCCTAAGGAGGGGGTATAAAAAATCATTAGCACAGGAATATGTTTTAAATAAATTCAAAAGTCTTACTCTTGCACCAATTTCTGTAAATTATTCAAAGCATTTGTACTCCGTTCTACTGTTCGTCTGTTGATTTTAACACTCATCGAATCTATGCAGACGTTGTCGATATTATGGGCCTCATCAAAAACAATACAACTTTCACGGCACATTTCCTTGGACACTACTTCAGCAATTTTTGGATCCAAAAGATAATGATAACTGTAGACTACAATATGAGCTTGACCAATCTAAAAATGGACAGTTATCTATAAAATGCATACCATAGTATTCTTTTGTTCTACTTACCGCGTATCTAGCCAAAAAATAAGGACACCAATTCCGCATGCGCCCAAACTCTTTAAGGTCGTCTATACTATAAACACCTACAGGTAAAGAGGATTCTTTCCCCTCTAGAGTGAAGCCTTCAAAATATTGACCTGTAAGTACATGTTATTAGAACTGTTTTCACCATTTTCACCGAACTAACAAATCTGTGTCTCCATATCATGTTCATGGCGTTCTCGAACATAGCTTGCAGTCAACCCGTAACATTTTCCATCCACCGATTTACCCTCTCTTTCCTTACTGACTTCTGGATGTATGCACATATTTTTGCGAGAACTTAGCACCAGACCAACTAATCCAGGGGGCTCAGGTGCGTTCTTTTCATAATAAATCATTAAGTTTTGTAGCTCTGCAATGACTTTTTCAATTTCTGGTACGGTGCGTGAACAATATATTATTTTTCGAATGGTTTCGGGGTGTTCCACCATATATGCTACAATAAGTGACAACAAAGTTGCCGTTTTCCCTGTTCCAGATGGCATTTCCAATAGACAATGACCTTTGTATAATGATAGACGAAAATAAATAAATTATAAAATTAAATATAAATTTTAAAAATATTATATCCGAAAGAAGGTTGGGTTGTTAAATAGTCCAGTTTAAAGATATCCATCTTAGGGGAGATCGCTTTGTGCTGCGCACTACGTAGTCCGTGTGATGTCTACACCGGCTATCAGAACTTTTATCCCAGATCCAACTCTTCGGTAGTTCTATTTGTATCCTTATTGTTCCGCGTCCAACTTAAAAAAAACAGCTTTGGAAAAATTCCAATTTGTTCGCCGCCAATTTTTAATCAATATCGCCCCCATCCAAAGCCCAGTCGTTTGATAAGGGTGGTGGGTACCAGTTACCTTTGGCATCCAAAGTACGCTTAAGTTCCAGCATGTACGCATATTGTTCTGGATATATGTATTCGTAGGGAAAATACACCAATAATCCATCTACACTGATCCTATATTGAAGAAAATATTTAGTTTTAATTAATCAAAAAATAAAAAATTCACAAAATTTAATGTAATACTTCATCTTTCTCGCCGGTTTGTGTTTTGTTGACAAGCAACCAATGTTGCCATAACCAGGGAAAGCAGAAATCCTATGTTCCACGACACTCCCTGACGTGGCAACGCTAAGTCTTACAAATAATACAACTATGATCTTTCTCAATTTTGCAACAACAACAACAAAACGTTGGCACAACGGAAACACTGTTTGCAGCGGTTCAGTGTTTTTGCTGTCATGATCTAGCATCCTCTCGTTACCGTTCGTCTGTGGTCATCATTTCACCACAGATTGTGTCGACATGAAGACCAAACGACTGCTGCCAGGATCAAAGCCCACTCTCAATCTGGGCCTAGGAGGTAAGTGGTCTTTATGATGGCTTGAATGGCGTATTCAGCCCTTCTAGCAGTTATAGGTTATAGTTGGGAGGTACTAGAAGGTGCGTGGTGGAAAAAAATATTCGAAGAAATATGTAAAATTTTCTACTGAATTCCCGTACGAATTTCCCAGGATACGAGAAATGAAAAAGTGCACAAAAAAGCAAAAAGTAGCACATTTAGTACCTCAATGAAAAAGTGGCACAAAAGTATCTCGGCTCGAAAAAAGTGGCAAAATTGCTACTTTAGTGCCACAACGGTAACACTGAATACAACTATGATCTTTCTCAATTTTGCAACAACAACAACACAACGTTGGCAGATGAAAAAAAACACTGACATGGGTTCATATTAAAACTTGGAGTTACAAAAAAACAGGAAGTTAATTAAAGATAAAACAACGAAATGCACAAAAATGATAAAAAATAATATCAATAAGAACAATATAAAATAAAGAAAGGGGCGTTTTTATGTGAAAAATTAAGTGAAAAATCCCAGAAAAAGTAATCACGTCATTTTCGTAAAGTAGAAGACTTTAATCGCAGAAAGTCTTTGTGTGCGTGTGTTGATGTCTTAACTCACCCGTACTGTATGTGCAAAATAATGTAATGAGATAGACTAAAAGAAAAAATAATCGGAGTACCAAAAGAAAAAAACTTCATAAATGGCCTTAGCTTGGGATATTTTCAAAACAAAGCAGAAACTTAATCGGAATCCTTACTTTGTTGACAAACCTCTTGAAGCGCACTGAGGAATTTTACCCCTTGGTTGGGGAAGGGGAAGTACGGAGAAAGCAGTCAGCTTGTCTTTTCATTTTTGTTTGAGTGGATTGTGTGGCTTTGTTTTACTGCAACAACGACGTCGTGTAGCATATCCTAAAACAACTACCGTGTTTACCGCAGCACTGAACACCTGAACACCACCATGATGACCATCGACGAGGAGCAGCAGGCATTATTAAATCGTGCAGCCGAAGAGCGGGAATTAATATTTAATCGTTACAGTTTGGGATTGGATCCCACCAATCAGGTGGACCCTTGGGAAAATCCCACTTACGAGATATACCATATAACAGATAAGTATGTGAAGTATTTATTTTTGTTTATAAAATAGTATTGACATGTTATCAATAATATCATTTTGTTTTTTTTTTTCGTTTGAAGATTTTCAAGTACCACTTTCCTCGTTAATTCAAATTTCCTTAATGAAACGGCACTTGAACTTATGTATATATTGTTGTACTCCTATGTACATTAGGCGACTCACGAAAAGCCGTCTCAAAATGAAGATTTATATTAGGCCTGTTAAACTTACTAGTTTAATATTTGTATGAAGTTTACTCGCTAAACAAGATGGGTAGCTATTTAAGATGGGTAGCAACGCCGTCACCTTACCAAGTCTCTTATTTGTAGGCTAGTAAGCCATATAGAACGGGCCTATTCTTTCTAACCTACCGATCTTCATTTTCAAGAGTTTTTCAGAGGAAGTTTTTCTCTTAAATTTAGCTGTCGCTTATACGGGAACATAGCCGATCTATTTCCTTCAAAACACACATTAGTTTCCCAAACAACTTTATCACTTAACTTGAACTTTTGGGAACTGGAATTACTTTGATCAGTTATCTATGTGGACGCACAAATCATCCTCTCAGGAATTTTTCAGTTTTTGGCTAAAAATTGATATTTTGAACATTATTTTAGAGTGATGGTCTATACACAGTGAAACTAGACGCTACTAGCTTTCATTTGGTAGTAGTCCTATAGACTACGGTATTTCGATTTGGTCGCAGTGGACGCACAAATTATCCTCTCCATTTCCAGTTTTTGGCTAAAAATTAATATTTTGTGAATCGCAATAGCTTTCTTTGCTACTTAAATTCCGAATGTATCTTTTTCGACATTTTTTAATTCGGACAGAAATTCGAAAACGAACGAATCACGTTAGATGCGCTATTCGTCTCGCGAAGAGATTCGATAAATAAAAGAGTATATTTACATAAAATGTGCATATGGATATGCAAAATATGTTAATATAAAATTTTTAACCATTTTAACCATCCGTCCAAAAAATGTTTTCCATATGAGGAGAGCGTAATTAGGATAAATGAGATGAATATACATTTTATTATACAGTTTCTTAAGCTGTTTGTTAAGTTTACTAATGCTTTAACGATAACTGTTTTTTTGCTTCCGAATAGATATGGTTTTATGCATGATTCCCGCCTCCCCGACACACGTGACTCACATGAAGTGCAAAGAACAAAAATTGAATTGGAACGTGATAAGAAATGGATGAAGATGCTGGCTGCGTGGAATCCGCACCATGAAAAGCTGCGCAAGCGTGTGTTCAAAGGGATACCAGATCGTATGCGTTGGCCAGCGTGGAAAAAATTACTGAATGTTGAAGAATCAATGGCGGCAAGTCGTAATGTGTATCAGCATATGTTAGATTTATCCCGCAAATGTTCCACGGAAGTAAGGCAAATTGACTCAGACGTCAATCGACAATTTCGTGATAATTTAGCATTTCGTGAACGATACAGTGTGAAACAAGTATCACTGTTTAACGTATTGAATGCATACAGCATTTACAATCCTGAACTGGGCTACTGTCAGGGCATGGCATGTGTAGCAGGAGTATTGTTGCTGTATATGCAGGAGGAAGAGGCTTTCTGGGCATTAAACGCACTGATCGTAAACGATAGATTCGCCATGCACGGCCTGTTTATAGAGGGCTTTCCCAAGTTGACACGCTTTCTGGAACATCATGATCGAATTATGTTGAAAATAATGCCAAAATTACACAAGCATTTTATGAAACATAATGTTGATGCAATTTTATATTCAATCAAATGGTTTTTTGTTGTATTCGTAGAACGGGTAAATTATTCATGTCCTCTTTAAATATGATCATACATAAACTATTTATCTGTATTGTGTCTACTTTTAGATACCATTTAGTTTAAGCTTACGTGTCTGGGACATCTTTCTTTTGGAAGGCGATCGTGTTATTACCGCCATGGCTATTACAATATTATACCTGCACAAAAGCGAACTGTTGCGTCTTAAAGATATGGATTCAATATTAGAGTATTTACAAGTTAAGCTCCATAAGAATTTCGGCTACAACGACGACTTTGCCATAGAAGCCTTAGAACGTGTTATGAAAAAGTTGAAAGAACACAAACTTGATGTTCCTCCTCCAGCCAAAGTTATCGAATTCCCCACAAAACCATTAGGTCAGTTTGTCGAAGCTGATGTCGAAAAAAAAATTGGACGTCGACGATCTGAATATACTGATACAGAGAAACAAGTAATTAGTGATGTAATATTAAGGTAATGGGCAAATTAGTCATTAATTCGTGGTTCTTAAATATGTTTTGTTAATGTTTGTTCTCTCTAGACAAGAGCAAAATGCAATTGAAGTACAATCAACTGTATCGTACGAGACTTCTGAATGTGCTACGGGTAAGTCATACAGTTATACAATCGGCCGCGGATGAAAGCTTTAAAGAAGACTACAATTACAATAGTATAAATCTTTGTAAGGAAACATTTACAAGTTGACACGAGTAGAAAACTAATGTGAACACACTAACGATGCAAATTTTTCTAAAGCTTTCCTCCAATTTGCTGAGGAAAGGGCCAATGTCAAAATATTGATTTTTGAGAAAATTGCAATTGAAGTGGCATAGTGACATTATCTAGTTGACCAGCATTATATTTATGAAGGTCATCTGGGTTAAATTCGGCATTGGTTGCAGTACTATGAAAGGAAGCAAGAAAATAAAGCTAATGCAAATATTATCTCAAACCGAAAAATATTGACATTGGCCCTTTTAGCACCAAACCACAGTAAATTCAGTATACTAAAACAATATAACTTTAGTATAGTATAGTAATTATGCATGTACCAAGTTAATCTGCTCTAATGTCATCCTACAGTTGATATCATTTATATTTATTTCTTTTATGTCGTAAGTTTGTAACATGTACAACTCTTATTATAATTCGACATAATTTAATTATCTTTTCTGCTTTCGTGTCCCTTTGCTTCTATCCTCATAAGTAAAGTAGAATTCGTTCAAGACTACTGTTTCGAATTATATTTAAAACTATATACATACACTGCTAAATTTTCATATTGCCAATTTGCAACAAATCGTGGGGTACAAAAAGTACCAGCGATTACTAACTATTCAATTTATCGTTGAGGGATATTTTTAATGTTGAGTATATATTATTCAAGTTAGACTTTGTTGTTTTTCTATTCTTATTTGATTTTATATTTAAATTGTTAACCTATTACATTGCATGCGTCTTAATATTTTTTGTCTATTATTTGTTTTTTCTGTTCCTTAAAATGTTCCCGATGACAATCTCTCACACAACATCAAACCATTTTTTTAGGAATTTGCAATCGACTCTAGCGAAATGGAATGGGTAATCCGTATAAGACAGTCTAGTTATCTCGGAAATTGGGTTGAATTTTTGAAAGTAATTCATGATTTTAAGATATGCAAAAGTTTGATTAATTTTTCTTGTCGAAATAACGGTACTAATTTTGTATTTTAAAAGATTTAAAATTCACAAATTTCATAGTCCGAGAGTTCATATTACACTTGAATCGGATGAATTACGTCTGAAACTATAGGCGGAATGGAGTTAATTGGCGTTTTAGTTCTTCATTTCCTCATACTGTTGCCCCTTAAAAGGACCACAAAGGATACCATTTATCAAAAAATATTTTAAATACTAATTCGCACCTCTGATACCAGTAGAAGTGTCAAATTAAAGAGGAAAATATCTGAAAAAATACTTCAATTGCACATTCTATCTGTATTAGTTTTGCATTTCAATTTTGCCCTCTTAAAAAGTATAATATGAAAAATAATTAAACTAAAGTGGAAACTTGAAATATTTGTTAATGCTAACTAACCTTTCAACAGTCTCACATTTGTTTTTTTATTATGAGAACAACATTTATTGAATCGTAGTAGGTGAGTCAAAATTTACAAAAAATAGCTAATGTAATTTTATGGTGTCTTTGTTTCTGACAAAAAGTTCTGCAATTTCTCTACACTTTGCCCTGAAACTGAACTTTTCTTTTCATTTCTAAAAAAGTGCAAAATTATTCTTTGATAGTAATTTGAAAAAATTTCATCCGCAAAGGTATTTCAGACTAAAAACATATGACGCCTTTCATTTCAAATTCTGCACTGCTTTTTTTAGTAGATATTTAAAATTAAAAATTTAAGAAATCGAAATTTAATTTAATTTAATTTCAATAATATTAATATCATTATATTAACCAGCCATCCTATATGCCCATCCGCGGGTTAGGTTATAAAGTAATATCATGTGATCAAATTTTTGCCACAACCAATTTTGAAAACATGAAAAAACTTACCCCAATGTAAAGTGTACAATCTACAAAATTACATCTTACAATGTATGTATGTACATGATTTAAATTACAATCACATTCCTATGACCCATATCACATCATCGTTGTCTGAAATACGAAAGGATTCGGCTTTCTTTCTTACACAAGGAATAATAACAATTTCGATTGATACATTCTAAACGACATAGTCGTGTTTCACCCCGCAGCAAATTATCATCAAATATAAAAAATGGAATACGGATTTATCACACTAATTAAAAATTGCCTAATGTTGTTTGGTGTTGGTGTGGAAAAATTTACTATTTTTGGTTGGGATGTATGTATGCGCGTCTATGTGCGTCTATTTTGTGGAGAAAAAGTATATTGTTCTGAGCATATTGTTTCAATCTTGTTATAACAACACACACATATTTGAATGCCCATAAAAGCGTAAGATACAATTACACTGTAAATACGTTTTCTCATACATATCCATCGTTACATTATCATATCTCCTCGAATATGTCAGAAGTTAATTTACGACATAGTTTTTTATTTAAACATTCTTTCTAAACTTCTTTCTTTTTGGTGTTCTTTTTTTGTATGTGTTTGGTGTCTGTCCACATATATACTGTATTATAGGTGATGCATATTCCATGAAAACGTATCAAAGTATCACTAGTTTAGCCACATCACCAGCAATTAGCAGTAACTCATTATATAGTAATGGATTTTTTGTTACTACAACACCACCACCACCAACGAAAACAACGACGACGTCGACACAAATCAACAATAATAATACTAATTCCTCATCAACTTCGACAACAACTGCCACAACGATCACAATGAATAATTCTGATATAACACCTATTTTAAATAAAAGAACGGAAACAACTGCAACGGGAAACAGCACGGTGACTATTGCTGTTCCCCCTCACACTGGGTCGGATCACAATGATCGTTATCAGATGTCAGATGACGATCATTTATTTGTTTTTGACAATAAAAATGATTGCTTTGGCGATGAACATAATGATCATAACGAAATCAATATTCTAATTAATAACTATGACCAAAAACATATGAAACTTCGCCAAAAGTGTAATGATAACCCAATCAATAACGAACAAGTGGAGGATGACGACGGTGACGAACTGAGCGTAGAAAATACTCGTCTTTAATTTATTATTTTCGTTTAACTACAACTTTAAACATAACTTAATATTTTAACAAGCATTATTGTTCAAATTGTTAGTAGAAATATTGTATAATTTAGTTTTTTCGTTGAAATTGAAAAAATATTTTTCTTTTGTTATACCTTTTGCATTTCTGATTAAATTATGAATCTTTTCTAGAAATACTATATAAGCTATCTCTATTTCTAAAGACATTTACAAATAATTTATAGTTACCTTTAATGATTTCAAAATTTTTTAAAATACGCTACTTATAATAATTATGAATCTTATTACATTTAATCGGCCGCAACAAACAAGAACGTATTTTTTCTGACAAAGAATGTGTTACTGCCAAATAAAATTGAAATCGAGTTATCCATAAGTAGTGTTATTTTAATTTGAATGCCGCGAATTTTTCAATTATTTTTCACTGATTTTGAAAATTTGTTAATTAACCTAACATTCCTGTATTTTGTAATTCCTTTTCTGTCTATCATTGTAATACACTAGAATAATGATATTTTCATTTGCCTATGCCTCCATCTGTTGTACAGTTACAAACATGCCCCATTATTTATCTCTACTTATTTATTTAATAAATTTTTATTTAAACAAAAAAAAAGACTCAATAGTTTTTATTTGCTATACACAATTATAAAAAAGTAGAAATTATGTTCGCACAATAGGAAGAAAGTACAAACCAACTAAGCCCCTGCCTTCCAGGTCTAAAATTCATTCTGCTTATACTCGTACTCTGGAGTCACGCAGTTACTTAAATTTAGTTCTGTCATCAAGACTGCCTTGTCTAAATACAGGAAGTTCCACTATAGAGATCCTCAAAATATGTAGATACAATTGACAGTTATCGTGTGTATTAATGAAATGTGCAATTGTAGGATTTTAAAATGCTGCATGTTTTTTCTCTCGTTTTTTCTATATATTTTTGTTGATCCTATATTATCGAAACCCAAAAAGTGATTGATGTTTGTCAAACTAATACCAGGCTCTGCTGACACTAGATTTCACTAACACTTACACTATCACGTTCGCTGCCTCACTTGTGAACACTAACACAAAGCAAATGTAATTTTAATTGAAATGAGATTATAATTGGACTTTATCTATCAATAACATTGGCTCTTCTATTTTTATGCTAAAACAAACAAAAACAAAAATAAATTTGAACGAATTGGATCTCCACTATAATGAAATGATACATTTCTATCCACGAATACAAATAAATATAACTTTATAGTAACTTTAACTGTTCCCGAGGATAATCATTCAATAAGAAGTTCGCTTGCAGGTACATCTATGGCCTCTCACGGCTCATCGGAAACGTTTTCGTTGGAGGACAATAAGTAAGTTTGTACAATGTCAATTAATGTCTCGAAATATGAACGGTCTTACGAAATCTGTGCTATTTATATTTTAGTATACATTTGAAAACTGCAAATGCTTTGCAAAATACACCACAGCGCGAACTGTTAATGGGTACCTGACGTTTACCATCGACACCACCTTTACACAATTCAATAAAACCATGCTTTTCATCTCCGCCGATGGAAACAACAGTACCAAGAAGAAATGCTGTCATCAGTTCATCTTCAGTATGTCCAGGAGCAGTTGTTGCAGCATCTTCACTAAAATCTTTGCACACTTCACAAATTACACCGCAACATCATGTTGGCCTGATGATAGAAGCTGCCACACCAACTACTCCCGTGGCGGCATCGCCTGTGCAAAAACCTACGCCTACTTCCCAGTTAACCCCTTTACAAATTGGTTAGAGATATGCAGATGTATTTATTAGCTTTTATTTCCTTTAAATGATCAGATTTAGGGCTTTTTCAAATTCTTTCAGCAAACTTATGAAAAATTGTATGTATACCAATTCCAATTTTTATTGTTAGACACTTTTAGATCATTCAATAAAGACTAACAAGTCTCCCTACATTTTGGAATATGAAAAAAATATATTAATACTTTTTAATATTTACTTTTGCTAAGAATAACTCGAAATAAACATATACAGTATTTTTCGCTTAAATGCGCGCCGATTTTAAGAACTTTTCGTTTCTCGCTTATATGCATTAAAAGTCGTATGAGGAATACATATAAGCGATAACTACTGCAATACATTCTGATAATTAATAATTACATAATTAATACAATGAAACATTTCGGATTTTTAGAACTTCTTAAGTGAAATTTCATAACTGTTTATTCATCAATTCCTTGTACAACAACAAATATATTAAGTTTGAAATCTCTTTTTGTATTTCACAACTAAGAAAGCATTTATGTTTTTATATTACTAGACTATAAGAATATTATTGTTGTTAATATTGAATATATATTAATTAATTTCCGATTTTTTGTTCTTTTGAAGTATTTTATGTCGAAGAGCAATCGACCGTTCATGCGATGGCGATTTATTTTGACAATTGCAAGATTTATTTCAGCGTACACGTTTTGTAGTTTCGATGTGTTATTTTTCGAAGTTGTATTCGAAAAATTAAAACATGTGTTTTTGCTGTCAAAATAAACAAATATAATTAAATTATAAAAAAGAATGCTGACGAAATGTGATTGTTATCACATGGGCGGATATTTATTGTAAGGACGCGCTGGAAGTTTGAAGTTGTGACCACTCTCTGTAACTTTAAAATCATTTACTGTATAAAGCGAAATTGGATCGTAGCTAAAATATACTTTTTATAAGAAAAAAAATATTCAATGACCCAAAAAAAAATAATTTGTCCTGTTGCGTCCACTGAATATATATTTATATATATATATATATTGTAACTGTAAAACTTTGAATAAAAAGGGAATATAAGTATATTTAAATGAGAGTATGTAAATTATTTAGTAATAAATACCAAAATAAATATTCACATCTTTTAGTTTGGTGTATTCCTTTTTTGCTTTTAACACTAATAAAAATTTTATAAAATGATTTATGCCAGGGACACGTAACATCTTACGTTGTATGTATGTTGATTTTGACATACCCCGACACAATAAGACGAGATGATCACAAATAAAAAGAAAAATATCACATGGGCGTTTTATGTCATGTCCCAGAAAAGGAAAACAAAAAAAAGAAAAACAAATAATATTTTGAATCGTTCCGGTCTCGAACCTGGGTCGCGCGGGCGTTTTAAGCCATGTATCAGGAAAGGAACACAAATAAAAAGAAAAATAAAATTTTGAGACGATCCGGTCTCGAACCTGGGTCGCGCGGGCGTTTTAAGCCATGTATCAGGAAAGGAACACAAATAAAAAGAAATATAAAATTTCGAGCCGAATAAGAAATATAAAATATTAATTTGACCTGACTCGGTCTCGAACATGGCTTGCGATGTTGTGCGCGGACTTTCTGCGAACCGCACCAGACGTGGTCGTAATAAGAAATATAAAATATTAATTTGACCTGACCCGGTCACGAACCTGGGTTGTGCGGTCGGTAGGCGCACGTCTTGACCACTACACCACAGCCTTGTCACAACCGCAAAGTGTCTAAAACCACATATGAGCGAAAAGGAGATAAATGAAACTATAACACCTCATTGGTGTGATTGGTTGTCTAATATGTTCATAGAGAGAATGCTTGTGATTGGTTGATTTTACGCGTTCGCTTTAATGGGATAGTTAAATATTGTTTCTCAGTGTG